>KZ308731.1:738255-932095 GCA_000376725.2 Ladona fulva
ATTTTAAGTTAGTAAAAATCTATCTTGAAAAAGTGTCGGAAATCGAATTTTTTAGGTACCGCATGTACGGAATGCTGCTATCAAAAGTTGGGTCTGGAAATTTATTTTCTTCATGACCCTATATCTCGAAAACTTAATAAGTGATTTAAAAAATAATTTAGTTTACTTATCTACCCATACCTCGCTGGAATGCACCTTATACTGAAACACAGTGTATAAACATAGTATGCATTTCACACACCTTCTTCACCCTTATACTACGCCTATGACAACAAGTCGATCGCGACACACTTTTAAGATAAAAAGTAGATCTTATATACAGAAAAGTTGGCCACCCCTGATATATAGCATTCGTGGATTTATGTAAAGTTGGATGGAAATACTGCAATTAGTGGTATTTAAGCAAACATTATTAGAAAATATAGAGATGCAATCGCAATTAACGATTCAAGGAATGAATTCGGTCCTAAGTAATTAGAAGATAAATTAATAATCATTAACAGGATATACGACGGAGATTAGTGAATTGTAGAGTCGAAGGAAGTCTAAACGGTTTCAGCAGAAAATGAGACTACAAGTATTGATTCTAACAATAAAATGTAGATTGGTACATATTGTAGCAATAACGATAAACTCTCCGAGAAAAGGTTGTAGAAGAATATAAAGGATAACATTGAGCAACGGTGACTAGTGAAATTGTTATTTATGTGAGGCATCGTCGTAAATACTTGAAGGTGCATATGAATCTGTTGTAAATGGAAAAACGAAGACAAAAGACACACGATATCTTAAAATTGTTGATTGAATATGACACGGTGGAAATAAAAGACATCTTCATGGATCGTGATTTGAGAAAAGCGGGTTAAGAGGAAAAAAACAGGCGCTTAGATTAGATACACGTTAAAATTTCATTCGTCAACGTGCTCCTCGTTGACTAATGTTTTCTAATGTCTGATGTTGTTGTCTGACGTCTCCTTGATAGTCCAGTAAGTCGCAATTCGTATCGTATTTATCAATTTTTATTTTATTGTTGATAATCAACGGGAAGTTCTGTTCGTGAGTAACATAATGAAATTAATTGAAGATCAATGTGTGGTGGAGAAAATAATTTCTAAGTACGTTAAAACGATTCAATGTGCATGATTTAGTATCTTCTCAGTGCATATAAATTCACACTCATGTCCATGCATATAAACTATTGTGTTTACACATATTGTAAACAATGCATGTGATTAACTAATTTCAGTTGTAATTTTTTCGCTGATTCCGCATCTGCAGGTGCTTCTTCGCTCCCCACCGCAAAACCCTCGGGTCTACGTACATTCTTATTAGGAATATTTAACCCAATATTTATAAGAAGTTATTTGCTTGCTAAGCTTCCCTTTGAACGTTGACTCTTTGTTGAAGGGGTGACTTCACACGAGAGAAGGAAAATATTTGCCTGTTTCGGAGAAGCGAAATTGTAGGAAGGGTAATAATAATATTACAGTGTATTCTTATAAGTGAAGTGGAAAGTTCGATGATTATGACGTGCTAAAAATGATTGTATTTTGACGTAAAAGGCTGATTCATTTGAAATTGAGTGAGTTCTTTTTCGACTTATTTTATAACTTTATGTATCTAACTTCGTTTATACTAACTATCCATAATCCAGGTGATTTTTAACTAAGAAAGTTCCAATAAGTTTTCCTCCCTTCCTCAAACATCATTGCAGATGAAATGTGTTTTTCTGCAGTTCCGTATTTTAAACGCTGTTAGCACCTTTCACATCTTCTTTAAGAGTGGAATTGCACATTTATGATAATAATGTTTTTTTCATATTTTCCTTTTGTTTATTGACGATGTTCTACTTTCAACTTCTGGATCCAGTATATTCAAAATTTGTATAGATACATGCGAAGTGCCCGTCCGTCTGTCTGTCTGTCCGTCTGTTCTCTCTATCTCAGAAACGTTTAGATTTAGAGAAACACGGTAAATTGCGTTGCAATTCTACATGATAGAAGCCCTGCGAAAATTTATTTTCTTCCCCAGAGGGACCCGGAATCGAACTTCGGAACTAAAATGTGTTTCCGTAAGATTGCATATGATTTTTCATTTTCGAGAGTGCTAGGCTTTCTTTCTTCATTCGTTCAAATACCTAAATTTAAACTGATTTCCATCAAACTTTGTTCATTCGTAGGTTAAATATGCGACCATTCTTGTTTTGGTTATGTATATACGTTTAAATGTCGACTTATTTAATAATTCGCCTTTTATTTCAAAATCTATCGGAAATGTTCTGCTTTTTCTGTACTTGATACGGCAACCACCATTGTTGATTCGGATAAACAGATAAGAATTAGAAAGAAGAGGTGCAGGAATGAGGTTCTTTTCTATTTAATTTCTTTAAGCGTCTGTTTTATTTGCCAGATATTGAAACTTAGGTAAATTGATATTGTTTAAATATTTAACGGTTTTCATTACCTTCGATATCGTTGTCCGAAACTTTAAATTAAGAAATGTGTACGTCATGGATATCCAATAAATATTTCGAATATTAGCATATTTAGTAACCTCCAGAATCAGACGTAGCCCACTTAATCTACGCAACTTTTCCCCTCTACTGATTTTTCGTATTTTCGCATAATTATTTAATATTTGTGATGGCTCTGTATGCCGCTAAATTTACCATTAAAGGACTGCTTACGAGCAAATAGATTTAAAGATTTATTACACGAATTAATTATACTAAAGAAGAAAAAGTAAGTTAATTGGCCTTTCTTTAAAGGTTCCGATGTATGTTCCATGCATTTTCTATGGATGACGATTTATCACCGAAATGGAAATTTATTTACATAACCATGCAAAAAATGGAGGGTTGGTTTAAGTTCCCCGGCGTCCGCATTTTGGACAGTGGGTCATATGTTCACCACCCTGGTGTTGAGAGTGGTTGATGTTTCTATGAAAAATACCGTTATGAGACAAAAAATTGACGTGGTCACAAAATCGAAGATTCTTGATAATTATGGGACAAGGTGTGATTAAATTCATCTTTTAATCATTTTAAACGATTCTAAACAGACATGATGAAAGATTTTGATTTTATGGAGATAATTTTCTTAAAATATAAAATAATCACACGCGTATAAGTTTTTGCAGACATTAAATATGCCATCCGCGCAAATACTTGTGCGGGCTCAGCTAGTGTGCATCATTATTTGAAAATAGTGTAGTCAGGGTAATCTATACATCGAATAAATAATATATCCTTAGGATCAGTTTGACCTCTTTCTTATGCAAGATAAATGCGGATTTCCAGCGATAAGTTTTTCAAAATTTCGAAATACCACGACAGAGAGAAATTTCAGAACTGTACAAAAATTATACAGGATATTCTGAACCGAATCAATGAACTAAACACAATCAATGAGCTGTAATTCATTGCCTTTATGCGAGATGTTTTTGCAAAATGAAAATTCTGGCGATTCTTGATCTCCTCTCTTTCCTAAATTATTTATGCTCCGTCGAATATTTGCCTCTATAGCGTCTCTCATAGAATCACGAAGGAAATCGCGAGCAGCCTCATTTCAGTAAGATTATCAATTTCCATCCAGTTTGATATCTTAGGTCCATTAGATTTATTTATTTATTTTTCTCCTTAAAAAATTTAATTATATCCCATCTTGAAAGATATCCTCTCAAAATCTCGTGCAAGATAATGATAGCGAAGGAGAAATCGGTGTTCGGGAAAAAATGCCCACGGGAAATCTAGATAAAGATGAGATGGGGAGGGAGAAGAAAGAGGAGGAAAGACGGGGAGAAGAAGGAAAATAGAAGCGAAGAATGATTTAAAGAGAAAGAGAGAGGGCAGTGGAAGTGGGTGGGCAAATGGAAGAGAGAGAGAGATATGAGATGTTTTCAGAGTTTTGCGGAGCCCTCTGGCGAATGGGGTGGGCGGTGGTCCCTTTTTTAAAGGGAAAGCCAAAGGGCGAGGGAAGGGCATGTACAAATCTGATACGCAGGTCGTGCTACAAGGGCCCCCCCTCAGGGAAATAATAAAAATAGGACGAGGCTCACTCGCTGCTCTACGTCACAGCGCTTCTTCAACTTCGCTCATCTTCCTCATATGCATCCTCTCTTCAGACTTCCACCAAATCCCATATATTTCTCACTCCGATTCCCTTCCGATCCATCCCAATACTTTCGTCCCCAATTCATTCCCATTATCCACAATCTTTTCCTCCTCTACCCGTACATTATGCTCAGCCCGCCCAATCAATTCTCTTGATCTATGCTCAATCCTCTGACAGCTGCAAAGCAGTCAATAGTATTGCTCCTTTTCATATTCACGACATTCGTCCTATAGTCCCCTTTACTCGCTCCACTCACGGATAGAATGAACATATTGCTTGTCGAATTAGAACCGATGCGACCGAAGAGAAACGAACTGATGTGAACTAAAGAGGTTTGGGTCTGAATAACGAAAATTATTAGAGTGGAGAATGTAATAGGAAGAGAAAAGAAAACTCAGAGAAATCCGGCAGTCAACAATGAGTGAAAAGAGAAGGGTAGAGCTATAAGATTAATAGATAATGTACGAATAGAAATATGGATGTAATATAAGAACGTGTCCAAGGACAGGAAAGAAAAGAAGGTGTATTGTGAAGCAAAGAGGGAATAAACATCTAGTCCGAAAGGGAATGTCTTATGGAAGTTAAAACCAAGTTGAACATTTAAGTCTTAATTTTTATAATTCTCAAAGAGTCACTCATAGTAAAGTTTTTCAGTGCGAAGACACTTTTCTCTTCTTTTGAATGATTTATAACAAAGTTAGGGAATTAACCTTGAAGTACAACCAAATACGGCATTTACTTCAGTCGGCGAACGGGTCAGGCCGGCCCTGTTTGGGAACCCATGACTATCACAACTGACGAGGTAGACCTCAAAGATGTGAAATTTGTTAGTTTCGAAATAAGATAGGAATTTCTACAGGCTCATGAGAACTGGAATAACGACCAGAATTATAGCTTTTTATATCTCCACACCGCCTTCAAGAGTCTTTAACTGAGTCTACAACAAGTTGCGATAACGAAATTAGAGACTGACCCTGCCTGACCTACTCAAAGCTGTTGAAAACTAGAATCATCTCTTTACGAATTTTCAAATTAAATCCAAGAAGTTGATTTGGTTCAACTTAACTCCATGGTGTCAACAAAAAATATTAAAATATACCTACAGCCATTTTAAAGTGGCTGTCTGTTTTTGGCAGGAGCTATCGGAATTGTTCACTGTATCTGTTATTTCTTGTGTAATTTGTAAATTGACTCCTAAAACTCTTTTACATCTACTTATACTGCATACTTTTTACTTGGAAACATGTCCCACGGCAAATATATAAGACCTAGTTTACACGACAATTTCCTGTATCGCTTATGGCATTTTCCTTCATCAAACTGCTTCGGATATTTTATTATCTTCACCGCTCTCCTTTACATTTTTCTATCAAGACATTTTTATAAAATGCAGTTTTATTCCGTGTATAGTATTATGGAAGCAGAAGGAACTTCACATTCGCAAACTCTCTTCGCACTATTCCTTTCTTCTTATTTCAAATCTCATCGATCTTCACACAATCCATTGTATCTTCTTATTCTTTTCTAAATCTCCTTTGCCATTTGTTTGACATCTTTCTCACGTTGAAATCCCCATTACATTACATTGAATTCAGATTGAATTATCACCACACTTTTTGCTTCGCATTAATGTAGAAGGACTATTTGATATTATCAAATACTCAAGTTGAAGAACCATGTCTCTGGAAATTTGTTGGCAAAGATACAGGAATTCAATAATATTTATTTGGTTATCCATATAATCCGGTCATGTCATATGTCTATTCGTTTCAAATATATCTCTTCAGTCACATCCTTTTACACATCCTTGGGCTTCGATCTCCTCTTCCAACGTATAACAGCATTTATTTGGTCGTCCTCTCCCTTCGGGACAGTATCCTTATGCGCCAAATTTGCCATTGTGCTTTTATTCGTCCATATTTCTCTGTCTTTGGTCACGTTAGCAGTTAGCCTCTCTCACGCTGTCACTCACATTCTATCATAAATTTTCGTACATTGCATTCGATTCTCTCTTTGAAATTTCATGCTAAGGTAGTTACGAGATTTTGGAATCTTTAAAGGGATTTTTCCAGCTCTCGACGCATAGCCGCACAGTCTCTTTACTCGAGTGGTAGTGTTACTGCTTCGACAGATGAGGTCATTTCGCACATATCTGGAATCGGGAATCGAATCCAGGACCGCTTCCACCGAAGCCCTCTTTACTCGAGTACTCCGACAAATTTAATTTTCCATTTCGAGAGTTTATCCACTTTCTCCCTCGGAAGTATAAAATATTAAGCACGAGTTGCATGAACGATGAGTCCCAAATTTAAATTTGGAAATTCCGGTCTGCGGAATATTTCAGTTGGTCAACTGTTTAGGTTGCGAGGAGCTTTGGAAGCAGAAGGGACGGAAAATTAGAAGAATCGGGCGGACCGAAAAGGGTGAATGAGTGTGGAATTAGGCAGGAAGGGACAGAGAGCCTTTTTTATGACGCGTAGGGTTGGACGTGGAAATTAGGCGCCCGTCCTCCGTTTATATTACGTGCTCGTGGTTGACCCGTCCTTCTGCGGCGTCCATATTCCTATGACCTCTAATGACCGACACTGAAAAGCGGAGCATTGTGCCGTGCATTTGAAAACCGCTTCCCGAGAGCCCAAATTTCCCTAATATCTCAATTAGCCCAGTGCGTGTGCACGGCCTCTTGTGGATGCGTACGTTTTGCCGAAAACGTAGTTAATGCAAGGTGAAAGCGGGGATTATCCCTTCCGATATTCTCGAATATCTGCTAAAAATTGATGGATAGTCGTTGCGGGAATGTTTTGGTTATGGTGTTCGGAACGTGTATCTACTCATCTCGTAAATAGGGCGTAGATAAGGGGAGATGTGTTTGGAGCATTTTTAAGATACTCGTGATTTTATGTAAATCATGAAATACTGTACCTCCAAAAACGGATAAACTTGTGGATCGAAAGTGATCGTATTAAATAAAACTTACACCGTTCTCTTTAGGGGATTTTGACTATAAACATATTTCCCTTCAAACGAATGCAGTACGTCGCAAATATTTTCTTTCATTCTTCTCGATTCGTGAACGAACTTTCTTCCATTCGCCATTTACTTCGTCTTATTCCTTCTTTCTGTCCTCATCTCTTCCAAAACTCCTCCATTCTCGTCAAACACCATTCTGAATCCATCCATCCTTTATATTCCAACGTAAAGTCCACCTTTTTGTACATAGCCTGGTATTATGATGTGCAATTAAAATGGGCTTCAACTAAAACTCACTCTATGGCCCATTATTACAGTTTTTTTAGATTTGAAGTGAATACTGCAGCTAGTGTTTACGTTAATACATCGCATGTATAAGAGATCATCAGTAATCTACATTTTGACACTAACAGAATATTGGACCATAAAGTGAACCTCAGTTAAAGTCCATTTTGAGTATACATTGTAAATGTACCAGGACTCAGACTGCCTTATAAATATCATTAGGCATCCAATCCAAACGAAGTGGGCTTAAGCACGGCATTTTATCAACATAACGGACCTTAAGTTTTGTGACATTCTTAAGGAAGTCACAGTGTTGCGTAGTTCTGATAAATGTGTATACCAAGTTACTAAAACTGAGGATTTTGAAATTAAGATTCGGAATTAAAATTAAGCATCGGAAAGGGAATAACTAATTTTTACGAAGTTTAATATATTCCGCATCAGTATTTGGTACTGAATATTTCTTTAGATATCTATTTCAAACTGGTAATAAATACATTTTTACCTCATATCTAATCATTAAAAGAATTTCCAACCTAAATCTGTAGGCCAATGAATGTGTTTTCTCTTAAGGTCTTAAATAAATGTTTTTCGCTTAATAGTTGACATGAACAACACATTGCAATTTAATTTTTGTACATCTTACGTTTCAGCATCAGAATGCGGAAAAATGAGGTACACCAATTCGGATTTGCGACAAAATTTGATTTTTTTTAAATATGGATATTCATGTTCGATTTGGCGTGTGGAAATAAATATAAAAATGGATTAACGATTTCCTTTCTTCCTCTCACTAGAGGCAGACATTTTGCAATATCTAAGAACCATTTTATAAAGCTACAAACATAATTGGAATATATATTACATTTTGAAGGACTGATTGGCGCGATCTTCACGAGACTCCTTCATGCATTAATACATTGGCAGAGCTTCCTGTGATTTTCCAAAGAGAAATTTTATGAGTTTTTTAATATTTTTGAAAAAATAGTGATTTATCATGCAATAATTTGAGAAAACTGGTATTTAAGACTTAACTTACACGCAAGGAATACTTTTATTGGAAACATTGCGTATGTATTCGTTAATATCTTATGCTAAAGTTGAATTTTTTTGCCGAGTACCTTAATGAAATATATTTCTTTGTTGATAAGTTATAAATATTTCGTCATCAAATAGGTTATATGCGATAGATTGGTTTCTTTCTGACGAAGTAAGCTAATTTTCATAGGGTATACCAAGGATAAACAGTGATAAATATCGACATGACTAGGACACGAACCCAGGTCTCGCAATTCCCGGGCAATCCTAACCACCCAAGTACCTAGACGAGCCTTTTCAACTCCAATATATTAATTTGAAAATGGGAGAACGCGTACTTCTATGAGCAAAGTTNTTCAATTTTATTCTCGTAACTTCCTGTGATTTCCGAATCATCAAATATGTGATCACATTCAAATACGTTATCTTGTATCAAAATCGACTGATTTCAGAGTAAACTGATATGTTACTGCAATATTTTGCACGAATCCATCCATCCCATGAAATCTGCTTCTATATGTCTTGATACGTGCAGAATTTGTAGGTTATCCCCAGTGGCCTGTGTCGAAGCCAACTTCATCCTTCCCGAGTCATTGTTTACATGACTTTTTTATTACTTTATAAAGATACTCGTGATTTAAATTACCAAATGATTATAATATATGTGTGATCGATTTACTTTAAATAGTTATTTGAGACAAAAATATCGAACCAAACAATACATGCATTTAAAAATGGGACTTTTTAAGCATAAAAAGTCAAAGTATAAGGCCAAGGAAAGCACACATAATTGAGTTTTACATATTATTAGGAAGAAATTTATTTCCCCATATGTAAATAAATGCTTCTGCCAAAGAGTTCGAAAAAAATCCATCATACAACCATGAAAATAATAGAAATATTGAAAATTGTAGCTTCCAATATTTGCTAAAAGAAAAGGAGATTTTCGATACTTGGTTTATGCGAATTTGTTGCGAGAGGTTCAGCTGGGACTTCCGCAAAATCGATTTCCTCTACCCAACTGACTTGGGAAAAAAGGACAGGGCTGAATGATAGAAAGTAAAGAACATAAATGACGATTGGAAGAAGGAAATTTGGAACGATTGAACACCTATTGACATAAACGATATGAACTGGTTTTATAACCATCGCCCTCATAATAGTAATGCCCTTTTTACAGTTGCCTCAGCCGGAAACGGTTTTTGTAGAGAGATTCGCCTCTTGGGCCACACCTGCGAATCCACTTCGTTTTCTATTGAACGGGATTGCTTCCCTTTCTCTTGTTCCTTCATCAGCAAGTATTCAGCTCAGAAAAGGGCATTTCATTAGGAGCCTTTTTCTTTAGCACTTGAGATTTAAGTTTATATGGGAGTGAATACGGACCAATGGAACATCTCATGGCGTGCAAATCTCTCTCCCCAAAACAAAACGCACCATTTTGATACATTGTTAGTCTGATGATTTTTGTAAAAGTAAATATATTAGGTTATGGACGATATAAATTGTTTAAATTGGAATTCATTACTTAGTTTTATAGTCAATGTCCGGGATTCGATTCTAGGGTAAAAAATATTAATCTTTTTATTGAGATTACTAGTAAACGCCCCCGTCAAGCATGACGGAACTTAATTTAGTTTAAAAATATATCTACTATCGTATATATCTGGTCCTNAATATGGGATAATTCAGGAAATCAACATCCAGCAATTGCCTTGGTCGTCAAAGGGATGGGTTGTTTGTTTCCCAAACATTTTCCGAGTATTGTATCAAAATTCTCTCAATTTCGAATTCATATGAATGATTCGCGACTAAAATAAGATAGGTACTATAATCATTTTCCTTTCATGTGACACTTGTCTCAATTTCATAGGACCATTGCTTCTTATTGCATTTTCTAACAGAAACGACCTCTGCAAGTCATGAAAATTTACTTTACGTTCATCTCTTATAGAAACGCATTATGGCCTCTGGGTTCGAACCCGGGCCTATACAGAGATGAGAATAGTTTCCTGTGGGTTACAGCATCGTCGAAACACAATGCAGTTTGTTTCAGATCTCTAAGTCAGGCCGTTTCTGAGATAGATAGGGGGACAGACAGACGGACGGACAAACATTTGCTTTTTACATATAGGATATTCAGCTTTAGACATGTGCAACGTAAGTGTAAGGAGGTTATTACCGACTGTCATATCATTCAATCTTTATATTAGTAGCTTAACACTTCAGTCGGTAGTGATCGTATTAATTGGCGGCGTCGAATTGTAACCATAGCAAAGAGTTTCGGTAATAAACACCTAGTATAGCCAAACCCCGTCTAAACCAATAACCAAAGAGTATCATTTTTGATAGACAACCAATTTGAGAATTAAGCTCCCTCACCAGCTGTTTAGAGTAAAGTAACAACATAAATTGTCTCAGAAAATTCTTTTATAATAAATATATTCCGATCGAGACCAATTTTCAGAATTTCATGGAGCTGTCTGAGCCAATGGCAGATAAACCTTTATTCATATTGATAATGTGATGAAATCTGATGCAATTAAGAGGAGAGTTAAGTGAAGGTAATCGTTTGTTCATTGGTTCAGCGATGGAATGGATTTGGAATTGGAAAATGAGATAAATTGTAGATAGTTGAGCCCTCGTTGCGTCGTCGGATGCTTATAAGTAGACTGAGCGAAATTGGAATTGATTTTATTAAAAAACATGAGTGGCGAGAAACGAGTTAGTAGTGACTGTGTTATTGATTAATATTGAGTTAAATGAAAGAAACGTGACAAGTTTGAATAGGGTGCTGTACGTCCCTTTAAAAATGTTGCAAGGATGAATAGAATCAATTGTTCCTAAAATATATCTGACTGCTTTGTCATTATGAGAAACTGAAATAAATTGCCATTTAAATATATTGATAGCATTAATAACAGAGTAACTAACGGGTGAACGAGAAGATAATGAATGTTGAATGGAATGATTAAACACGATGCAAATATCAACTCAATATAAGATTGAGTCGATAGCAATTTTATGATATGCTTAGTTTTAAAAGGTCAATATTCTGGTTTTTGAAGGTTATTTCTTTATCTTCAATAAATAATGTTCTTTTTCTATCATTGTCTTCATATCTTCTTCCAATTTAGTGAAGCGCGGCTTTCTCAGCTGACAAAAACCATTCTTATGGAGAACATTTAACCACTGAACATTCCCCATCATTGTATATAGTCAATATTTT
Organism: Ladona fulva; assembly: GCA_000376725.2. Classification (NCBI taxonomy): domain Eukaryota; kingdom Metazoa; phylum Arthropoda; class Insecta; order Odonata; family Libellulidae; genus Ladona; species Ladona fulva. Next base: position 749,887 of record KZ308731.1, read on the forward strand.
ACGTCAGTAAGAAGTCAATGAAAACCCTCTTTGTACGTTTTAGAGTCTCAACTTTCAATTTTATTCTCGTAACTTCCTGTGATTTCCGAATCATCAAATATGTGATCACATTCAAATACGTTATCTTGTATCAAAATCGACTGATTTCAGAGTAAACTGATATGTTACTGCAATATTTTGCACGAATCCATCCATCCCATGAAATCTGCTTCTATATGTCTTGATACGTGCAGAATTTGCAGGTTATCCCCAGTGGCCTGTGTCGAAGCCAACTTCATCCTTCCCGAGTCATTGTTTAGGGGCGACTGTCATTCAAATAGTAATGCGGTTTTCTTAGTATATTTTCAATTAACTAAGTTAGTTGCAATTAACTTATGTCTACGATAGATGGAATGTAAAGAAAACAAAGGAATTCACCTGCTTTAATTTTCCTTACTTTTTGCTGTAGTATTTTCATAAGCTCTTACAGTATTAAATGAATTATGGCGGAGCATGGAAACTTTCTTTTTCTTTGTGCAAACGCCTGTCATCGTCAAAGTGGCAATCTGTCGGGTCTCCCGTTGACCACACACAACTGTGAACCGGCATTCTTCGTCCATCCCATATATTTGTCTACTTCTGACTTCAATCTTTTTTTGTTCTCTAAAGAACGCACTCCGAGAATTGCATCGAAGACGCAGTAAGTCGCTGGCTGAGATGAAGGCCAGTAGAGTGGTACATTATATGGGCTTTCTAATCCAGGCGACGCTATTTGGACTGGAATCGAAAGAAGCTAGCCAAAAATGCGAAGATAGTATTTTTGAGTGCGGACTTTGAAACTCAACATTACCACTATCGAATTAATTCTGCACTCGACTATATAAGTCAATGAAGTTAATTTTCAGCACATTAAATGTTTACAAGGGATCAAATTATACCAAAACTTGCGAAAACTGCATATCTTTGAATTTTCGAAAAATTCTTCAACTTCAAGCCGATGCTGAATCCTAATGAGGAAAATTATCGGGTAAATATCCCGTATTGTAAACCTTTGTCTTTTACTTCATAATTATTGATTTTAATCAATGTAATCGACTATTTGCTGACTTTGTACAACGTAATGGCGGACTCCAATTAAGAGCAAATTTTTACCTAAAGCGGGGATAATAGATACCAATATTTCTAGCTAACTAATACCACGATGTTATTTAAAGCTTTCTGAAGAGGAATCTGAAAAAAACGTAAAACGAGTTCCACCCTTCCGATGGTCTCGGCTTTGAGAGGAAATACTGACCAGCACGTTTCTCAATGGAATATTTTGTGGTGTATGAGTAGGATACTCCAAACATATTTTAGGTGAGTGGTGCAGTTATAGCCAACTCCATTGTTAAGTAGGTAAAGGTGAATGTCTCGACATGAGGTATATTTTAAGACCCACACCTACACCAACAATGTCATAGTGTCATTCATTTTATGCTTTACTGCTACTTTTCATTGAAATGCCGTTAAAATTTTGAATATATACCAAATAAAATATATGATCGTAGGAGTTCCTAACCTTTGCCATCTTTTCTCTAAATTCACTCTGCCAATGAGATTTCTTTCTTTTGAGTGCTAATTTTTCATTTTCGCGAGCCTATTTGTGAATCTTGGCATTAGTTCAATATTTATTCCAAGATTATATGTTTAATGGTTATTTCTTATTACATAACATCAATTTAATCAACAATATAATCTTACCTGCCATTATTTAGTATTTGGTTTATGAGATACATTTAATAGGCACTGAAAGAATCTAATTTAGGATTGTGGCGTCGAAATACCTAATTATGTTTTTTCACCATCGACAGTTCGATTCTTCATCGTTTTCAGAATTTCAAATCATAAATATACAAAATGTTTCGTGGAGTTCGGAAAAAATATTATTGGGATCATACACACTACATATTAGGAAAATTGATGTTTCAGACGAGCATTAAGATAAATCTGTTTTTTCAATTTATTTTGCTTGTGTAACCATTACCATATTCGGGTATCATGATGTCTCCGCCTCGTTGATACCAAGTTTTAGGCGTCTGCTTCTTTAGTTCGCCTGCCTGTGCCGGCCCTGGTCTGTCGGAACATGTCACGAAGCGAGCACTCAATGCTGAGTGGATCTTCTTCTTGATACATTTCATTAAGTTCTGCGACGAAAGGCGATTCATCCAAAGTGCTGACAAAATGAATTCGGAGGAAACGTGCAGCTGTCAAAGGACCGCTGTTATTATGTTTGTATGACCACCAGCGAAATTGTATTCCTCTTCTTCACCCGTTTGTGAACAATTAAAACAGCCGTGTTTTAACTCGTTCCGCCTCCGTGTCCTCATTTTCTCCTTCTGCCGCCGTAATTATCCCAATATTCACTCCGATATCTCCTCCTCATCTCTTTTCCGTCCACGTCGCTCTTTCAACCCAACCCAGCCTCTATTACCATAACCTCAATATTATTTTTTCTTCGTTTCTTTCAAAACACTCACGTCACTCCATCTTTTGCCCTTAACTCCTCTTTTATGTTTTCGCTTTTGTATTTTTCTTTCTTTCCCAAGCGTCCTTTTATTTCCCGATCCATACCTTCATTATCTTTTGAAAAATTTTCGCTCTATTGTTTTCCCTTTTTTCTGTTTCACTCTTCGCACCGCGCCATCCTTACTTTTTTCTTTTTGACGTTTCGATATTCGAAACTTTTCTTCTCGTAATTTATATCGGTGATTACGACAATCAATTTCCTTATCGCGGTCTTCATTACTCTCTTGACGTTTTCGTAGATTCGCGCAACTTTTCTTTTTCGGTTTCCCTAATAAGACCATTAAATTTATTTCATCTCTTGATCACTAATATTACTACGATCACACTGAGTTGCAAAAGTTTTAGATTTTAGAGACCTCGGTTTGGTGGCACTCTGCACCAATCGTTCTGAATTAATTCGTTATAGGAATATTTGCGCCCCTTTTCTGTTTAATTATTTACCTCTGCGCCCTTCAATTTTGACCATTGAGGTAACATATGAAGTAGCCTAACGTGGAAAGGATTCATGGCAAATTATACTTGTATAGTGTGATCATATATGTAGCTTGTAATCTTTCTCATGGCGCTTACATGCTCAATGGAGAAAACAAGAAGTACTGCCCAAGTGATGAATGAGTTTGTCTTTGATAGAATTAACTGCTTGAGTTATAGGACTCCACGAAGGACAAGCAAATAACCAAATTTTACTTACCATATTATAAACACGTTTTCTGGTTTATAAAATTTCGTCTTTTCCTTCTCCCTTCGACATTATGCCACAATCAGCCCTTTGTCTTTAATTTTCGATAATCCCTGAATCCAAATAAGTCACGAGGATGAAATTGAGTAAATAAAGGGACGAGCTCTAGGATCCCATAAGTTCGGAACTCTGCAAATCTACTGGTCAGGGAAACAAAGAATTTCATGATTGTGGACGGGGGTCCAGGGTCGCAAAGGATTCAAATATTAGAGTTTTAAAAAATCAGATTTAAAAACCTAAATTTTTCTCTGTTGGCGGCAGATTTTGCCCTGCGCCTGAATAAACCTCACATCTCTGCACTGAAACAACATTCGTATTTGTTTTGTCGCTTGGTCAAAGAAATTTCGTCTGATTTCAGAATTTCTGCAACGTCTCCCTTAAAATGTCATTATATGAGACAAATATATGAAGAGTTGCAGCTATTTCAATGTTTTATTCCGGTTACAATACTCGTAGCTTGCAATTCATCCCCACGTACTCGTTCTTTTCATCTTCTCCGTCTTTCACCAACTTCTTATCGACAATTATCTCTCCGTTCGTCGCTCTGTCTCTCCTTTCTTATTCCGTCACTCCCTCGCTATCACTCTACTTGACACTCTCCCTCCAAACGAACGCCACCCCACAATTTTCCTCATAAACGTTGGCTTTGCAGTGTTGTTTCCTAAGCCCCTGCCAAGGGGATCTCATTTCATGCTGTGACATATATCGGAGCCGGATTTCATTTATCTGTCTAAGTAAGTTTCGAAACGGCGCTGCCATAAAAGTGCCCCTTCTCCTTTATTTCCTCCATATATTTCCTCTCCGTCTTTAGCATTAGCTTAAATACTCGTGGCGACCGTTGTTTTATTCCCCTTTTGCCTTCATTCGGATGCTGAATCCTTGAATTGGACCGCCAGACGATGAAATGGAACGGAGGATGCGTCCGTCATCACTCCGAAGACTTGTTCTGATTTTCTTTTCCTTCTGAATTAATATCCGCGTTTTTGCAGATAGCCATCGTGCGGCATTTAACGCCTACTTTTTATAGTGTTTTAGGGTCGGTTTGTTGATGTGCCGAGGTATGGGAACGTTTCCTTACAATTCATTTTTCACATCTCCTAAGACTCTGTAGTGGTGACAGTTAATCTACTCGTAGATGGAAACAAAGAAACAGATGTATTTTTTGGAAGAGTAGCACATAACTCAATGTGGTGGTTTGCATAGTGGTTTGTGTCCAGATAAACTGTAAGATAAATGTAGGATAAAGAGTCTGACAGATCGGGTCTTAAACCCATATACTACACTTTCCGAGCAGTGTGCACCTAATTAGCAATCCTTTTTTTTTATCAAAGATCGAATATCACTGACTTTTTGGTTTGTATTTAGTAAATTCAAAAAGATGCTAGCAGTTTTATGACATAAGATGTATAGTTGCAGATTTTTTTTCTGTATATTTCACTCGTAGATATGGTTTCTTCATAAATTCTGGAAAAGGGTTTTGATTTTTCCTCCATTTCATTTAATTTTTAAAGGGATTCATTGGAGACCGCAAATGATTCTATCAGTAGAATAGTAAAATGAATGGGGAATCTTTAAATGACGTAAGTTAGTTGCCTGAATTATAGAGTTTTATTAATTAAAATTGAGCCCAGCAGTGTAATGTTTTGGAAGTAAGATGAATTAAAATTTATGTTTCTGGACCTGAAAAAGCAATTTAAAAGAGTGTCACTAACAAACGGTTTGGCTACACTGGATGTGGGTTTTGGGCGGGTGTGTGCGTGTGGTGTGGTGTGCGGGTCATAGGCCCCACAACCAGGGAACATATTTATTGAAAGTATTTCATTAGTTTTACTTAAACTATATGATATTAGCTTATTAAAATGTGCTTACTATCCGAATTAAAGATAATACAAATATCTTTTTGGCGTGATTGATTATCTTGCGCTTTCCAGGACATAATACTTTTAACTAAGTATTTCATTAGGTCCCAATATTTTTAGAAATACAAGCTATTGAATGCATCAAATATCTTTCAATTAAAATAAAATCTACGGAGGTGGCCGTGATATTGTGGAAATTCATGATATTACATAAATATTTACTTTTTCCACAGCAATTTAATTGCTGTGGAATTTGGAATTTATGTGGATCTGAAAGATTTGTGATGGAGTTTTCTTTCCTTTCTGATATTTCAGTATTATTACCTAATTCGAATATTCTGAGATTTTCATGCGTACCCGCGATTTAACTATTCTAATAAAGGATGAATTATTTGACATCCAAAATAATTACTACCGCGCAAACCGCACTACGTAAATGCGTGAATGCGCACGAAAATCCTACAGAAACATTAGAATGGATCCCCTAAATCTTTGCTTTCTCTCTCACGTGTTATTCACAATTTTCGCAGAGTGACTTTAATTCAATTCGAATTGGCTATTAACTCCCTCTTGCTACACACCGCGCATATTAATTATTCACAATTTCCAAAATAATCATTTTAATATCCTCTCGCCCCACGTGCATAATTTTTAAAAAATCGAGAGATGTAGTGAATTTGACTGTCCGAGCTTAAAGCCGTCGGAAATTTGGCCCGTTCTTTCTGGCTCGTTTCTTCGCCTGCTCATGAATATTCATCGTACGCATAAATCGTTCTTTGTTTCTCTTGTGTTTCGGCGAAACTATCGCATCTCATAATGGAATTATAAACACGGGATTCGTGCGTCCATCAAAAGTGGAAAGGCGTTTTAGGAGATTTAATCTATTGCTGCTTTATCATGCCCATCTCCCTCGTCCGCCAATAAAGAGGTCAATGTCCTTTTCAGCTGGGGGCGCTTTTTCTTTCTTCTTCCCTCTTTGCGCTAATCCATTTTCTCCGCTATTCTCAAGGAAAGGGAATTATCCATGGCTTATGTTTTAAGAATGAGAAGAAAAGTTACGAAAACCTTACTTTGAAGTACTCTGCTCTATAGCAGTGAGTGTTGGTCTCTGAGAGGGCAAGCGGCAGAAATGTGCGAAAGGACGTTAATAAGTTAATTGAAGGGATAAAAAGGCAAATGTTGAAGTGCTAAAGGTGATGGATGAAAATAGAGAAAGAAGAGGTGAACTCTTGGGTCTTGCATAGAAAAAATTGAGTTTTTGATTGGAGTAAACTTAGAGAGAAAAATGTTGGAATATACGGGAAAGAGAAAGAGAAAATACACAAAGAAAATCAAAAGATATGGATATCAGAAGCTGAAAATAATGGCAGAATATTTAAGCTACTGGATGCAGCGTCATGTCTAAACCTTTCGACGTCATTTAGAGCCCTTCAGCGGACCTGTTCAAAGATATTGTTCGGTGCACGAAGCAAGATAAAATTTCTTCAGTCTGCGGAAATTAAGTAAGCACATGTGTTAAGGTGCTCGAGAGCCCAAACAGAAAATTTATTATTAATTTATTGATTATTGCAATGTTTAATAATCATGCCACGCTGTGTGGTTGCCATGTTCTCTCATTGATTTGGATGTAATTATGCCATTAATGATACATTTGTCGCTACACTAAGCAATTGAACGAGAGACTAAATACTTAGGGTGTAAATTGAAAAAAATCTCTATACATCTGCGTGTGAGATTATTCTAAATATAAGCATTGCCACTTGTGAAGATGAAGGATTTTTATCGAGAACTGTTAAAGCAATTCAAAATTTTCAGAGTATATTCGTTCATTTTGGCAGACATATGGGTAATACTTACATCTAAAAATATAATGTCTCTATCTTATACCAGCTGGTGTTATGTAGAATCAAACACTAACACTAAGATGCGAGAAGAAAAGTGTGAATTTTAAAGAATTATTCGGATCATATGAAATAATTCAGGATTTTGTGCGAAGAGAAAGACGTTCGCAATAATAGAAAAAGAATGTTGGGAATAAAGGACGCAATTAGCCCGCGCTTAAAAATTTAAATTGATTTTACCATTAACAAATCCAATTTCATCAAATAGCTTGTATATTTTCCAATTCGCTTTGTATTATTGTCTTTTTGCGTGTTTTCATCTCCACTGTTCCTGATTTCTCCCACCGCACATTTCTATACTGAATCTTAGCTGGTATATTTTCCCACAACTATCTTTTCGACTGATTATTTGACGAGTGAAACCTTGGTCGATACGTTAGTTGTTAGAGAGGCCTATTTGACTTGCCCGAAGAGAGGGTACATACAATAGCAAGAGTATTCGACCTTAGAAATGATCTTATAATATCTCTATTCAAAAACTTATCTCCGTTTTTGTTCGGAATATCTACCTTTCGTAAGAGGGCAACCCAGTCTTCCGCAGACAATGGGATTTTGCCATCTTTTCTAGGAAAGAAAATCGAATTCATTCTTCTCAAGTAAAAATTCGATAAGGAGGAGTCGCAATATTTGATACTAAATGAATCCACAACCCCACTCAACCTTCTTATTGCTGAGATACGGCGAATTTGGGATCCAAAACAGCTGACACGAATTAAGTATTAACTGAAGAGTACTTCAGTTTCCATTCTGCTTCTCAATCGTCTTCGAATGATTCTTCTTCGAAGAATCTGGATACTCACCCACTTCGAGTGTATTTTATCAAGGATTCCTTAGAAATTATCGTTGAACATTTTCGTTTAAATTGCAACATTTCACTCAACTAGTCAAGTAATACAAATAGTTCCCATTTGAGTTACACATCCAAGTTTCCTTAAAAATTTACTTTTCAATCTATAAACCATTCTAGTTAATGAACAAACAAATCAACCGCAACCCATCCAAACGGCTAATAAAAATATTTGTTAGATTTTAAAATGAGAGTTTGAGGCTTCCCATACGTACAATTTCTTCCTATAATAAGTATAGTTAGCAGTATTGGAGATAGCTCAAAAAATAAAATTATAAAGCCTCATATTAACTTATGCAAGTTAAGTACAGTTAAACATTTGCTTCGCATAAAAATTAATTCTTGAGGTTGCTTCTTTAGTTAAAATAGTTTTTTTAATATCTTTTGATTCTATATTCCCGTTATTTCTATTTAAGAAATCTTAAGAAATATATTAACCAACCCTTAACTTCCTCTAGGAAGATTACTAAGCCAAATTCCATTTCACAGTCATAATGTATGTAGTACGTTACATGTTAACGGTTAGGCAAATGTGGACACATCCAACGATTCCCACACATGAAAATGTAATTAAAAATTGCCACTAGTAAGTTGAAATCCTCTGATTTTCTCTTTTGTCTTTCTAATCACATCATTTACACATATTTTCAAAATTCCCAGTAAAAATCTAAGGTTATTCCCTTATTTTGGTTCGAGGATTGTTTCCGTAATTTACAACTTTCCAAATAAGCTTCTCTCCCTGTACGACTGACAGATATTTTTTAGTGGTTCGACGAAAAAGAAAAATACGAAATTATTTACAGCGGCACCAGATTCCTCTGCTGGATGTTTCTTGTTAACTCGCTCTTATCTCAGAGATCATTTTCTCTCCCTGTCATTTTAATTTAGTGTTCTTTCCCATGTTGTTTTCTTTCTTCCCTTCACAGTACATCTTTTGACGGTTTTATATTTTGCTTTCTCCGCAGCTTTTGGTAGCAAATGTAATCTCTCTCCCGCCGGATTGGAAAATTACTCTTTGCCCTCCGCCACCCCCAAACGCTGCTTGAGTGCGTTATGTTTACAGAACATTCCTACCATTTTTTCAGTCGAAATTTTTCGCTTTCTGCGGCCTATATTTCGAGTTGAGCTTATGCGCTTAATAGAGAACGATTGGTATTTAATAAAAAGGAATAGTCTAAATAACATACTATTCTGCATTTCACTAAAATTCACCAAATATTGTAATTTATTAGCATAGCCACTTTACTTTTTTCCTTTCTTCATTGGCCGAAGATATTTTTACGAAGAACTTTTCTCTTTTTTAATCTCTCTCTCTGCACGCTTTTAACACACCAAAAGGAATTAATTTTATAGGAAATATTTCTCTATAAACCTAACTCATGAATACCCTTTATCCCAGCATTCAATTTGATCTTTATGTGAGTATACTTCTTACAAGGTCATTATCTTATACATTCGTACATTTATTTAAAAAACGAAACGAAAACTGTTCTTTTAGAAGGGTATGTTGTTATTTTCTCACGTTTCATTCCCTACATGGTTTTAAGCCATTGCTCACATCTATTATTCAAATATCTCTATTTATTTCCACAATGACCAGAGCCATATCTCCGTTTTATGGGCTACCCGTGTGATATTTATGGGTAATCAATTTGACCTGCGTAGTTTTTCTCATTAATAAACATAGCCAGGACAGTTCAGCCAGCGCAAAATTCTTATTTTGCTATTATTTATTTCAAAAGGCTCTATGGAAGCGCTACTACTATAAATCTTCCTCGAAGGGCGTTTTTTAAAGCAGTTAAAATGAAGTTTCTTTTCTGCAATATATGAATTTCAATGACTTCTATAAACGATAGCTTTGTTATGGATACATATTCTACAAGACATTCACCATAGTTTCGTTGATTTATTATTATTGTTAATGCATTTATCACTACATGTGGTAGAGTTGCAAACTAGTTAGCAGTGTATTTACATAATGCTTTCATATTTGATTGAATATTATATAAGCTTCTTCTGTGTGTTCCACGATTTCACGAGTAAATATCTTTCAAGATAAGTCTTCTAAAATTTGACGGATTTCTTCTTTCTTAATCCTGTGTCAATGGAAGAGTTTTCTGAGCAATTTTCTTCTTACATAAGATAAAAGATGACCATTGCTGACCATATGTTTTGTATGCCATAACAACCGCAGGAGGGCATAACCACATCACTAAATTTTATTCTCCTTTGTTTCAATTGTAACTGTGTGATATTTACTTTACTTACCAATGGCATTGATACATTTTGGATGTTTTATTTACATTATTTTCAAGAAATGGGCCATGTCTTCTTTAAAAACGCGTTTCGACTCTGCGTCGCTTTAACCAATATGCACCTTCTCGTAGTGGTCGCTGGAAACTTCGTATACGATTTATGTAACTTTGAGAACGTGTCTTATGGGTTATGTAATGTAAAAGTTTGGATAATTTGTTACTATTCACACACATTGGTGTTAAATCTAATTTTTTTCGTGAGATACTTTGTGATCGGGTTATGAGGAATAGTAATATAATTTGTTCTATTATCTTTTTTTTTGTCAGTGAAAGTTGTATGAACTTTTCTTTTTAGTTTTAACTTCTGTTTGCGTAGAATACTGTCTATTATGTTCGCGTGGTAGCCGTTCTGTGTCGGACATTTTTTATTTAAGATAATTCTTTACTGAAATCGGTTTTGATAGTGGTATATGAAAGAGCCTATGTGTGATTAAATGAAACGGTGCTTATTTGTGAGTGATGTGGTGATAAGAATCAATAGGAATATATAAATGCTGTGTGGGTTTCTTGCAGATATGTAAACTTAATAGGTTGTCCTCTCTTCTGATGGGCACATCTAAAAAGGCTGATTTGTTGTGCTTTTAAGTTTCTATTGTGAATTTGATAGATTCGCATTATGCGTTAAGTCTATTTAGGACATTTTCGATCTATCCTTAGCAATGTCGAATATTGCAAATACGTAGTCGATATATCTGACCCAGATTTTTCGAGAATATTGAAAGTTTTGTTTACATTTTCCTTCAAAGCTCGTCATAAAGGCGAGAAATGGTGGGTTTTCCATAGTCGTGCCTAATAACTTTCATGTTGGCTACAGTGGAATTGAAATAGTGAACGTCCATGTCTTGCAAGTCAGTGTCAATGTCAGTTATCCTCTAAATGTCTACGAGTATATTGCAATAACTCTCTCCAGAGAAGAATGAATAGCAGAATGAGGTTAATCAAAAGAAGTGTTAGAAATATTATGCGATCTCACCATTAATTTGTCAGGTCCGATTATGAATTTTAAATTTCAGTAAAAGCGTACAGAAAATTTTTGTCAACTTCTTTTTCAGTAGTTATATTATATATTATATTAATTGCGATATAAATAAAAGAAAAATAGATTGATTGTTCATAGTTTAACATCCTCCACCATACCACGATAGGATCTTACGGTGTACGAAATCAAACATAAATATTCCTGCTCTTTAATAAATTGAGATATACGTGATTCATTCATAATTATTTTTGGTTATTACAGTTTTGATCGTTGCTATATATCCTGATTAATTTTCGGTAATATTCATGCATGATAAATATCTACTTGGGGAGATGGAGGCTTAAAAGTTTCTTCGTTAACCTGTCTGTCATTGTTATTAAATCTTTTCTCTGACTCGCAGTTATGAAGTATGTAAGGCTACATAGAGATACCCAAGTATATATATCTGCGACCCGCGAATCGCTTTTCGGTGTGTCTGAGGGTGCCAGTAACATAAGAATATTTCCCTAATCTATTATTATCGCGTATCGTCGGGGAAAGGAAACGAGTGTTTTAATAGACTTGTCCAAGAAACTTGTTTATTAATTTTTCTCGCAGTATCTGATCAGTTAATGTAAGGTAGTTGAGGTATAATACATATCTACTACGACTCCTGAGAGTATCTGAATATATTGAGTAAGTTTCACCTAAAACATATCTTTATCCTGGAGAGTCGCCGAGACAACCGTAGAGAGCAGACGTGTTTTTGAGTGCGCTCTAGTTTCGCCCCACTGCGAAAGCATTATTTCGCCCAATACCCAGGCCCATCTGGGTATTGGGCCCTTTTCCTCGTAATGAAACCACCATCCGGGGCCCCTTTGAGGCCAAAGCACCGTGAAAAAAGTACATCGAGGGAGCTAAGATCACGTTCATTAAGCTCAGAACGAGAGTGCAGTCAAACGGCTTCCAGGACGAATGACATCACCCCAATGGCAATGCAGGAGCTATTCGACTGTCAGTCGGATTCACCCTCATCCTCGAAAAACGACAAAAGCCGGGATTCTAACTACCCAAAGACAGCAATTAGCCAGACGGAAGAAGAAACGCAGGCCTCGATGAAGAACCCTAGCAAAGCGAACGCTGTGGAAGAAAAGGAGATAAACTCCAGCACCAATTTGACTTCACCTAAGCAGGACGAGAGAGCCGAAGAAAGCTGATAGCGGCGGACCCCACACCAGCGAAGCCGAAAGCCCCAACTGCCTCGCACGGGAGGTCACAACAAAGTCGAAGGACGATGGAGGCAACTGGCGACCAGTCGGCGAAAAGGGTAAGAGGAGACGTCTGACTCCCCTATCCCCTCCCCCTTCCTTAGGCCGCAACTTTCTTACTAATAGATTCAGCCCAATCGCACCACGGGAGGAACGAATAGAGGAAACAGAAAACATGGACACAAATAATACCACACGCAAATAAAGAATTCCTCCCTTGCTATTAGCAAATAGTAAAGAGTGGTCAAAAAAGTTCAGAATAATTAGAAACGCTTGCGAATTTCAACCTCTCGCACAACTTTCAGGCAAAAAAGTAATTGTAAAATTCCAAACGACGAACGATTTTTTCAGCGCCAAAAACGCACTATCGAACAACAAAATTGAATTTTTTCAATTGAATCGACTTCCAACTGAAAAGGAAACGTATTACGTAGTAATAAACCTCCCAGTGGATATAACTACGGACGAGATAGCAGAATCACTCGAGGAATTCGGTGTCCCAGCAGCTAAAATTGTGCAACTCCGCACATCTCGCCCAACGCCTGCACAGATGAAGGAGGGGATCACATCTCTCTCCCCACCCCGTCCGCTGCCTCTGTTTCAATTTTAATTCGCACAGAAATGCGCTCCGCTATATCTGAAGTAGTCTACACACCAATTAATCAACCAGAACTCACTAATCCTAAAGAAATTAAACTTTATATAAAATCACTGAAAAAAACTTCAGCTCCAGGGGTAGACAAAATTACAAACCAGATATTAAAACAACTACCCAGAAATATAATCAGTAAGTAGGCTGGACTATTCAATGCCTGTTTAGTTAATGGCTACTTCCCGACAGCATGGAAAACAGCAATGATAAAAGCAATTCCAAAACCAGGCAAAGACCCAATCTTCCTTCATAGCTACCGACCAATCAGTCTCTTGCCCACCATGGGAAAACTCTTAGAAAAAGTCATCTTGAGCCGTCTGAAACCCATCCTAAAAACGAACAACATCATCCCAAAAGAACAAACTGGATTCACAGAAAACCTGTCAACCACTCACCAAATTCTTCGTCTGACCGAATTAATAACGAAAGGATTTAATCATAAAAAAGCAACGATTGCTGCCTTCCTCGATGTAAAAAGAGCTTTCGACAAAGTATGGACAACAGGATTAAAATACAAAATTGCTCAACTAAGACTACCAAGCTATCTCACCAAAATGCTATTCTCATTCCTGAAGAACAGATCCTTCATCGCCCAAGTCAACGCTGAACTGTCTCAAGTAATACCCGTCAACGCAGGAGTGCCACAAGGAGCAATACTTTCCCCAACTCTGTTCAATATATTGTCATCCGACATACCACGTCATTCCCAAACTACTCTACTATTAAACGCCGATGACACTACAATAGCCAGTAGCTCAACGGAGCCAAACCTTGCAAATCTACATGTTCAGGCTCATCTGTATCTCATACAGAACTGGGCAGATAAATGGAAGATTGCTCTGAATCCTCAAAAATGCACACGTATGCACTTCTGTAGGAACAATAGAAAGAAAGATGCATCACCCACCTGGCATTATACACACAAATCATACTTACAGAAGCTATATAGGTTCGAAAGCAAAACCATTAAAGGGATTCTGATTGTTCCATATCACACCAGTACATCTGAGATATACAAGTACCACAACATAACGCCTCTCTCTACAACCTTAAACAAAATAACCGAAAGGTTCGCCTCTAAGTTAAAACTTATCCAAAATACTTTATTTTCCACAATCTGGGATTACGACCTCAAAACAACTATCAGCAAATACCGCCGCCCAAAAGCTGTGTTAATGAATTTACCCTAACCTAAATACCCAACTTTAATCCGAGCCAGACGCTCTCCCNGTGGTTTGTGTCCAGATAAACTGTAAGATAAATGTAGGATAAAGAGTCTGACAGATCGGGTCTTAAACCCATATACTACAGTTTCCGAACAGTGTGCACCTAATTAGCAATCCTTTTTTTTTATCAAAGATCGAATATCACTGACTTTTTGGTTTGTATTTAGTAAATTCAAAAAGATGCTAGCAGTTTTATGACATAAGATGTATAGTTGCAGATTTTTTTTCTGTATATTTCACTCGTAGATATGGTTTCTTCATAAATTCTGGAAAAGGGTTTTGATTTTTCCTCCATTTCATTTAATTTTTAAAGGGATTCATTGGAGACCGCAAATGATTCTATCAGTAGAATAGTAAAATGAATGGGGAATCTTTAAATGACGTAAGTTAGTTGCCTGAATTATAGAGTTTTATTAATTAAAATTGAGCCCAGCAGTGTAATGTTTTGGAAGTAAGATGAATTAAAATTTATGTTTCTGGACCTGAAAAAGCAATTTAAAAGAGTGTCACTAACAAACGGTTTGGCTACACTGGATGTGGGTTTTGGGCGGGTGTGTGCGTGTGGTGTGGTGTGCGGGTCATAGGCCCCACAACCAGGGAACATATTTATTGAAAGTATTTCATTAGTTTTACTTAAACTATATGATATTAGCTTATTAAAATGTGCTTACTATCCGAATTAAAGATAATACAAATATCTTTTTGGCGTGATTGATTATCTTGCGCTTTCCAGGACATAATACTTTTAACTAAGTATTTCATTAGGTCCCAATATTTTTAGAAATACAAGCTATTGAATGCATCAAATATCTTTCAATTAAAATAAAATCTACGGAGGTGGCCGTGATATTGTGGAAATTCATGATATTACATAAATATTTACTTTTTCCACAGCAATTTAATTGCTGTGGAATTTGGAATTTATGTGGATCTGAAAGATTTGTGATGGAGTTTTCTTTCCTTTCTGATATATCAGTATTATTACCTAATTCGAATATTCTGAGATTTTCATGCGTACCCGCGATTTAACTATTCTAATAAAGGATGAATTATTTGACATCCAAAATAATTACTACCGCGCAAACCGCACTACGTAAATGCGTGAATGCGCACGAAAATCCTACAGAAACATTAGAATGGATCCCCTAAATCTTTGCTTTCTCTCTCACGTGTTATTCACAATTTTCGCAGAGTGACTTTAATTCAATTCGAATTGGCTATTAACTCCCTCTTGCTACACACCGCGCATATTAATTATTCACAATTTCCAAAATAATCATTTTAATATCCTCTCGCCCCACGTGCATAATTTTTAAAAAATCGAGAGATGTAGTGAATTTGACTGTCCGAGCTTAAAGCCGTCGGAAATTTGGCCCGTTCTTTCTGGCTCGTTTCTTCGCCTGCTCATGAATATTCATCGTACGCATAAATCGTTCTTTGTTTCTCTTGTGTTTCGGCGAAACTATCGCATCTCATAATGGAATTATAAACACGGGATTCGTGCGTCCATCAAAAGTGGAAAGGCGTTTTAGGAGATTTAATCTATTGCTGCTTTATCATGCCCATCTCCCTCGTCCGCCAATAAAGAGGTCAATGTCCTTTTCAGCTGGGGGCGCTTTTTCTTTCTTCTTCCCTCTTTGCGCTAATCCATTTTCTCCGCTATTCTCAAGGAAAGGGAATTATCCATGGCTTATGTTTTAAGAATGAGAAGAAAAGTTACGAAAACCTTACTTTGAAGTACTCTGCTCTATAGCAGTGAGTGTTGGTCTCTGAGAGGGCAAGCGGCAGAAATGTGCGAAAGGACTTTAATAAGTTAATTAAAGGGATAAAAAGGCAAATGTTGAAGTGCTAAAGGTGATGGATGAAAATAGAGAAAGAAGAGGTGAACTCTTGGGTCTTGCATAGAAAAAATTGAGTTTTTGATTGGAGTAAACTTAGAGAGAAAAATGTTGGAATATACGGGAAAGAGAAAGAGAAAATACACAAAGAAAATCAAAACATATGGATATCAGAAGCTGAAAATAATGGCAGAATATTTAAGCTACTGGATGCAGCGTCATGTCTAAACCTTTCGACGTCATTTAGAGCCCTTCAGCTGACCTGTTCAAAGATATTGTTCGGTGCACGAAGCAAGATAAAATTTCTTCAGTCTGCGGAAATTAAGTAAGCACATGTGTTAAGGTGCTCGAGAGCCCAAACAGAAAATTTATTATTAATTTATTGATTATTGCAATGTTTAATAATCATGCCACGCTGTGTGGTTGCCATGTTCTCTCGTTGATTTGGATGTAATTATGCCATTAATGATACATTTGTCGCTACACTAAGCAATTGAACGAGAGACTAAATACTTAGGGTGTAAATTGAAAAAAATCTCTATACATCTGCGTGTGAGATTATTCTAAATATAAGCATTGCCACTTGTGAAGATGAAGGATTTTTATCGAGAACTGTTAAAGCAATTCAAAATTTTCAGAGTATATTCGTTCATTTTGGCAGACATATGGGTAATACTTACATCTAAAAATATAATGTCTCTATCTTATACCAGCTGGTGTTATGTAGAATCAAACACTAACACTAAGATGCGAGAAGAAAAGTGTGAATTTTAAAGAATTATTCGGATCATATGAAATAATTCAGGATTTTGTGCGAAGAGAAAGACGTTCGCAATAATAGAAAAAGAATGTTGGGAATAAAGGACGCAATTAGCCCGCGCTTAAAAATTTAAATTGATTTTACCATTAACAAATCCAATTTCATCAAATAGCTTGTATATTTTCCAATTCGCTTTGTATTATTGTCTTTTTGCGTGTTTTCATCTCCACTGTTCCTGATTTCTCCCACCGCACATTTCTATACTGAATCTTAGCTGGTATATTTTCCCACAACTATCTTTTCGACTGATTATTTGACGAGTGAAACCTTGGTCGATACGTTAGTTGTTAGAGAGGCCTATTTGACTTACCCGAAGAGAGGGTACATACAATAGCAAGAGTATTCGACCTTAGAAATGATCTTACAATATCTCTATTCAAAAACTTATCTCCGTTTTTGTTCGGAATATCTACCTTTCGTAAGAGGGCAACCCAGTCTTCCGCAGACAATGGGATTTTGCCATCTTTTCTAGGAAAGAAAATCGAATTCATTCTTCTCAAGTAAAAATTCGATAAGGAGGAGTCGCAATATTTGATACTAAATGAATCCACAACCCCACTCAACCTTCTTATTGCTGAGATACGGCGAATTTGGGATCCAAAACAGCTGACACGAATTAAGTATTAACTGAAGAGTACTTCAGTTTCCATTCTGCTTCTCAATCGTCTTCGAATGATTCTTCTTCGAAGAATCTGGATACTCACCCACTTCGAGTGTATTTTATCAAGGATTCCTTAGAAATTATCGTTGAACATTTTCGTTTAAATTGCAACATTTCACTCAACTAGTCAAGTAATACAAATAGTTCCCATTTGAGTTACACATCCAAGTTTCCTTAAAAATTTACTTTTCAATCTATAAACCATTCTAGTTAATGAACAAACAAATCAACCGCAACCCATCCAAACGGGTAATAAAAATATTTGTTAGATTTTAAAATGAGAGTTTGAGGCTTCCCATACGTACAATTTCTTCCTATAATAAGTATAGTTAGCAGTATTGGAGATAGCTCAAAAAATAAAATTATAAAGCCTCATATTAACTTATGCAAGTTAAGTACAGTTAAACATTTGCTTCGCATAAAAATTAATTCTTGAGGTTGCTTCTTTAGTTAAAATAGTTTTTTTAATATCTTTTGATTCTATATTCCCGTTATTTCTATTTAAGAAATCTTAAGAAATATATTAACCAACCCTTAACTTCCTCTAGGAAGATTACTAAGCCAAATTCCATTTCACAGTCATAATGTATGTAGTACGTTACATGTTAACGGTTAGGCAAATGTGGACACATCCAACGATTCCCACACATGAAAATGTAATTAAAAATTGCCACTAGTAAGTTGAAATCCTCTGATTTTCTCTTTTGTCTTTCTAATCACATCATTTACACATATTTTCAAAATTCCCAGTAAAAATCTAAGGTTATTCCCTTATTTTGGTTCGAGGATTGTTTCCGTAATTTACAACTTTCCAAATAAGCTTCTCTCCCTGTACGACTGACAGATATTTTTTAGTGGTTCGACGAAAAAGAAAAATACGAAATTATTTACAGCGGCACCAGATTCCTCTGCTGGATGTTTCTTGTTAACTCGCTCTTATCTCAGAGATCATTTTCTCTCCCTGTCATTTTAATTTAGTGTTCTTTCCCATGTTGTTTTCTTTCTTCCCTTCACAGTACATCTTTTGACGGTTTTATATTTTGCTTTCTCCGCAGCTTTTGGTAGCAAATGTAATCTCTCTCCCGCCGGATTGGAAAATTACTCTTTGCCCTCCGCCACCCCCAAACGCTGCTTGAGTGCGTTATGTTTACAGAACATTCCTACCATTTTTTCAGTCGAAATTTTTCGCTTTCTGCGGCCTATATTTCGAGTTGAGCTTATGCGCTTAATAGAGAACGATTGGTATTTAATAAAAAGGAATAGTCTAAATAACATACTATTCTGCATTTCACTAAAATTCACCAAATATTGTAATTTATTAGCATAGCCACTTTACTTTTTTCCTTTCTTCATTGGCCGAAGATATTTTTACGAAGAACTTTTCTCTTTTTTAATCTCTCTCTCTGCACGCTTTTAACACACCAAAAGGAATTAATTTTATAGGAAATATTTCTCTATAAACCTAACTCATGAATACCCTTTATCCCAGCATTCAATTTGATCTTTATGTGAGTATACTTCTTACAAGGTCATTATCTTATACATTCGTACATTTATTTAAAAAACGAAACGAAAACTGTTCTTTTAGAAGGGTATGTTGTTATTTTCTCACGTTTCATTCCCTACATGGTTTTAAGCCATTGCTCACATCTATTATTCAAATATCTCTATTTATTTCCACAATGACCAGAGCCATATCTCCGTTTTATGGGCTACCCGTGTGATATTTATGGGTAATCAATTTGACCTGCGTAGTTTTTCTCATTAATAAACATAGCCAGGACAGTTCAGCCAGCGCAAAATTCTTATTTTGCTATTATTTATTTCAAAAGGCTCTATGGAAGCGCTACTACTATAAATCTTCCTCGAAGGGCGTTTTTTAAAGCAGTTAAAATGAAGTTTCTTTTCTGCAATATATGAATTTCAATGACTTCTATAAACGATAGCTTTGTTATGGATACATATTCTACAAGACATTCACCATAGTTTCGTTGATTTATTATTATTGTTAATGCATTTATCACTACATGTGGTAGAGTTGCAAACTAGTTAGCAGTGTATTTACATAATGCTTTCATATTTGATTGAATATTATATAAGCTTCTTCTGTGTGTTCCACGATTTCACGAGTAAATATCTTTCAAGATAAGTCTTCTAAAATTTGACGGATTTCTTCTTTCTTAATCCTGTGTCAATGGAAGAGTTTTCTGAGCAATTTTCTTCTTACATAAGATAAAAGATGACCATTGCTGACCATATGTTTTGTATGCCATAACAACCGCAGGAGGGCATAACCACATCACTAAATTTTATTCTCCTTTGTTTCAATTGTAACTGTGTGATATTTACTTTACTTACCAATGGCATTGATACATTTTGGATGTTTTATTTACATTATTTTCAAGAAATGGGCCATGTCTTCTTTAAAAACGCGTTTCGACTCTGCGTCGCTTTAACCAATATGCACCTTCTCGTAGTGGTCGCTGGAAACTTCGTATACGATTTATGTAACTTTGAGAACGTGTCTTATGGGTTATGTAATGTAAAAGTTTGGATAATTTGTTACTATTCACACACATTGGTGTTAAATCTAATTTTTTTCGTGAGATACTTTGTGATCGGGTTATGAGGAATAGTAATATAATTTGTTCTATTATCTTTTTTTTTGTCAGTGAAAGTTGTATGAACTTTTCTTTTTAGTTTTAACTTCTGTTTGCGTAGAATACTGTCTATTATGTTCGCGTGGTAGCCGTTCTGTGTCGGACATTTTTTATTTAAGATAATTCTTTACTGAAATCGGTTTTGATAGTGGTATATGAAAGAGCCTATGTGTTGAAAGTTTTGTTTACATTTTCCTTCAAAGCTCGTCATAAAGGCGAGAAATGGTGGGTTTTCCATAGTCGTGCCTAATAACTTTCATGTTGGCTACAGTGGAATTGAAATAGTGAACGTCCATGTCTTGCAAGTCAGTGTCAATGTCAGTTATCCTCTAAATGTCTACGAGTATATTGCAATAACTCTCTCCAGAGAAGAATGAATAGCAGAATGAGGTTAATCAAAAGAAGTGTTAGAAATATTATGCGATCTCACCATTAATTTGTCAGGTCCGATTATGAATTTTAAATTTCAGTAAAAGCGTACAGAAAATTTTTGTCAACTTCTTTTTCAGTAGTTATATTATATATTATATTAATTGCGATATAAATAAAAGAAAAATAGATTGATTGTTCATAGTTTAACATCCTCCACCATACCACGATAGGATCTTACGGTGTACGAAATCAAACATAAATATTCCTGCTCTTTAATAAATTGAGATATACGTGATTCATTCATAATTATTTTTGGTTATTACAGTTTTGATCGTTGCTATATATCCTGATTAATTTTCGGTAATATTCATGCATGATAAATATCTACTTGGGGAGATGGAGGCTTAAAAGTTTCTTCGTTAACCTGTCTGTCATTGTTATTAAATCTTTTCTCTGACTCGCAGTTATGAAGTATGTAAGGCTACATAGAGATACCCAAGTATATATATCTGCGACCCGCGAATCGCTTTTCGGTGTGTCTGAGGGTGCCAGTAACATAAGAATATTTCCCTAATCTATTATTATCGCGTATCGTCGGGGAAAGGAAACGAGTGTTTTAATAGACTTGTCCAAGAAACTTGTTTATTAATTTTTCTCGCAGTATCTGATCAGTTAATGTAAGGTAGTTGAGGTATAATACATATCTACTACGACTCCTGAGAGTATCTGAATATATTGAGTAAGTTTCACCTAAAACATATCTTTATCCTGGAGAGTCGCCGAGACAACCGTAGAGAGCAGACGTGTTTTTGAGTGCGCTCTAGTTTCGCCCCACTGCGAAAGCATTATTTCGCCCAATACCCAGGCCCATCTGGGTATTGGGCCCTTTTCCTCGTAATGAAACCACCATCCGGGGCCCCTTTGAGGCCAAAGCACCGTGAAAAAAGTACATCGAGGGAGCTAAGATCACGTTCATTAAGCTCAGAACGAGAGTGCAGTCAAACGGCTTCCAGGACGAATGACATCACCCCAATGGCAATGCAGGAGCTATTCGACTGTCAGTCGGATTCACCCTCATCCTCGAAAAACGACAAAAGCCGGGATTCTAACTACCCAAAGACAGCAATTAGCCAGACGGAAGAAGAAACGCAGGCCTCGATGAAGAACCCTAGCAAAGCGAACGCTGTGGAAGAAAAGGAGATAAACTCCAGCACCAATTTGACTTCACCTCAGCAGGACTAGAGAGCCGAAGAAAGCTGATAGCGGCGGACCCCACACCAGCGAAGCCGAAAGCCCCAACTGCCTCGCACGGGAGGTCACAACAAAGTCGAAGGACGATGGAGGCAACTGGCGACCAGTCGGCGAAAAGGGTAAGAGGAGACGTCTGACTCCCCTATCCCCTCCCCCTTCCTTAGGCCGCAACTTTCTTACTAATAGATTCAGCCCAATCGCACCACGGGAGGAACGAATAGAGGAAACAGAAAACATGGACACAAATAATACCACACGCAAATAAAGAATTCCTCCCTTGCTATTAGCAAATAGTAAAGAGTGGTCAAAAAAGTTCAGAATAATTAGAAACGCTTGCGAATTTCAACCTCTCGCACAACTTTCAGGCAAAAAAGTAATTGTAAAATTCCAAACGACGAACGATTTTTTCAGCGCCAAAAACGCACTATCGAACAACAAAATTGAATTTTTTCAATTGAATCGACTTCCAACTGAAAAGGAAACGTATTACGTAGTAAGAAACCTCCCAGTGGATATAACTGCGGACGAGATAGCAGAATCGCTCGAGGAATTCGGTGTCCCAGCAGCTAAAATTGTGCAACTCCGCACATCTCGCCCAACGCCTGCACAGATGAAGTAGGGGATCACATCTCTCTCCCCACCCCGTCCGCTGCCTCTGTTTCAATTTTAATTCGCACAGAAATGCGCTCCGCTATATCTGAAGTAGTCTACACGCCAATTAATCAACCAGAACTCACTAATCCTAAAGAAATTAAACTTTATATAAAATCACTGAAAAAAACTTCAGCTCCAGGGGTAGACAAAATTACAAACCAGATATTAAAACAACTACCCAGAAATATAATCAGTAAGTAGGCTGGACTATTCAATGCCTGTTTAGTTAATGGCTACTTCCCTACATCATGGAAAACAGCAATGATAAAAGCAATTCCAAAACCAGGCAAAGACCCATCTTTCCTCGACAGCTACCGACCAATCAGTCTCTTGCCCACCATTGGGAAAACTCTTCGAAAAAGTCATCTTGAGCCGTCTGAAACCCATCCTAAAAACGAACATCATCCCAAAAGAACAAACTGGATTTACAGAAAACTTGTCAACTACTCACCAAATTCTCCGTCTGACATAACTAATAACGAAAGGATTTAACCATAAAACATCAACGATTGCTGCCTTCCTCGATGTAAAAAGAGCTTTCGACAAAGTATGGACAATAGGATTAAAATACAAAATTGCTCAACTAAGACTACCAAGCTATCTCACCAAAATGGTATTCTCCTTCCTGGAGAACAGATCCTTCATCGCCCAAGTCAACGCTGAACAGTCTCAAGTAATACCCGTCAAAGCAGGAGTGCCACAAGGAGCAATACTTTCCCCAACTCTGTTCAATATATTTACATCCGACATACCACGTCATTCTCAAACTACTCTACTATTATACGCCGATGACACTACAATAGCCAGTAGCTCAACGGACCCAAACCTTGCAAATCTACATGTTCAGGCTCATCTGCGTCTCATACAGAACTGGGCAGATAAATGGAAGATTGCTCTGAATCCTCAAAAATGCACACGTATGCACTTCCGTAGGAACAACAGAAAGAAAGACGCTTCAAATCTTCGATGGAAAGGAGAATATATCCCTAAGAAGACAACAGAGAAATTTTTAGGTGTGGTACTTGATGAAAAACTGACATGGAAAAACAATGTTGAAAACAGCATTCAAAAAGCAACAAAAGCAAAATTTGCTTTATCCGGAATCCTATTTAACAGATCTCAAGCTAACATAAACACTAAACTGCTAACATATCTATCCATAATCAGACCTATGCTCACCTATGCATCACCCACCTGGCATTATACACACAAATCATACTTACAGAAGCTATATAGGTTCGAAAGCAAAACCATTAAAGGGATTCTGAATGTTCCATATCACACCAGTACATCTGAGATATACAAGTACCACAATATAACGCCTCTCTCTACAACCTTAAACAAAATAACCAAAAGGTTCGATTCTAAGTTAAAACTTATCCAAAATACTTTATTTTCCACAATCTGGGATTACGACCTCAAAACAACTATCAGCAAATACCGCCGCCCAAAAGCTGTGTTAATGAATTTACCCTAACCTAAATAACCAACTTTAATCCGAGCCAGACGCTCTCTCCCCGTTATATTAAAATATTAAAATTAATTTGAAATTTCAATATTTCTAGTGCCTGTGTTTTATTAATTAATGGTTTTTATAAGTATTTTACTGTGTCATTGCGGTATTTTTTTTTTACTCAACTTCTCTGTGGATGTTTTCCCACAACGCGGGTATTGTCTTTCCCTATCTACAATACACAACACCGAAGTTTTCTGCCAACAACCTCAGTGATGGTGAATTCGACACGGCCAATATTTAAAAACAATTATTTTACATTGCTTTGATTGCATATTCGTTTCTCCCTACTGAAGGTAATAATTTACACGGAGTATTTGTCGGTTTAATAATCAAGTTTATCGGAGTATTCATTCGGAGAGTGAAAACTCAGTAAATCTCTATGTTGGAAAAGTTACTCTTTGGCTGAATGAATAATGGAAAACTTGAAGCAGTGTAATTTCATGATGAATTCGGAAAATACTGATTTAATTTCACAAAATCCACAAAACAAGAGAAAACAAAAACCAGCACATTGCGAAAGAACACAATCCTGTCCATGAAATAGAGGGGAAAAAGCTTAACAGGGGTGAGAGGTTTGCATTGAGAGGAATTTTAAAAAAGAAACGCAATAGAAAACAAAGAAAGAAGAGGAAAAGGAAAATGATTTGATAAACATAGAGCATCTTGCGGTAAGTGAGAGAATATGAAACATAAAGATTGACTGATGAGAGAAATAATTTCAGAAACATATGTCGCATTTTGCTTCATTCTAGAAGATCAGTTCCTTTCTAAATCTCAATGGATGTACAGTTTGGAAGAGTAGTAGGAATCACAGATACTAACAACCAAAGCCGGATCTAGGAGCTTTATAAGAAGGCGATTTAAGACAATTTCGTCCTCAAATCATTTTCAGTTGATTTCTTAGTGATAAATGTAGTAATTCACGTTTACCTCGGAAAACCTTAACAATCTGACAGCAAATCAATATCCTTGATCGCCCTCTAACATCTCCAGCCCTACACTGAATACTGGAATGATTGTCACAAAAATGTTAGCGTGTTTGTTAAGATACAAAATTAAGAAGTCAGTCTCCTGCATATCCTGCGACTGATAAAATTCTTCTTGAGTTGTGTTTTGCATTGTAAATAACATTTGACGCATAACTTAGGGAGTTTAATGAGAAAATCAATTCTTACCATTATAATACATGAAAAGTAAGCATAGACTCTGCAATATCCTGATATATGTATTGAAAAAAAGCTTAACGCTTTCAAGTTTGGTGTACCTGAAATGTTTTTTATACAATATCTTCTCCTCAACTGGTAACTGAACCTGATTTCCGTCCTCCACTAAATGCTAAATAATGTGCAAAAAGGCTTCAAAACCAGGAATCATTTCAGTGGCACTTTACAAAGCAATGTCAAGTTTTAAAAACGTGGCGTTTCGTTTCCACTTCCCATTTCCCATTTCCTGTTTCCTGTTATTTGTGATTGCCTGTGTGATAAATGGCACGAGAGAAGACGATTTAATATTTTCAATTTGGGAAGTAACTTAAATCAATCAACTGTTGAAAGATTTTCACTTTCGCCAAATGGCACGGCCTAACGCTATTAACCGAGACTTCTTACCTCATGGGAGACATATAAGAGATGAGATGTATTCGAGTTCCTCAAAGGACAAGAAATCAACGGGAACATCATTTTCGAAGTGTGGGATCCGGCCATAAAATACACCAAAGTGAGACTCTAAATTTTGCCGTCAATAAAACAGATGATTATGAAAATCCATTATCAGGATTCTTGAGTTACGTCGGCCGTAGAGGATCCAGCCTACTGCAGGCTTAGTGTGTGAGAACTCTTTCTAGTCTACACTGAAATAGAAGAATGCCAGCCGAACGTGCAACTCAAAGTAACGCAAATGGAATGAAAAATTAGAGCGAGTTGTCGTCGTTTGATGTCTGGAAACGCCATTTTCTCCGTTGCTTAAACCTCACAATCTCTCCGCGCACATAACTTTACCTTATCTCAGGATAAACGCGTGCTCTGCCTCTCATCTCCTGCAATGAAACATTCAGTCGCCCCCCTCGAATTCCCTACTCTACACTGAGCCCGAAATTCTCTCTCCTTTTCCCTATCTTTTTGTGTTTCCCTTTTCTGTACTCTCTTTTCCCCGACCCTTACGATCTTGTTAGAAGGCACTCAATCAAAGTCCTTTTAAATTTCCCGCTCCATATTTGTTTACAAACATTCTTCTTTTCTACCGAAGTTCTTTTCTATTTCACTGTGCCAATTGAATTTTCTCCGTAAAAATGGAGTCCTCGCTATTCTCTCGTGAAGTTCGACAAGTTTGCTATATTCCCATCGCGGTGTTTTAAAAAGCGATTTCCTTTTTCCTTCTATGTTATTAATATGGAAGGAAAAAATATATTATCTAAGGAATTTAGTAGCCCCCGTCAAGCATGACGGAACTTAACTTATTTAAAAAATGTATCTGTAAATGTGTAACGTATATCTAGTTTTCATAAACCAGAAAGTGTAAATTATTGGTCTTTAACAATATAATTATGAACAGTGGATGGTTTGATTGATGAGGGATGGATTTGATATACATTAGCCCATAATTAAATGTATGAAGGACTATTTTGTTAATTGTCATCATCAAGTCAACATTCATAAATTTTGGTATACTTCAACCCATGAAATGTGTAAGAAAAAAACTCTAACATCTCGTAACCATTAATTGTCTTTCCAAACTCAAGGCTCATTCTAGTAGAATAACAATTTTAACTCGGTATATTTAATCGGGTTTGGTAGAGGCCGCCGTCAAGCAGGATTAAATTATGATAACTGAATACAAAACCTATTCGTACACTATTTCTTTAATAGATAATAATCAGGGTAGAGTTTAAGCTTAGAATATTAGCGGAATTCCGAAAATTAACAAATTCGATTTCGTATTTCGAACACTATGCAGCACCTGAGATTTACATAAGTAGTTTTAATATCCCTTTTGGGTTCAAATTTCATTTGTCTCGGAAAAAAGCATACGTTCATCTGGGAGTGTTTCTTAATCAACCCGATTTACCAAAGGATATGTTAAAATATGTTGGTGTCGCCATCAATACGACGAAGAAATTTTATGGTGAGAAAAAGCGAAGATTATTCGGAGACGAACGAAATTTGAAGGCAAAAGAGACATTAAAGCTGTGCTCTAATATAAATTCGACGAGCTGCATAGTGGTCGGCGAAATCGAGTAAGTATTTTTTCGGAATTCCGCTAATACTCTTAGCATGAACTCTATAAAGATTAGTATCTGTAAAAAAATTAAGATATGACTAGTTTTTGTACGCGGCTACCATACTTCCATCCTTCTTGACTTGGGCGTTTACCAAACCCGGTTATAAATGCAGAGCTAAATTTATTATTTTACAACAATACGCTTGGAATTTTAAAGAATAATTGACTCTACGAAATTATTTTATATTTTCTTATTTCATAGATTAAAGCTGAATTACACAAAAGATTTATTATTGTTAAGTTCTTAATGACAACTGAAAAATAGTCTTTCATATATTTGATTATGGGTAAATTTATACCGAATATTTATTCCTCGTCAATCAAACCATCTACCGGTCATAATAAAATAACTAAAGACCAACAAATTGACCAGTTGTATACAATAAGAGATGTGGTTATATATAAGTTTTGTTCCGTCATGTTTGACGGGGTCGTTTTACTAGTATATTAATAAATTCCTTAGATATCTGTTAGCTATTTTTGAATTACTTTTAACGGAATCAAGCATTTTTTCGTGTTTTGTTAGTATTTCAAAAATACAACTGTCTTCATTAATAAACAAAATGTACCGCATATATTTCAATAATCAGAATCTGCTAAACTAATTCTATTTTCTTTCGTCGAACGATATTTTGTTTGGAACAACAATAATATATGGGAATAATAGTATAGAATATAATACTTCTTTATTCAGGGCGAGATCGGGACTAAAAAGTCTCCCCTTACATCTAATCCTTGTATGAATAGTAGGAAGTAGTAATGCATTTCTTATTTTCCGGTCGAGTATTTATCTTCCTTATATAAAATTTCGATTTAACTTCGTATGTCCGATGTTTATTAATACGGTAAATATAATAAACCATTGCAATGTATGGATCAGTGGAATCGAATCAAAACGGAACTCTCCCCATGTAAAGATGTAAGTTATCCTTTGAATTTCATTTGTTAATCTCGAGACACGAATAGCACGATTTAAGAGGCATTCTACCGGTTTAAGTAACTTAGCCAGCGTAAATAGTTTATCAATTCCTCTCTTGAATTATTTTTCCTTCCTCAATGGAGAGATATTCCTCACATCTTACTCTCGATGGCTTCGTACCACTGATATATTTCCTCTCTGTAAATATAAAAGCGTTATTTCCACTCGTGGTTTTCTCGTAAAGCGAAGTGACAGCCCCAAAATAAGCTATTAAAGTGACCTGTGCGAAAAACAGCCTTGTTACCTTAGCGTATACCCATCATTCATAATTTCGATTTTCATATATTTTCATCTTATTATTCCGCAAACATTTTTTCGAAATTTAGACTTAAATTTTTGTCGGTATTTTTACCCACTCTAACCATTTCTGAGTTATACATAATTATTTATTTGAGTTCAGGTGCGTAAAAAGGCGCTGTAGGCACTAGCTGAAGACCATATTGGGGGCCTTGACCTGGAAATTCTCGAGATCATACTTTTCAAATATTTTAAGAACGGCACATTCACGGGCCTGTATTACTACTTAATAAAAGAATATTATATAAGCTAACTTAATGTGCATCATAATACTAATACACAGGATTATGTGTTTGAACATTGTACAACATAACCTAAGTCTATAAAGTCTATTCATTACTCAGTACAACTGATAAAAATACCACTTATATTTTGATATTTATATTATTCTTGACGCACTGAAGGGATTGAACTTTTCATTCTATGTACAACTGCGTATTTCATAACAAAATGGGCCTTCTTCACTCTTATGATTGTCAACTGGATTTCAGCGTTATGGGCTTCGTTTAGTCTGAATACCACTACACTCAGTCTGGCTGAGTTGTTTCCTTATAAGGATATTACTGCTTAATCAAATACGAAAACATTTTGGTTTTCTAATCAAAGAAAAGGTAAATGTATGCTCGCCTTACTTCTAAAGGGCGATCGGATAAGTGCTTTTCAGTGAAATGCAACTATTATCCTTTTTCTACGAAGTGGAAGCACCATCCACATTTTCTCCTAGAATATCCTCCGCACGCGACTGGCGCTCCACCCCGCGGACAGTCGGCGAAACAACGAGCCATCTCGGCACCGCATCACGGCTGCGAATGGAAGTCCTTCCCCACGCGAATAAATCGCCGGCATTTGTCATTCCGTTTGAGGAGCGGGCGGAGGGCTTTGCGAGGAAAGAGCGGGGATTTGGAGGAAGCGGCCGAGGATACATTCAAACATAGGCTACTCACACCCTTCTTTTACGGCCGAGGAAAAGAGACAAAGGGCGACATCCTGCGGGGAAGAGGAGAGTAAAAAGATGGCAGACGGAAGTTTATATTTAGAGGACTGGCGGAGGAAAGTCTTTCGTATGAGTGAGAGGGGATTCATAGAGAGGAAAATTATACAATATTAGAGTGAGACATGAAAATTATATTTGCGGATGAGTGATCTTCTATTAAACTTATTGAAATTATTAACATAAGCGAATTATCTATGGAACAGGTTTGGATAAGATGATAAATCCTTCGAGGCGAATTATGAAGGGATACGCATATAAATTACGAATAAAAGTTGCATCCTGCAATCTATGGAGTGATAAATGACCACTGATTCCCCGCATTTGTTTTCCAATCGGTTCTTACAATGATCTATATTGTGTGCAGTGAACGGGATGAGAATGCATATAAATTTACCATAGATGCACGGTGACACTTAACTCTCTATCTTAACGGGAAATGCCTCCAAAAACAATTCAGAAATCTCCCGAATGGCTTGGAGAAATGTTCTGCCGGGATAGCTCAACGGACAGAGCACCCGACTGACAATTGGAAGACCCGGGTTCGATTCCCGGTCCCGTCAGACTCTTTTCAAGTCCATTCTTCCTTGGGATGAGTTGAGGAAGTTTCATATAAGGAATACCCTGATTTCTAATAAGATTTTATCGCCGTGATCATCTTCTTTTTGGGCAATAAGACAGGAATCTTGTCTGTTCAACTTCACTTCTAGTATTTTTGTAAATGATTCACTAAGTTTGAATAAATATATACTATTTTGTTGTTTCGTTAATCCTCCTCTACTTTTTAAGAATATATTTTCCAACCCATCAACACCAGGGAATAAAAGTATTCGAAACAGAAAATTGAAATTGAGTACAGAATTATTGATTATTGGAATTGTTTTCTGTTTCTTAGGCTTGCACAAATATTTAAGAGAGAGTGAGATATTCATTCGAAAATAAGCACTTTACATCTGTTAATGTGAACTCAAGTAAATTATTTCAAAATTGTCAAAAAATGAGAATATAATATAAATATGATAATAAACATAAGAATACCTAATATGATGAAAATAGAAATTTTATAAATGCGATCCAATTCGTGGGAACTTTATTCTTCGCTTTTACAATAGGGAGGAACATTAATTTCAAATTAGAATGTTATTTCCCGTAAATTTTATTCGTCGCCCGCAACTATATTTAGTCCATTCTTCTTTGGGATCTTTTCAAAGGATTAAATTTGAAGGCTTGAGAATAAGAACAGTAAAAAAAAATTACAATTTAAATTTAGACTTTTCACCAAATATTATTGCGAATTCATAGGAATATAATTTATACTTTACTTAGACGGACAATGATATGGAGGATATTGAACATATTGTAGAGAAAATNGATTTATTTTTGAAAATGACCTTTCTGTGTGAGAGTGTTTTTCTTTAAGGAAGCCCACGGAGAAGAGGGTTGAGTCAAGTGGAGGAAGACAAAAGCGAGTGGAAGAAGTTTTTACTGCTTGTCACACAACACTCACCTCTACTTTATAACGAGATCCGTCGCTTCCCGTCTTTCCCCAGAACGGGGTCATTCGCGTTGCGGAGAGCCAACATTCATACGGATTTACTGTCCATTCTTCCTAGACACCAAGTTTGTCATTGAGAAGTGAGTAAAGATTATCATCGATGTAATTTTTCGAGATTTATTCTATATGGCTTTCAGCCTTAGGCATGCGTTAATTGTGGACCATGTTAGAGTTAGAAGATTAATATTGAGGGTTCTGATTTTCGTATCTTCAACTCCACCAAGTACTTTTACAGTACGTTGTTATACACATATTATTCATTCCGAGCGGTTAGAATAAGCACTTTTCAGAACATTTTTATCCTAACTTCGGATGATCGTTGTAGTGGAAAAATCGTTATTTTGTAGAGTATGGTTTAACATCGGTAACCAACAATACTCAACGACATATATTTATGAGCTAACTGAAGCGCCCTTTGATTCTCAACGGGAAAATGATAATTGATGATGACCGTACTGATTACAGATTTCAGTGCAGTAGAGAAATTAGATATATGTACTCGTAGATAGATACATAGATAAACGAATAACGAATAAAAGTTGCCTGCATACTGCAAGCTTTGACATTATTATTTTCCTGCCTGTCACATTTCAATGTCCCGGTTTATGGGCAGGTACAATTTCTCTCTAAGAACATTTCTGAGAAATTAAACCGTTGTGGCGTCGAACAAAGGACCATTCGTATCAGTATGACTACTAATTACCCAATGGTGCATTATCTTCTTTACGCACCTGAAGCCTCAAGTCCCATTCAGTTTATGAAGTACTGCAAAGTGAATTCCGAGCTTTCTATATGTTTCTAATGAACGAAATCTTGATGCACTGGCATCGATTCAAATATCGATTGGGAAGTGGTCTACCTATAATATTAAATATCATCTTAAATCCTATCTATGTACCGAGTTGAATAGCTATTTATCTTTACTGGAACCTGTAAGCAACCTGCAACCTGTATTTATAAGGGCAAGATTAGAACCATCCGAGCATCGAAACGAGGAGTATAAGGGAGGAATTCTAAATAAATTGCGCTTAAGAAACACCTCCATTAACTGTCTCTGATATTTCAAAGCGAAATCGTATTGGGAAGTACCTCAAAATAGCATTTTTGAGTTCTCAGTACATATCATAAGAAGGAATTTTTAACATACCCAGGCATCGAACCATGGACCAATTTGGAAAGGATGGTATGAATAAAATTACAGTTACTCTTTCCACAGGTGTATTTAAAGAAGGTGATGAATCGGCCATGATGATGGCCGATCTGTGCCGAAACCGGTCGTGTTTTTTACTTTTTTTAAATACACCTGTGGAAAAGAGTAACTGTAATTTTATTTATATCGTCCTTTTTATATGGATTTTCACAACGTCAAGCCACAATCGATTTTATTTGAAATGACCAATTTGGAAGCGGTCAACGTTACATATAAAACCAAGGCGAGAATCATATTTACATTCCGAATAATAGCTTTTTGGCTTTTATAAAAGTACCTTTAGAATACCTCAATAAAATTAACCGCTCTGTGTGATTAAAATAGGGGAAATTTAAACCGTCCTAGGATCAAACCCATGGCCACTAGGCGAATTTTTTTTACTACATGCGATAAAATAACAAGTCTTCATTGGATTCAGATAGATAGATTGATTGATAGAAGGTTAAGATTCACGGAATTCCGTGAATTTCAACCTTCTATCTTTCACGGATTTTCGAGCTCTAACTTAACAGAGAATGCCGAAACAAATTTTGAAATTCCTCACAATGTATCTAAACAGGGAAATTACCTTTATTGGGGCCCTCTAAGATCGAACATATGATACCGAAGATCGATGTCTCACTTTTTCTTTAATGAGATGGTCTTTAAGGAAAATAAAATCGAGTGATACTCCTACTAAGTTCATTTCAACGATCCAGAAAACGTTGTTTGAAAAGTGTCGAATTTTGACGAAATTTTCGGA
Organism: Ladona fulva; assembly: GCA_000376725.2. Lineage (NCBI taxonomy): Eukaryota > Metazoa > Arthropoda > Insecta > Odonata > Libellulidae > Ladona > Ladona fulva. The sequence goes on from KZ308731.1 coordinate 783,018, forward strand.
TATTAAATCAAAATTTTCGTTATTTGATCCCAAAATCGATAAACAACTATAAGAAATTAACTTATATATTAAATTGTATTTTCTGTTATACTTGTCTCGACTTCGTAGAATGAATCCTTACATTTAAATTTTGCGAAAGAAACAAGTCTGCAAGCGGAAGAAGTGAAGATCACATACATTCCTTACGGGAAATATTTGGTCACGCCTGCGATTGAACTGAAAACTAAAATCTGCATGAAAATTAGGTTAATGTCTGTGCCGGAAAGGTATTTAATAAAGGGCCAATCTTGAAATTTGTACTACGTTATGTGGTGCAGCTAAACGGGAAATAGAGCTGTCAAATCCCTCATCCTTTCCCCTCCTCCTATTGCCCATTACCGAACATAATTGTTCATTTTATCATTTTTATGAGTATAAAAGGATGCAAATTATCGGGATGAAAAATGTCTTATCCGTCCCTTTGCATCATAAATTATCAACCTCTCGTATCTCACCAGTATCGGTTGAATAGCTTTTGCGTTATGCTATAACAAACTACTCGCAACAAACAGATATGTTATTAAAAGGAGTTTTGCATTCAGTCTCACTTCTGGTTATTGAAACTATTACTCTTTAGGATATAATTTAAATTTACAGATACGGCTCGTATTACAGATTTATTCGGTAAGATATAAGAATTATACAGATGCGTAGCTACATTCCTGTAATTCAAATATGTGTAAAATCTGAACATTTTATGAGAATAATAGTTATGCCACATCTATTTCACGATCTAAAAGGATTAGAGGCCGCAGTGACATTGTAAAATTGATATCAGTCCGCTGTACAGTTGTAGGTCAGACCTTTCATAGCAAAAGAACTCTGCCCTGCTATACTGACTTGCCTAAAATTACCTGATATTCAGAATCTGATTAAGTAGAATTTGATAAGTCACTGAAGATTATTTAGACTTTGAATTCAATGTATCAAAAGGCAGATTAAGTTGGTGAAACCCAATTATAGCGAGAGTAAGGGTCTTGCTCGGACTCAGTTTCAACGGAACTCAACCTCAACGCCTCTTTTGACATTATATATGTTATATACCGATATTTTAAAACCGCTGACATAGAGTGAACTTCGTAAGAACATTATGAATTACCAGATAGTTTGCAAGCACTTTATTCGCCTTTCTTTTGAGCAAAAGGCAATCTCAAGCTCCCTAAAGAGCATACTTTTCATTTTCTCTATCAAAGTTGTAATCACAGGACGATGCATGAGTGTCAGAAATATCACTGAGTTGCGCTAAACGGAGAACGCTAACAAAATCCATATTTTGACATCTTAATAAATCACATTTCTCTCTCAAGTCACACGATTTTTGGAAAATGGTATTTATGAATGTAAAGGGTTGCTGATTTCCTCAAGCTTTCAACATGAACGTCGTTGAGGTGACGCATTCGATTCTATTTCTCTCTTCCATAGGAACTGCTCATAGAATTCCTAATAGCAATCGTTTGCTTCGTACCTCATACTCTGTATTTCCTTATTTTTGCAATATTTCTGTCAGCTGTCCATGTTTTTCCTCATTGGCATTTCGATGGAAGTTAGGAAATATTTCTCTCGACGTCTGTTTACTATTGTTTATACTACAATCCTTCTCTGTATTTATGTTTTATTTTTCTACTATTGTTATATATCTACCTTTATTTCCTTTTGGTTATTCTATAGAATTCTAAATCGTGCTCAAGAATTATTGTTGCGGTAGCCTTGTATCTCTTCCTGGTTGGATCTTTCTTTTCGATTGTTTATAGGAAAACTTGATTCTAGAACGAAGAAGCTTAAGAGTTCAATCCATGAGAATATGGTAAAGAAATACGATGGGTTTCGAGGATCTCCTCATATGAAGATAATAAACTGTTATACTTCTTTAGTAATATTATTATAGTATTTATTAAAAGATGCTTAGTGATGTATTTAAAAGGTTTATAACTATGTTTTATTATTACCTTGTCTTTTCGTTTTCTTTTTTTTCTCTTGTCATGCATTACTTGTATTGTAAACTTATTATAATTAATTATATTGTAAATTGTCATTCTGTTCTGTTGTATTCTGTTCTTATTCAGCACGATTAATGGTTTTATTATTATGGTGAGCCTGAGCTGGTTTCTCAATTGTTTATTTTCTATGTATTTTTTTCCATTTGCTGTACATACATGCTGTCGACAGACTTGCTCTGAAAGAATGTGATTATGCATAGTTAATAAAAAAAATTATTTATATAGCATTATTAGTATAGTATTAGCATGAAATATCACATGGATGAAGTATTAATCCTATTTGGTTATAACTTTTATTTATTACTAGAGATGCTTAAATAAATAAGAAACCATATTCAATCCACTTCATTTATCTATAAATATTAATTGTTTATTATAAACAGCTATATTTAGGTGAACTATACTTTTAAATAATTCAGCTACATAATATGTTCAAATTATTTATTCGAATTCCGAACATTATTGCATCCTAGATGCATTATTGCCTGACTAATCCTAGATGCATTATTGCATGTAGGATTTTTCAGGCCTAATGCTAGTGCACAATGCTAGTGCTCCCACCTAGGCGGCAGCTACTGTAAACATAAGCACCACTTCGGAAAGTAATTTCCCGTTTATTTAATGAAAATTCTCGCAATCTCGAATCGAATTGTTTTTTCTGGGATTAAAAACTGGCGTAGAAAATAACGTAGTTCGTCACTTATTTTTACAGCAAGCAGTTTCTGAGATAGAGAGGGGGACAGACTGGCAGACGGACACTTGGGAAATTATATTTAATACGATTCATTTGTGATTATTTATGTCAGATACGTTAGAAATCAGAATCAGCATTTCGGGTTATTTTCTCATTCGTTTTTATTACTACTGATTTTCTCTTTTCGAAGAAAATATCCAATTATTTATAGTATTTCCGATATTCATTACATTTAAAATTTCATTAATTACTTTGTTGCTAGCTTCTACTATTATTTTCCGCTAAAAATTAGTTTTGTGAAACTTTCTATGATTGAGACTCATTTCTATCATTTTCAGAATATCTCTACCTTATATTCTGTATTTCCTATCAACACGTTAGGAAGAAAATATGAGTAATTTTTATTATAGTGACAGAATATAATTTTGAAGTGAAATTCGTTTGCTATTCCATAATTGATGCTACCAACTCAATCCGTTGCTTCCATGATTCGAACACATAGACTCGTTTAGTTTAATAATTAGATAGTCGAAGTGAAACTGGAAATCTCGGCCCTGAGATGTGTTGGAGAAGAACGCGCTTTGTGTCCACCAAAAGGAAACACCCAAACACGGTTGGAATGAGTGGGAGTCGAATTGAGTAGTGCCACGTGTGAGTCTGAGGAGGCATTTGTGGGAGCGGCAGCACCTGCTCGCAACGTGCCGCACCCCAGCACCAAAAATACTTGGCCCACTACACATATCCCCGCAGCCGTTGAAATCTGCAGTTGACAGATTAGAGATTGATAGAATGCGAATGGGGGATGAAAGGCGTTTAAAGCGGAAATATGGTTCGGTTTATGGTCGCTAGAGGAGCAGAAGATGATGCGGTTGAACAGAAATGAGGAGTTAACGGCTCTCTGCTCGAGGGAGCGTGGCTTCGAATCTCGTCGCGGTTTTTACCTTCGAGATACAGAGGAAAATTCCTGAATGCAGAGGGTAGCTGAATGTAAGCGGAGAGCAGATTTATGGGTCGGTGTTACACTCTTCGACTGATACAAGAAGAAATGCAATGAATATATATTGATATTAAAACATATTTTTCGATGTCAAAAGAGATAAATAAGTTTCCATAGATATCAAGCATGCTGACCTCTGTCAAGTTTAAAGTAAATTTTTCGATGAATTGAGTTACGATATTTTGATGGTGAAGTTATGAATGCATGAAATATAGGAATCATTTCCATGCGACTATATCTATAGATACATTCATAAAACCTTTATATTAGTTTTATCCCTCTTAGCACTAACTTTTATTCTCATAGCAATGTTTTATTATACACGACACGAGTTTATACGGTATCAATAATTTACATAAAATGGATAAGAATATTGTCACCAAAGAATCCTCAACCGACCATCTAAAACAGAGCAAAGGACACGATGGTGTTAAAGCACTTACTTGAGCCAAAATGATCTACCAAATTCAAAAGTGCATATCAAATAAGCTATTTTCTCGATCAAAGGTTTACGGCAATGGAATGTTCTACCTCAGAAAGTGTTTCCAAAAACACGCAAAATGTACGACGAAAATAAAATCATCAAAAAATCTGTCATTAAATATGAGCGTCGCTTCGGCTCGTATGGAAGTCTTTGAGAAAATGTTCACGGAAATGTCGCGATGAAAGTGAGGGGCATAAATCTTGTCCGTAAGGAGTGAAGAGGGTCTTTGAAATGGTCGTCGCATTTGGAGCACCTGAGGGGCCGAAGAACGGGTGACCACTTAGAGGATCACTGGAATGACGTGCTCGTGTTTGTCCCCGTGGGCGACGCAGCCCTGGGGATGCGTGCCTCTGGACCGTGTCAACCTCTAATCCTCTTCGGAACTGAAGCCCCATCTTAGATAGGGAAAGCACACCTCCGCTTTAATCAGGGGACTAAGCTACACTCCTCGAGTAGCTAATTATAAGCCAGGATATTGAGACTCCGTCGAATAAATACAGTTGAATTCCCCTTCGCGCATCTAAAGAAGGTTGTTACAACGAAAATTAATAATTTTAGCGATCCAAATATACGAATAGACGCTTATGCAACGCTATTTACACTCTATGTAGAAATTTAACTGTATCTCAGAGGATATCTACTTCTCATCGACTACTACTTACTTGACTTACTAAGCGCGGGCTTACTATAAAATGAGCTGTTCGTGCATAAATTCGGATATTCAGAGGATGAATTCAAACATACCTAAGAATACAAACAAAAGTTTGTGCCTTAATATTTTGTATTCAATGGCATATCTTCCGTTTCTTGATGACCTACAATACCCTTTATGTTATTTAACATCTGACTTTTTTCGACTTCCCGTGCAAAGCGAACACCAAAGGCGGCTTGTAAGGTGTTTACGTAGACATGGGCTTAGATTCAGAGGATGTAGGAATTAAAAGTAGTTAGAAAGAATTTTCTAGAGCACCAGGTGGTGGTTATTCATTCCAAAAATTCACTATAAACCACGGGAGACAAACTGATCCATAAAGATATCACCGTTGCGTTACAAAGTATGTGTTGCGTAATCTTTTAATATCTTTGCGGAGTAGTAAATGTCTTTTCCGGTGTGTAATCAATTGTTACGAACAAAATACATTACCAGTACACGAACATGTGCAGAGTAATGGATACAAATAGGTATGTAACTTTCGCATTCTTGGCAACGATCAATGTTTTCCTTCAAAAATTATTTTTTTGAATGTATAAGGCATGTCATTCCGAAGAAGGTTGGGATGAACTGTGTACCAGGTTTACTCCGAGTCGTGTTGGACGCGGAAATCATAGTTTAAAAATCAAGCAACGCGAGCTGATAACAGATATAGCGAAATATCCATTCGTTAATAGAGGTATTAGGGAATGGAATACTTTACCTGGAGAAGTTCTCATTCCAATGCCGAAAAATGTTAAAGCGTTCAAAAAAAGGATAAAGTCAAAACGTATTTAGATTTTTGTATGATCTCCTGTCATTATATGCAATGCAACATTGTACATGCGACTATATGGATAAATACCATCTACCTTACTTTAGTTACTTATATTTCAACTTAATGTATAATATTATTTTTTGATGAACTTGTTTAATTTTATATGATGTAATTTGTTTCATGTATTTTTATATTCACGCATGTCAAATTATTATATATTATGCATATTATTCAAATACTGCCTAAGGGAGGTTTTTGGAGGGTTTTCCCTCCCGTCTTGGGCGAATGCCAGGCAGTTTTCAAATTAACATGTTATACTTCCCTCCAACGTTGCCACCTGGCCAAATGGCCAAATTGCAATGCAACTTTTAATAAATAAATAAAACAAATAAAATATCAAATCTTCCCATTGACCCTGTTGTATCTGACATTTTCTGGTGATGTGTTTAGTTTATTTTACTAACAAACTCATGGAAAGAGGATCAATTTCTGAAATAATTTGTAATTAATCTACATATCATGTTGATATATTTTTAATTTCTCATCAAATAACATGCATAATTTACGTTGAGTAATATAAATTTCGTATAAAGTTTGCCATATGTTTATATTTAAATGTGAATTAGTAAGTTGAAGTCCTATTTTTATACGTTCCACCATTCATGAAATAGAAAAAATGCTTTTATGCTCGGAAGTAATTTCATATTTTTCCATTTCAAAATTAATTTCAAACTGTGTTCATCTTTAAAACATAATAATTTTATCCAGGTTAATTCGTTCTCAGTAGTTTAATACCAACTTCAGTGGTATTAGTTGTTACTAGATAAATTATGTAAAGAGTGACTGGTAATACGTATTCCTACGATAGGTTGATAAAATTAACTTTTATTAGGGATAGAAATTACCAGAGTTATTTTTCATTCTTGCAATTACGACACGAAAGAGGGTATAAGTAATTTAAAACAGTAATACATCATGTTGTGGTTGTGGTTTACGTTGCATAATATTTTAATTTGAAAACTTTCGTTTTGTTTAGAAATATGCTATTTTATAGATGAAAATGTATGCAGAAGGACTAGCTACGATAATGTAGAACAAGAACTCCCTAAATCTCCTTTATAGATGTAATCAGGAAAGTTTTACTGTAAAACTTTGTGCATCACCTACGTACTCTTTAAAGGAACACGAAGTTTTACTAAACCTTCTTAAAAAGAGGCCAAGGTTAGATTCCTGGTGTTGCGTTGGTAATTTATGATCCACATTAGTGAATATGAAGACGAATGCGATGCCCGGGAAAGCCAACTAATAAAACTGTTTATTCGCGCGGTTCCCATGGTTAATTATTTATATTTTAGTACCTCGTAAATTCAACTTATCGATTTTTTCTGCTTTATTATCACCATCTGCTTTTACGGAGCCTACAAATAAAAATGAATAATTACTTTGGCTCTCTACTTTATTATCTAACGATATTGGTATTCAACGTATGTTTAAATGCATTTGATCGGAGTTATTGTTTTATAATCCTTATTTCGAGAATAATCATTCGATAAATCAGAGTGGCTTGACTACGAGGAAAGCTATTAAAGAGGATGTTTAACTTTCTATTAAAAAATTCATTCAAGACGACTTTTTATGTAGATTCATAAATATACCATTACGCCCTGAAAAGGACTCGTGTTTAATTTAGAATAATACGCATGAATTTCAGCCACTGTTAAACAATATTTTTAAAAACAGGAAAAAATGTTCAAATATAAAATGGCTGTTATGAGAATAAGCTCAGATAAAGAAATTACTATTCTACTTTTCGCAACCAATAAAGGCTTAAAATAGGAGCTTCCTCCTTTTTTAAAATTAAATTGTTTTGAACAATTTTGTTTTGAATAATTTCTGAGCATTAATAGATGTCTCTTTTGCAATATTTCAGATCAAATTGGAGTAAACAACAGGTTGCAAATTCGACAAAGGGGAGAAGAAACTCTGGAACAAGGAAATTTGAGAAAAGGAAGGTTTCTGGTAAGTTATCTCACATATGATGGGAAAAATCTTTAAAATGTGTTAATAATTTACTTATGATTATTTATACTATAATTTACTTATAAAATACAAAGCAATTGAAGTGGAATAGGTATCCTGAAAATACCAAATCTACACATGGAATGTACACTTTCTACATAAAGATGAAATACGAAACTCAAGAAAGAGGGAAATCACTGCGTCTGAATAGTTTTTCAAAAATTTACACCTAAACATTTTAGCGCGATCTTATGTACAATTCCTCATGAAGTTAGTATTTAGGTCTTATTTTCGTACTAGTTGCAACAGTAATGGAGAAAAATAACTAATTAACAATTTCACAGTGGTAAATACGAATACTGGGTAATCTAAAACTACTTCTATTTTCAAGAAATGCGAATGTCTAACTTACGCTTTATGAAATGGTGACTGTACAGCGCAGATGAGAACCGAAAAATCGCTTCGTAAATTTTGGAATAGCAACGTTTGGCATACAGCGTCAGTCACGCAGACGTGGAAAGCAATTCCGCATCGACCGAATTCATTCGTTACGTCAAATTCCTTTTTGCGATCGCCTTAATTGTACAAACGTCTCTATTGTCAGCCATTATCGCCAACTGGATCCTCGGAATCAATTAATTCACCGCGGCGCTCAAAATATTTTAGCGTGGACATCTATTTCTCCTCTTCCCCCAACTGCGCCCTCTTTTCCATTCCGGAATTTTTCCTTTTTATTTTGATTTTTTGAGAGCCTCTGCGGGATTGATTGCCAGCCACGGCACTGTAAGTGGACGCGCCATGAAGAATGGCTCCCCTTTTCCCCGTGAGGGGCGCCACCGTATGTAGATATGGAAAAGGGATGTGTGAGGACGAGGACCCATGTCTGTGGAGATGAATGCGGCCCGTGGGATCCGATGTGTCGTACACCGCACTTTTCCATTCCTCTCACATTCTTTCCCTTTTCCCCCTTCCTCACTCCATTCCAACACGCACTTCCACCTCTTCCGATACCCTTCGGCCTCAATCTTCCATTTTGATTTGGATTCTCTGCCTTCTTAATGTTAACTTTAGTCTGCCCACGAAAGCGCTCTCCGAATTGTACTTCACTGCTTTCAGTTTAATTTTTGTTGAAGGTGTCTAAGAGGAATTGTGACCTTTTCGACTGAATGTTAATCTTTTCTTCTGAAGAAATGTATGTACTAACGTTTGGACGAACTTCAGAGAGTAACGCAAACATGTATTAAAAGTGATATTTCATTCTGCATTTATTTAGTAATTACCGAACGATTGTCTTTAAAGGTTAAATGCAATGATTCCCCTGTAAGTGTTCCCCTTTTAATGATATTGTGCAACTTCACAGGTGTGATGAAATCATTGTTTTTATTGATGTAAAATCATTTGTGCTTAACACAGAAAACTCGGCCTTATTTTCTATCCAAGCTGAGTAAGTGGGCATAACTTATACACAAATTTAGTTTTAAGATTCGTTTTCAGAGTCGATTTAATTGGTCCATTTTACTGCTTAATGTATGTAACATAAGAGGAATTAAGTTGTTGCTATCAAAGTTATGTTGATTTTTCTTTCATCTGAGGTATACCTGCATCTACGGAAACCACAGGATTTTGGGACATCCAAATATACTAATATGAGGAATAGACAAAAGATCAAAGCTTTCGAAAAATGCGGCATTCGTAGCCAAGAAAAAAATTTGAGTTTAAACGTTATATGTATGACAGAAAAAAGCAAATAGCGTAGGTTAGCCTTACTCAATGTTGACCATAATTTTAAATTTCTATTTATTATATCTCTCTATATCCGAGTCTGCGTCTGTTATAAATGGAATTTATTTAACGTACATTAAGAATAATCAATTTATCGTTTTAACGACGAACTATACGCCTTATTTAACACGGAGTATTAATATTGATGAAAATTATTCCTCTTTCTAATCGTATCGTTCGTTGAACGTGTTTATCCTAGTTTAAAGATTAAATAGGTTTTAGAAAGCAGTGGTATGTTTGGCAGCAGCGATCTTTTCAACCTAAAGTACAATGCTTTTCTTTGACTTCTAAGTTTCTGACGACGGGAAGGATTAAAAAAAATCAAAAAATATTACTCTTAGCGAAGCAAAAAAGCTCCTGTCTTTGGGGGTTTTGTATAAAAATTTGTATTTTAAGACAAAAGTGATATTTGTGATGTTTGTTTATTTCAAATATCAATTAGTTTAGTGTTAGAATGATTAATAACGCAATGTTTAACGTTGATTTGTCATCCATATTCCCGTAGTTACATTATCAATTTCCGCGATTACTCATGTGATTTGAGATAAAATGAGGTACCACTTTCATACAGAACGCAACCTATTTTAGAACACTCCCCAAATACTTCGAAAGCTGCTTTCGATCTCAATTTTCTGCTCCGAGAGACCGATGATGCCTAAAATAAGATCAGTGAGAATGGAGATCGCATTCTTATTTATCAATTCCAAAGTCGGATGTTACACTAACGCCGACTTAGAATTCAGGTCGCCGTCTCCAATTTGCCATTCGACGGAAATGTTATTTCCATTCGAAAGTCGTTTCCTCCATCTTCTCACGTCCGTCCTCCTCGTGCCTGAAATACGCTCCCATAGAACGCAGGGCCTCGAACCCGAGACCCCGGGCGACAGTGATTGCGTCTCATCGGAATTCCTGCTGACCCTCGCCGGCCATCCGTCACTCCCATGATGCATTGCGTTCTTCTACTTTGCATTCCTAACGCAAACAAACGTGACTCCGCAATTCGGCCATTCCTCCGCTGCGATTGTCCTCTCTCACAATTAAAGACATTCCTAAAGACGCTTCCAAGCGCCACACTCGGAGAAATCTTTAATTTTCTCCATTGAAAAATTCCCTCCCACCCACTAGCCTGTCCCAGTTTCTCTATGAGAAACACTCTGTATTAAAGGTACGCGCGATGCATTCAATTTCTCCATTTCTCGAGGCGGAGGACATTTCGGAGAATCATGCGAGGCGTCTCCATCTCCTTAAGTGCTTCGTTTAAATGATAAGCCGATTGCTTTTTCGATCTCTGCCCTCGCGAAACGCTTCGGAGAAAAGACGCACTCTTTCGAAAATTCGGATATTTAGCGAGGAAGACTCGTTTTGAAATTTACAGCTAAAGAGTAATCTGAAATATTCTCGTTCCAACTATTCCTTGCGTAGTTTAGCTCCGAAAGGAGGCCATCGCGAGGGAAAATCTTTCTCTTTAAGTCATGTAAATTGCGCGCAAATGTCTATTCATCGCCTTTTTACCATCATATGTTAATAAAATCGATATCAATGGGTACTATATCGTGAGAAGAGACTACTAAAGTAAAAAGTATCTTGTAACGTTACTCTCCTAATCGATTTTACAATGAACATAAACATGCAACTATTCACAAATTATTTCTTGTGATGCGCACGTGTACATTCAGGTTATTCCCTTTTCGGATAAACATTACTAGTTCTTAGACTCGCCGGTTTACGGTACTCATCTATGCATTCCCATAATATACCTTTTGCTTCCGAAAGACCCACAAATCAGTCCGAACATTCCTATCGATTCTGAAACTTCTCGTCTTGCCAGACACCATTCAAATTAATACTCGTTTTTAGTGATCGTGCTAACAAATAAGTATGAGAAAAATAGAAAGATTGATTCAATTTCGGTTTGTTATAACGCTGCTCTCAACTTCATTCACATTTTGTAGCATATATTTGATCACTGAAAGAGCAGAATTGATATAAAATATTCATTTAGACAAAATTTCCTGTTTTGAAATTTGCATGACCGTTTCCGAATTATCTACATCTACATATATCTACATAAATACTCTGCAAGCCGCCTTTCGGCATGTGGCAGGGGGTGTAAACACCAAGAGTAAAATTACCTCTTTAATTTATTGTTATCGCGTTTCGTTCGCGGAAGGAATGAGTCCCTAAAACGACTTGTCCTCGCATCTATTTCTCTTATTCAACGCTCACTGTCGGATCGGCCGAAGTATCAGGGGGGTCGCATGATACATATTGCGTCTTCCGAAAATGTACTTCCTCTGAATTTATCTAACAATCGCAGCCTAGCTTCCAATCTCCTTTCTTTCAAGGATTCCCGACCTGCGTCAGAGAGCATTTGCGTGACGCTTGATTCTCTATCGTAGCACTTTTTAACAAATCGTATTGCCTCACACTGACCTTTCTCGAGTTCGCGAGAGTTCGTTTCATCCGCTGGGTTCCATATACTCGCCGCATATTCCAGATGGGGGGATTACTATATGTCTGTATACGATCATATTATCGTATGTCTGTAAAGAAATGTATTTCGAATCTTCTTCAGTGGAATATATAATTCCAATCAAATTTTATTTAATAAGGATGCAGATCATAGTTTGTCTAGTATTCGCAAATAAACGCGATCGAAATCTGCCCTTAAGTTCTTCCTCTTCTTGCCACTCATTATTACTTCAAATTGTGCCACTCTTACAATGCAGAGTGGTCAACTTGATTGAATTCAATAACGCATTAATAGGAAATAATTTAGCAGTGATATATTATATTCTTGAAAAATATGCAATTCCGCTGCAGCAAACTCCATGCCAGTTAAATGTCATGCGAGTTGTGTAATCCTAGATTCCAATTATAGGAGATATGCTTCAAGCGAAAAGCCTCTTATTTGGACACGCCTCGTTAGTCCGGTCTTTGATTACTCTGAAAGCTTTTCTCACTAATCAGCAGTCCTAATTGATTAAAAGCTATTTTGCATTACAGCTTCCACTAGAGAAATACGGCATGAAACTTTAGCCCAAAATTGGCAGATTGTCATAGATTCAAAAAGCAAATAAATATACAATTTTCCATCGAGTCTAATCAGTTTCATTAAATAATCGTTTTCAATGAATATAATTTGATTAAATTAATGATTTTCCTGTTCTGAGTGAGCCAATGATGACTTTGCGGCCATTGAATTGATTAAGAGAGGACAAATAACAAAAGTTATATTACCTGAAATTACTAAATTATGCATCGCAGCCATTGACATATGACAAGTGAGATATGACGAGTCGATTTTTGTTATTTATGAATTCTCAGTCGTTTCTCAGTAAAACAGTTTATGTGGAACGCTAAATTTGAATTATAAACGTATTTGTTTTTAAATTAAGAGACATTCCTCTATGTCAAATTATACTTTACATGTATGTTAAAGCGACTAATGAGACGGATCAAAAGAGGACACATTCGTACTAAATCCTGAGTACTTCTTGAGGGAAAAAACCTAGCGTAAAATCAAGTTTGAAAAGCAAGTTTCATATCGATAGACTAAACATGGCCCATTTCAATAGTCCGAGAATCAGTTTTCAACTTAAGATGTCTTAACGAAACGGAATTCATCGATTAATGGTATGGACTCTACTAAGTGAGCTCTTCTGTAACTTAATATTGAGATGTTCCATCGTATAGCGTAGCATTTCATGTATGAAGAGTTCTGTGATTTATTTACCGCAAAATATTTCGGAGATATAAAATTGTGTTCATAGGATATCGAAAGAATCAAATCTATTTAGTTTGCGAAATGCTTTAATCAACATTCGGCATTACTAAAGGTACATAAATAAGATGCTTGCAGAATGCAGGAACAGTTTTTTATTCCAACTGGACTTAGAATTTACTGCTCAGTATATGATAATATGAAAAATTTATAGAAACGAAGAAACATTTATGAAAACAGTAGTCAATTCCAATTGCAAAGATAAAAGGAATGTTTCAGGATTTACAATGGAAATGATTAGAATGCTAAACAGGATGATTTTAACGAAGATCTATTGTCTTCGTAGAGCGTATCTTAGTCTGCTCGGTGTAAATAGTTAAATTTCATTTAACTATCGGTAAAATGATTCATCGATGACTATTTCAAGAATATGAAAAGAAGAAGTAGATATGCCCTACACTAAAGTATAAGGTTTATAACCTGAATAAATACTAATTATGAATACAATTCCATGCATAAAGGGTCGATGACGTCATGAATCATTGTGAAAGTTTAATGAGGATGAATTGGATAATTTCCGTTGAATCGTTTTATTTTTCGGACGCAAATATCGTCGAGCATTACATTTGATTTTCTCACTATCTAAGATAGAATCGTTCCAAAAAATTCACTCACGGATTTACGATTATGCGCGACAGTAATTCCTTAAGAGATGAGCTCCCTCTTAGTGACTGTTTCTAGATGGAGAGGTCTTCGTCAGTTTTTTGTGATACAAGCTCAAGTTACGTACTATGAACTTCCAAAAGGGTCAGGAGCAAGATCATTATACGTCCATTTTATGCAACGTCGGGTATTACGTGGGATTCAAGACTGAAAGGCAAAATGAATTAATGAGGTAATATCAAGTTCTCTCGTCCAGTTGCGATGAATGAATTCGGGACAGCGTCACTCGAATCTTTGTGGCAAATGTAATAGAATGTCCCACTCAGAGATACAGTGTCCACTATGTAACAGTGAGTGTCATCGACGACGCTTTAATTCTGCTGATCGATTCGGAAATGAGACCGAGATCTCTCCGAGATTAATGACTTTATGTCGAAGGAGTTTTCTCCTACAGTAACAATGCTCAACCGAAAACTCTTTCCTCCCGAATTTCTACAAAACCCGCAAAACTTTTCACCACCACTGCATTCCTTTTTCTCCTCTTCCAGTATTCCCTATTCTTCATTTCGTTTCTTCTCTTCCTTAGATTCCCATTTTCCGCTTTTCGATGATTTCTCTCTCCTCCGACTGCTAGTGTTCGTCCTCAATAAGTCTTTATGTGTTTAAGAGAGTGAATTACTTCGTAAAAACAACATTGCCCTCGTTATTTGCCTTCTCCTTCCGTTCTCTTCTTTTCCGTATCCCCCTCATTGTGGTCTTTTCTTCGTCTCTATTTTCTCGATTCTGACATCTTCCAAAGGAGCATTTCCTTTATAATGCTTCACTAAATGTGCGATATATTCGCTGAGTGTGACTTCAGTGAGATATTTCGAGAAGATTTTGTACTTTTTTATTACTATTTCGTAATGCATGCTCCTTGAATGCGCCCTTTTAAACATATTCAAGCTTTTCAGTGGTAGAAACATTGGAAACAGAATTTACTTTCCGTTGGAGAATTTTAGCGATACTTTGGGGAATTTATTCATGTTTTCAGCCACGAAAAACAAACATTCTCAGGACGAGGTACCATGATGAGATTACGCGATGAAATCTTTTTTAGTTGATATACGTTTTCAGTGGAATGAGTAAGTTTTTGATTTCTCTAAATTGCATAAAAATCAATGTAAAATGTGATGCTCTTATCTTTTATAAATGATTTTGTCCTAAGTCACTTCAAAATAATCATTTTAGTAATCATTCATTTTAATAATTTTACGCTTTTGTGAAAATTTACTGCAACGCTTTCAGAGATTCGTTATTTTTTAAATAAACAATAAGTGAACAAATAAATATCCTTCATGTCTCATATCAATGCCTAATGAGGTATTTACAACTGCCACAAGAAAGGAAAATTGTCATATATTCTTATTTTAGTCGTGAAATATTGATAAAGACCCGAACTTCCGAGGATTTTGATAAAACACACGGAAATTTCGTAAACTTTTTGGGAAATAGACAACCCATCCCTTTGACGACCAAAGTAATTGTTGAACATTGATATAATGAGTTATCTCATATAAATACACGAGGATAATCAGCTAGCTGATAATATTGATAAAGACCCGAACTTCCGAGGATTTTGATAAAACACACGGAAATTTCGTAAAATTTTTGGGAAATAGACAACCCATCCCTTTGACGACCAAAGTAATTGTTGAACATTGATATAATGAGTTACCTCATATAAATACACGAGGATAATCAGCTAGTATACTTTTCCATAAGAAATGTACGCAAATATGTTTTCGTTACCTGCAGAGGTTGCTTTTTTTACAAAATTAAATTACAAACAGTGGCCCTACGGAATCAAGAGTAGTGTCAAAAGAAAGGAATATGACCATAGATTCTTTAATTAGTCGTTAAATATTGATATAGGTCCGAACTTTCAAGGATGTTGATAAAACGCACGGAAATTTGTAAGATATTGGGGAAATAAACAGCCCATCCTTTTGACGACTAAGGTCGTTGTTGAATCTTGATTTCATGAATTATCCCATATAAATGCACGGGAATGATCAGTTCTTATATTTTTTATCAGAAATATACGTAAAGTAGACTTTCATGACTTGAAAACAGTAGAATATATACTATTATTGTGGTTAGAAATATACTGAATTATTATGATATTACGACCGACTGTTTCTGCCTTAGGAGGACCATCTGTATTCAATATTTGATATATTTTTAAACTAAATTATGTTCCGTCATGCTTGACGGGGGCGTTTACTAGTTATATACTATACATTTTGTTATAGTTTTATTTTCCATTTATTTCGTCTATCGAGACACCTTTTTTTATAATAATAAGTTATTTTCCCTACACTTTGGTGTCGTATCAACCGGAATGATATTGGTACTTAATTTCATAAAATGATGATGTTTTTCGAACTATTTACGCCCGCACAATTGTAGCTTAGAATCTGTTCACCTTTTTGTTTAATATATTTTAGTTTAGTTAGTTTATTTTATTCAAGAGAATGCACATTTCTTTGGCAAGTAGTATTGGATTTTCCATCGCCCGTTTGCCTTCCGGAAACAGTTTTCCTGCGGTCAGATTCTTCCGTTCCAACTCTTACGAATGCAGTGGCATTTCCTTCTGCGCTTAGTGAATTCAATTCCAATCTAAACAACCTTTTCACGCGCTCCTCTTTCTCGAACGTTCATCCGTTTCCTGAGATTCCGTTCGGAATAAATCTCCGGCTATTTTGTTTGAACTGCTCCAATACCCTCTCCATTCCGGTTTTCTCCTATTTTATAATTGGATAACGACGAATACCATCTTCTTTTTAATCCGAAGCGAATTCCCATTAATACTTCACCCGTTTCCCACAATCCACCATTTCAACAGAATTTCATTCAGACTTTCGGTCCTTTTTTGGGAACTCATCTCATTATCTATCTCTGTATATAAATATGCTTTGTGCATTTTATTCTAAATGACTACCGAAAGAAATCAATCCACCGATCTCATGAGCCCATTTATTAATTAAGACTTATTCTCACCTGTTTTTATTAGAAGAAAATTGAATAGATAAACAGTTCCCTTCATACTATGAGAATGGTAACGTAGTTACCGGAACACGTATTGGGAATAATAGCATTGCGGCGAACAATTACGAAGAACGCCCACTGATTGGATATCTTATCGGTTCGTTTGCTAGCAAACAACGGCGTTTTGGATCTTTCTTCAAATTCACTATTGCCGTGGATTGGCTGTCGATTTACGGATATTGCATTAGTACGATGATGCAATTGATTGTTAATCCTACACAAATTACACCGTAAAAAAGTTGAATTAAGATTCACATAATAAACACTTTTGCTGATGCCCTCTCGTCATTGATTTTGCAGCCTCTTTATTTCCGAATGTAATGAGAGCTTAGTGTTTCAACAGTAAGGAAACAAATAATAATATTATTACACGTTAGAAAATTTCCGAATGAAAGCGAATGAAATTACATCCCTCACAACTGATAACACTATTTTAAATAATTCCCTCCCTGTCTGCATGTTTCTAAAATCTGATGATAATTATCACTAATTTAGTTCTAGTTTCGTAATTTAGTACTAGTTTAGTAATTTAGTTCTGCTTTAGTTATTTGGTTCTAGTTTTAAATCACTTTTCTATTAAATGATATCGATTTAATTTCGATTCAATAAGTTTACAAGATAAGAATCATTTTCACTATCCCTTTAATTTGTGACTCAGCGAAGCGCGGCTCAAACAGAACGAGCCTATCACACGCTTAGAAATCCACAACTACAGAAGCGCAATTTTTCGATTTAATAAATGAAAATTCTAGCTTGTATTTTCTACAAAATTTTCTAATAGTCAACCGGTTTCAGGCTTGCAGTCCTCCTGAATGCAATGTGGCTGCAATCAGAATGTAATCTGGTGGTGAAGTCAAAATGCAAACTGAAGGCCGCAGTCAGATACATACAACACCGAAACCGGTTTCTTAAAAAAACTGTTCTATTTTCTGAGAAATACGAAGCACAGTTTAATTTGTTTTTGCTACAGTTCTTGGATAAACGTTATGTTACTCTCGTATCATCAAATGAATGCGTACGATGGTGTGTTAAAGGACGTTTTCGATTCAACCGTTTAATCCAGTACACATTTAATATGAAGTGAGTTTTAAATTAAATTTGATATCTATTTTTCGAAGTAATTGTTGGTGAAGAGTAAAGTGACGGAGCAAAATTTGAAACAAAACAAAAAATTAATATAGTGGATTATTTTAAATGACATTTCACGCTAAATGCTCCGAATTTGTTAAAGTTGGTAAATTATTTAAATTAAGTAATGAGTAAATTGACCTAAGAGGCATGTACCGTACTTTCATTTACTAAATTTGAGTGCGCTATCGACCTGAATCTCTCTTAAATGGGACAGCATCACAAACTGCGTTGCTTCATTTGTTTATTCTCCCTAAGCGTTCTTTTTGAGCTCATTTGAAAAAGAGAGGAATGTCTTCGTGAGATACCATCATATAGGGCGGCGAGAGGCGTTGTGATATTCCCCAATCTCTCAAGACCGTCAGTTCCGAGTCCTTTAGCATTTTTTAATTTCTCTCTGGCAATTCGGAAAAGTGAAAATCGTCTCCTTGCATCCGAGCCGCCCCACTTTGTGAGAAATCCACACGTTCCATTTATTTCTTGACATCATTCCTAAGATTCTTTGCTGAAGCGATGTCTCCGTTGCGGAAGTTGAAAATGTGGAGCACGTTTCCTTTTTTCATCTCGTTTCCGTCCAATTCGTGTTGTTGTCCGAAAGATTCAGTTATAAGACAAGAAAAAGAATCGACCAAAGTTCTTTTTTCAGAGGTGCTTACGCTCTGAAAATACCACATCCTTAGGAATGCTTCGAGATAGATGAAATGTAACAATCAAAGTCTTATATTTTCGCACTTTGGTTTTAAAATCAAAAAGGACCTTCTCCTTGGATGTAAGAAGATGACTGACAGATGCATCTCGCAGCAGCAAATACTGCTTCGAGATTTTAGTGGGCTCTCCGTATTTCCCAATTTCTCCTACGCACTTCTGTTTTCTAATCTGCGACCCAATCAGCATCGTCAGAAAAAATATTTTTCCCCACGTTTAAAGGGAAATTCAAATTTCCCAACCTTAAAGAAAGAAGTATATTAAATTAAAATGAGCAAATTTTTGTTTTGAATACCTTTACCAGAGGGAATCGTGGAAGATGATTTTTTATATTTAGGTTGAATTATCAACTTCGTTTACATCTATTACCAGTACTATTAACCCAGGTATAGGACCAGAGCAAGACCAAGGCATGAACATTGTCGTAAACGTTTCTCCTGTTAAATTAACTCCAACGTACGGATACGCCTAGGCTCTAGAAATATGTATCTTTATTTATTAAAAATAACCCAGCGGCTGTAGACCAGGCAAGTATGGAACGGTGTATGATTGGAATCACTAGGAGAGACAGAAAACGCAACACCTGGGTGAGGAAGATGACAGGAGTGACAGACATCATAGATAAGGTAAGAAAAATAGGAAAAGGGGTAACCGATGGACGTCAGCTGTTCTTAACTGAACACCAGAAGAAGAAGACCAAAGAACCGATAGAACAAAGACATCATCAAGTACCAAGGGGTAATATGACAACGAGAAGCTCAGAATAGAGAAAATCGGAAGGCGGTTGGAGAAGTCTACACCCAATGTCGGATTGAAAATGTTTGATGATGATGATTTATTAAGAATGCCCATCGAAAATTAAGCGAAAAAATGCCTTTCTGTTGCAGTAAAATGTCTCGCATTCAGGTTTTCGCAATTTTCGTATGAGAGCTCAAGTTAATTAACCTCTATAAGAAATCAACGGCTCATGTAAACCCTGAATTGCAACGGTTGATGCTTCGATAAAAAGTTGAAACTCCAATATGGAAAAACGCACACCAAAATCAATTTATGCTATATTACCGTTGTTGTACCAAAAATATTAGGGTAATAGGGGAAGACGGAGCATATTGAGGTATTGATTCACAGCAATTCGTCGCATATACCTATCTTAATTTAGTGCTCTTCCTTTCGGTAGGACCATGTGTCCTAATATTCCCCATTCGTAGCCTTTTCTTTCGTTAACTGATAACTCACTCCCCCCTTTATTTCATCTATCATCTTTTGCCTCTGTCTTCCCCTCTGTCTCTTCCCCTTCATTGTACCCTCAATCACGCTCTTCAGTAGTCCATCTCCTCTCAATATTTCACCCACGCATTTCTTCTGTCGGCGCTTAATTACTTTAATTAAAACCCTTTCCTCCCCAACCATTTCTAGCACCTCTATGTTTGTTTTTCTATCCACCCAGCTCACCTTTTCCATTCTACGTCACACCCACATCTCAAATGCCTCCAATCTTTTGATGTCCTCTTTTCGTAAAGTCCACGTTGCACACCCATACTGCAAAACGCTTCTTGTCAAGGATTTTACCAATCTTTTCCTGATTCCTTTATCGAGACCCTTTGTCATTAATTCCCTTCGCTTCATAAAAGCTTCCTTGGCCAATGCTACTCTTTTTCGAACCTCATCTCCACACCTCCCATCCCAAGATAGAACACTACCCAAGTACGAGAATTTGTCCACCTGCTCTAGTTTTTCCCCATCGACCCTGATCGTTAATTTAGCCTTCTTTCCCTTAGTGAATCTCATTACCTTAGTTTTACTTACGTTAATTTTCATTCCATATTCCCTTGCCTTATCGTTTAGTGCATTTACTAGTATTTGTAAACCCCTTTCGGAATCGCACACAATAGCTTTATCGTCTGCATATCTTACTGACTTTACTACTTTCCCTCCAACTATCACTCCCTTGCTTATTTCTTCCCAAGCTTCATTCACCATTTCCTCTGCATATATATTAAAAAGCGATGGTGATAATGGGCATCCTTGTCTTACCCCTCTCCCTAACTCTGCCCATTCCGACTCTCCTTCAGTTATTCTAACTCGCGCTGTTTGATTTAAGTACAAATTTTGCACCAAACGCCTATCTTTCCAGTCCAACCCAATTTTCTTTAAAATTCCCATTAATTTTGGCCATTGAACTCTATCGAAAGCCTTTTCAAAATCGACAAAACATGCACATATATCCTTTTTAAATTCCAGGCTTCGTTCTACTAGCACCCTCATTACCCCGATTGCATCCCTCGTTCCTTTCCCTTTCTGAAATCCGAACTGGTCTTCTCCTATTTGTTCCTTAATTTTTCCTTCAATTCTTCTATTCAATACTCTTAGAATAACCTTTGCCGCGTGAGATATTAAACTGATTGTACGATAATCCCTACACTCAGAAGCATTATTCTTTTTCTGCAAAGGAATCAGGATTGTCTTAGTAAAATCCTCTGGCCATTCCCCTTCATCATAAATTTTTCTACATAAATTATAGAATTTCCTCTTACCCTTTCCCCTCAGGTTTTTAAGTAGCTCAACTGGTATCTCGTCAATGCCCGTTGCTTTGTTTCCTTTCATATCACGCAAGGCCCTATCAATTTCACTATCTAATATCCCAGGTCCAACATCATCATCCTCCACTTCTTGTTCACTTTCTAACATTATGTTTGTTGGCTTCATGTCCTTCCCATATAGTTCCTCGACATATTCTTTCCACCTTTCCCTTATGCTGGCTGGATCTCGTATAACTTTACCATTATTATCTTTTATTGTGGTTGTTCTGTTTCGTGTTTTATTTCCCGTTAACTGTTTCACCTTTCTATACATTAAATCGACCCTCCCACTTTCGTCCAGCTTTTCTATTTCGTTACATTGTCCCTTCCACCACTGTTCCCTCGCCCTATTTGTTTCCCTTCTCAGTTCGTTGTTGAGAGCCCTATACATTCTACGTCCTTGTTCTGTGTTAACCCTTTTCCATTTCCTTCTTTCCTCCATTTTATTTATCATTTCTACCGTCACCCATGGTTTCCTAATTTTGTTTTGTTTGACCCTTCCAATAGTTACTTGCGCACTATCCTTGATACTGTTTTTAATCTTTTCCCATTCTCCGTCTATAGTAAGTTCCCTCCCATTATCCTCTAAGGCCTTACTGACTGACTCTTGGAACTCTCTCGCTTTCCCATTTTTAAGGGCTTCAAGGTTCCATTTTGGTGTAATTTTTGCTCGAAATATCTTTTTAAACTTTAGCTCGGTTTTCATCATGACCAGGTTATGGTCTGAGTCAACATCAGCACCAGGGTAACTCTTTGAATTTTTAACACTATTTCTAAACCTTTTTCTTACCAAAATGTAATCAATTTGGTACCTATCCGTATCTCCTGGCTTTTTCCATGTGTACCTCCTTCTATTATGGTGCTGAAAAAGTGTGTTTGTGATACAGAGGTTATTCCTCTTACAAAAGTCTACTAATTTCTGTCCCCTTTCGTTTCTATTTCCTAGTCCGAACCCTCCCACTTCTTCTCCATCTTTGCCTTGCCCAACTACCGCATTCCTTTCCCCCATCACAATTAGGTTTTTATTGCCTCTAACCCTTCCCATTGCTTCTTCTATTTGTTTATAAACAAGTTCTACTTCATCGTCACTATGCTCACTAGTGGGCAAGTACACCTGAACTATCACCGTGTTTACTGGCGCAGCCGTTAGTTTTTCACTTTTCACTTGCTTTAATCTTTTCTTGTTTTCCTACGTTATCACCTAATTTCTATTACATATTTTGATTTGAGGAAATAACTCCTTTCCGCCTTCATGCTTACTGAGTTAGCTGGCACGTCACAACTTCCGACTTAAGGAAATCTTTCAACTAATTCTCGTTTTGAATTTTAAACTACTCGAGTTTAACTTCCAGGTTTTGGAGATTCAAGTGTGACTCTACTAGCAATTCCCTTTGTGGGTACCAAAGCCCTGGCATATACTCTATATTCCATGCTTTTTGCTGGTTTGAATATGCAATGCCGAATATCTGCATTTTTGAATGGGACAGAATACGTAAATAATGTTTGATGAAATCAAATCGCATAATCTCGAAAATCATTAGTCAATCGCTTCTCACAGGAACTAAACGAATATTAAACGCTCATACGCGTACTTTAGAATGAACGCAAACCGTTACTTAATAATAAAAAAAGCAATCGCTTAATAATCTACAACACGATCAATGCAAAAGCAATAAATTTGCCCGTGGTAAAAAACATGCCCCGAAATTTCGAGGGAAATGCTTACATTTGAGGTTCAGTCATATCGTGATTATGTTATTTCGCGTGACGGTGTCATAATCAATGTCGGTGTGAATGTTTATGAATTCATCCTGTAAGTGGACTTGTTGAATTCAATGGGGTGCTGATTAACCCATTTGGAAATTGTCGGTACTTTGTTAGTGATATTCCATTCTACAAAATTTCCCTTAAAAACGTACTAAATGAAATCATTCATTAAATTATAAGTACCCGTTTTTGAATATTGGGTTGGTTGGGGTTCGGTCAAAAACCTTTGAGTGTGTGTTCCAAATTCGTTCATATCTCTGGAGCAAAACTTTTGAAAGCATATTTAATAACTTGATATTTGATTTGTAAGTGCTTATGTAAATCATGTAACTGAGTATGCGGAAAAGGTTTCTACGAAATAGAATTCCAATACAATTGGCAGCGGCTTGTTTCGCGTGCCAGAAACAAGTTACCGGCAAGACGCGTTACGCACCTGCGCAAAGACAGAAAGACCACCGATATCCTAGTGATACTGACATCGTAAATTACAAATGAAATATTATTTCGTGTACATTCATTTTAAAAGTACATGATTTAGTATACATAGTTATACTCGTTGAGGAAAACTCTCAATTTCCTAAAAGTCAGTTTCAGTTGAAACGCCTCATTTCCTCCCATAAGGAGAATTTTCTAAAATGGATTGTATTCTGTGAAGTCTTATGTTTAAGACCACTCAAGAACATGGAGTCATCGAATAAGCCTAAAGAAGACCTGGTTTTTTAAATTCAATTCTTAGAAAGAAATTCACACATTCTTAGAGGCCGGAAGATATGAATATCATTACCCTTAAATAGCTTTGATGGATTTTATTTTCTCTGTACATTTTCATCGGAATACCAAGGTTTCAATATTTATGACACAAACCTTAATCGTTGCAAATTGCGCAGTAACGAAATTGTCAGTTATTCATAAGGTTTTTAATTCGAAAAAATGAAAGATAGTCTCACTTCTGCATTGAACTTTTCTCATTTTGCTTTAGTCAGTATTCTTCACTTTGCCTTGGAAAAATAAAATATGAGACGGATATAGCGTTAGATTCATTGATGAAAGGTTATACTTCCATCTTCTTCACGAATCCTCATCTTTAGTTCCTTAAGTGCAAAAGTGCAAGAAAACGAATGAAAAATGTGTGGACATTGTTAAAGAGGAAAGGAACAAGAGAAAAGCACTTAGTTTGGGAAGAGTCTGAGTTTTAATGAAGAGGGAATGAAAGCAATGAGTAAGAATGTATTTAAAAAAGGTTCCAATTGGAGAAAGATTAAATAAATTTAAATTTAAAAGGGTTATTATGTTTTTCTAATTGGCATTTTACCACTAACCAAGGGATCCTCTGTTTCATTGCCTTTTCATTAAAGATTTATTGTGTTCATTAATGGCATTAATGAGGGAAAGATAAAGATCCTTGAAATTAATGTATACAATTTAGATTTAATTATTCGTAGAATTAGAAGGATTATTTTTATTACTATTACTGTTTTACTTATACGGCGAAGTTAGGCCAAAATGGCCTCCATTCCACCTAACCACTGATATACTAAGCATAAAATATTTTTCACTAAAACGTGAGGGCACTCAGAATTAGTATAAAAAGAATATACTGAAAATGTCTCTAAACATTTATGTTATTTACATTTAAGAGGTTACTTATATTCTATCAATAACTTGAGGAAGTAATCCTATAGTTAAGCACCTTTAAGGCGAACTTTTGGGTAAGCGTTAAGAGGAATAACAGAGGCAGTGCCGTGAAAAAGAACCTCAAAGATGTAGACGGAAAAAGGTATTGTTGGAAGTAATAATCTGAATTCACTGACATTGAAAATATACATTTCTTCACCTAAAAGCTTTCATACTTTCATTTCTCTTGAGAGCTTTCTATCGAAGCCATTCTAGGAAAGAGAAGGATGATAAAGGATAGATTTCAATACAAACATATTCTGAAACTTGGATATAGCTGTACGTTGACCCCATCTGATAGGAGCAATTCGCATCCCTACTAGATTGATAGCTGGTAGGAATACTTTCCCGAATAAAGTGGAGAGAAAGAAGCTCTTGTGAGATGTGCTTCGGTGTGTTTGAGGATTGAGAAGGGAAAGGTGAGGTCGGGCTAAGTCGATGCAGAGAGGAAGATGAGCAACATTCTGAAAGAAAGCCTCGACGGAATCCGCATTAAATGAGAAAGAAACGCCGATTTTTCCGGAAAAGACTTTCGTTTTTTCTTATCCCTTAACGCCGTGGATTTTTCATAAGTTTTTGGTCCTTTCGCCGTAAAATCTGCGCTCACTTAGAGAGCAGAAGATGCATTTGGATGACTTAAAAACTTATATGATTCAGAAGACCGTATGGATTGAAACAGGAAACTCTCATCTTTTTTAATCGAATGTTAACGCTTTACGGGTTATAGAAGATGTCACTTACGTCTGCATAACAACAACGCTTCTGAGATAGCAGTAATCCGTCTTTGGACATTTCGTATCCAATGTCTGGATGAAGCGAATGAAACGAGATAGTGGAGGAAAGGTAATCGGTTCGATTGGCGCAGGGATATTTATGGAGGAAGGAGTATGGAGATTGTAAAAGCATAGTAAAGATCTTTTATTGCGGCAAACTCTTGTTCTTCTCACTCTGTGAGCGACTCTCATTTTATTCGCATCGAATTTTCACTCGTCTCTTTCCTCACGTAACATTCCCAAAGGGAATTCGAAAACCTCTCGTAACGGCTGACTGTAAGAAGAAACTAATCCCATCACATCCAATTTACTATTATTTGGTTGCATTAGTGTAGTAATTCGATATCAGGGAAATCAAAGCGGGTCGCATTTCCCGTTTTCCTCCGAACGAAAGACTGAGTATTCCACTTAAAGCGAAACTGTTTGAACTGCATAACGGACAGCTGTTCCATACATTTCGAATCAATGTCTGATATCCTCTGTACAAAGATGAACACCAGTCTTATTATTCCTCGGACAGAAATACAAATGGAAATTTAGGACCGATAGAATAAAATTGCTAGCTACACAAAATGCTGTTTTTATCGTAACTCTGAAATGGAATATCATCATTCTTGTGCGAATAAACTATGTTATATTTTATGAACATATTCAATAATCAATGTATCGCCACTATGTATTCTTGTTAAAATTGTCAAATACAAATTAATGAAATACATTTGCAACCTTCTGTTGCTGAGGGGATAAGAATATCCAACGAAAATAAAATATGAAGAATAATAAAAAAACAGAGTTTTATCTTTACCGCAGAAAGTTAATTCCATCCCCATGGTTTCCACCCTTTGGGTCAGCATCAGGTACAAATGCATTTCAAAAACAAAGTATATATTAGGGAGATGATGGGACACCTTTTCATTTCTCATCATGCTGGAAAACTACCACAAACTCTAGGCCATTTTATTAGATTATACAATATAAAGTATTAGATTTATATGTTTCGCTTGAATTTTCGTAATCCTTATTTCTGTATAAAAAGTTTAATTCTCGGAAACAATTACTGAAACTGGGAATTTCAGGCTACAATTGTACACAAATTATATGGAATAATCGTATGGAACGCGTTCTCAAAGAGAAAAGGAAATAATTAACACACCGAACTCTGACGGGACTATCCTTGTTGTGTATTCTTCACTTAAATATGAAGCTGCAGACAACTATCAATAGACTCTGGCAAGAATTTGTGGTAGGAAGCCATAACGAACTGACAAAAATGAAAAAAAAAAAAACCTTCTGTTTTCATTTTTGTCAGTTCGTGAAGCTGGAGAGTACAAAAACTGTGAGTTTTGTACATTAGTATTGATATATAAAGGTTAATTACCTGAATTACAACATCTTAACCGCTTAGTGGTAGTGATTGGAGTAAGGCGGGATATCGGGGCAAGACGGAGTAGCTTATTTGCTGGATATGTTAGTTCTGCGGCATAGTATAAAATCTCAATGTTAGTATTAGGAAGACTAGAAAAGAATCCTTTACGTAACACGCTTCCATCTCGAGTGATTAGTTTACCCGAGTTATTCTCTCACGTAAGGTGATATCTTCTGGATAGTTTCTTTGAGATGTTGCAGCTAAATGCTGATTACCGGTTAGGTGCAGATATCAAGGAAAACACATTACTGAAAATTTATTAGGATTAATTACTGAAAATAGGATTACTCGTAGTCAAAGCCTAACCTAAGATAAGCGATACCAACGACTATGTGGGATGTTGCGGGGCATGATGGGATACACTATTTTTACGCCAGAGTATTTATTACTTTCTCTATTATTTTTGGTGGTTATAGTTAGGATTTACATGCACATAAAGATGCAGCAAAGAAGAGTGAAGGAGTAAAATAAAAATAAACTTTAATGGATACCAGTCCAATTCTTCTTCATCAGAAGCTTCCGACGCTCAATGTCTGTGCTGTGGATATTAACTACTATCCACTGAAGGTTGGATTCAATTCTAGATGTGTTATATGGGATTATATATATATGGGATCATTGCTCCTTTGTAGGAGAATATGAATACGAAGAAGCAGTGTATTTTGTGGATTCTGTAAAGACTAACCCCATGTCACACCCCAATCGGTGGTGCAAGATGAAGCGCTGTTCTTTAGTAAAAAAGACGATTTTTAATTAAACGAAAGAATAACATTTACGATTTCGTACTTCCATTTAAACATTAACAGTCTACGGTTACACCTTAATTATTTTCCAATATGTCCATGCAAAATTATTGAGTTTATTGCCTCCAAAATATTAAGTACCCCATCTTGTCCCACTGTCCCCAAGACGTAATGAAATAGGTATATCTCTCTCTATGTTTCTACACATATTTGGACGCAAGCCCTTTTATATTTGTTAACTATCGCATATTTGCCACAAAATCTTCGCCGTCCCTTTTATAAGTCAGAAAGTGGGGTTTAAAATAATAAAGACATTTCTCCAAACGATGCCTTTCTTTATCCTTCGGCTTTCTTTTAGTAATAATAACATTGATATCCATGGGAAGCAATTTATAGTTTTTGGATAGTGATTTCGACCCTTGTAATGCCACCGTCAACATGCTCTATCTCTGCAATGATGTATATCATCCTTTACCGATACGCCTTGCCGTTGGTTTTCAAGTGTACAATTAACAATTTGAAGTACCCTTATGATGCTAAAAATATCATAACCCATGATTTCAGTAGAACATCTATACCACGAATTCATGTTTACCTCTCAAAAGTAGTAAGCCTTCGCGATGAAGGCTTTATTCCCGAAGAATTAATGGCTCGACTCCTTTCAGCCATTGCGAGCCTCTTATCTTTCTTATTGGGCAATAACGCCCTTCGATTATTTCGCGACGAAATTCTGAAGACGCTATCTATTGGTAAATTCCAAAAAAAAAGTTATCGGAAGAGCGAAATGGCACGACAGGTCGTAAAGGACGCTCTGGAATGGGAAATTAGTGCGGACGGAATGAGGTTTGGTTGAGGATGAGGTGTTAATAAAAGGGAACGTCAGAGCGGTGCGTTTGAATAGCGCTATTGGCATATGGGCGGGGAACCTCTACCGTGATTATTTAAAACAAATCTGCGAAACATTTGTGAGTGAAATATTCGTCAGTTTTAAGAAATGAGTTACCATAAGTTGTTAAGTGTACATTTGAAAATGTTAGGTTACGGATGCTAAAATCTAATAATTTTACGTATAAACAATGTGCTAATATTATTCTATTTTGATTCTATTTGAAGAATCAGTTTTGTACGAATTGAACGTAAGATACAAGGAATATATTAATGGAAATAAATATAAAGACTTTTCAAGGAAAACGATTTCAGTGAGTCCTCATTAGCAACATTTCTTCTTCTCTAGTTTTCTTAACTTTGATTTCTGAACAGTATCTTATTTTGATATGTACTCATTGCAAACTATCGTGTCATTTAAAAAAATATCGGAATTTATATTGTTTCTTTGTGCTGAAATCAGCCAAAAATATTCCTCAAGCTAATCTAGGAGTGCAGAATGTTTTTAATCTTTCCTACAGACGCGGATTATAAAGATCAAATACTAACGATGTCATAAATATTTAGTTTGCGTACATTTCCTCAACTTCTGTGTGCAATATGTAGTTTATCATTATTGTTGCATAGTTGTTTTTTATCTCACGGTTGCGTTTAATCCGGACAATGGTGGATCTAGTAAGGTATCACGATGTGAAGAACAACACGTAAGAAGACAACACTGCCGCGCTTTCTTTGATTTTGAGTCGCAAGGAAAACTAAAAAAACGGCAACAGTGTAGAGGTGAAAGTGGCGATATGGGAATAAGGGACAGGTGGCGGAGGAAATTGAGTTGGAGGTTTGGCTGCGCAGTGGCTCTCTCTTATTGCCATCTCTTTTTTCCAAGAAGAAAACTGCCTGTGGGTTTATTTGGTTTTAGGTCTGGCAAAAGGGATAGTCCTAAACGGATCCTAATGAGATAACGAATAGAGAAACAGAGGCCAAA
The DNA here is from genome assembly GCA_000376725.2 of Ladona fulva. NCBI lineage: Eukaryota > Metazoa > Arthropoda > Insecta > Odonata > Libellulidae > Ladona > Ladona fulva. Next base: position 812,638 of record KZ308731.1, read on the forward strand.
TGGCTCCGTTCACCCCTGCGCACGAATTTTCCCATACGTTGAACTCTTCTTGTTTACACACATTGAAAAATGAGCTGTTTCCTTTTCTTACATTTACCACACTTGGATTTATTTCACACTGATTTATTGATCACCGTTTTACTTTCCCTAAAATTGCCATTCGAGTGAAAATCGGTATTTGTGAGGTGGCTATTGATTGGAGTACTATGTGTTATAACTATGGTTACTGTATTTATTTATTTATTAAGATCTGCATTGCAATTTGGCCATTTGGCCAGGTGGCAACGCTGGAGGGAAGTATAACATGATAATTTGAAAACTGCCTGGAATTCGCCCAAGACGGGAGGGAAAACCCTCCAAAAACCTCCCGAAGGCAGTATTTGAAAAATGTATGTACATAACATAAAATAATTATACGCATTGAATATAAAAACACATGAAACAAATTACATCATATAAAATTAAACAAGTTCGTCAAGAATAAAAATAATATTATACATTAAGTAGAAATAGAAGTAACTAAAGTAACATACCATATAGTATAACATATCCATATAGTCGCATGTACAATGTTGCATGGAATATCATGACAGGAGATCATACAAAAAATCTACATACATATTGCTTGTATCCTTTTTTCGTATCTCTTCTTCAATAGATAAAATACTGCCAATGTAATTCAACGGGAATGGATGATGGAGGTATTTGATTAAAGAAAACGGGAAAAGAAAGAGTGTATATCTTTAGTAATAATGTAAGACATGTTCTTGCATATTCTGCTTAAACTTCTCTACGAGATAATTCATAATAATATCGGCGAAGCGTAGATGTAGAGAAGTAGATGAAGTTGGTGATAACGTACACGGCGAAAGACAAAGAAAAATTACCTCAATGCAAGTATAATTAGTGTAATCGAGTAAGTAGGTGTTTATATTAGTGTGTGGATTGATATATTTTATAACGAACCTGCCTGTAACAACAGAATGAAAGTCTGTTACATATTATGTGCTAATTACCTATTTCAGATTACATGGTTTTACAGCCGTGGAAGGTAATTTGAATAATTTTGTCAGTTTCTGAAAAATAGTCATCAGTAATCGCCCATACGTAATTCGAAGTGCATTTTATGAATGCACTTCGAATTACGTGCATGAATATACATTTTTCATTCCAACAGGAGGAAGGATCGCTTGATATATCGGCTGTCCCCGATTGTATCAAGGGATCCAAAAATATTTCATAGGAATGTTCAGAATTCAATTATAGCTTTTAAATTAATTAATTGTAAGGATGTCGTGCTTACTTTAACATCTCAAAAGGATTTTTAAGTGTTTAAATTTGATTATGAAACTTGCCTTCACAGAAAATTCATTCACTTAGATTATTCGAGAGAGAAAAGTTTCGTTTTGAGAGAGAGGGGAAGATGGATTGGCAGCACTTAATGGAAGCAAAGGAGATAAAAAAGTAATACACTAACAGTGGTTTGAGTGAAACGCATAATGAAACTGAAGGCGATTCCCTAATTGGAACTGTTCATGTATCAATTCTTTGATTTGCGTCTAATGCAAACCTCAATTTAGGTTAGTAAAGTACATCTGTTGACTTAACTCTGTGGAGCTGTCACCAGAGTCAAGTCAATGTTTACGGACAAATCCAGATCATTTCGTTAATATAACCAACTGATGAAGCTGTGATCGATTCCGAAACTAGAACGGAAAAACGAATGGCGTAAAGTGTTGCGGGGATACTTCTCTTTAAATTTGTCCATTTTCTTCTCCAATACTTTCCTTATTGAATTTTCCTTCTCCAATTTCAATAGTATTTGTTACTATTTCAAATGAAGATCGTTTTACTCTACATAAAAACGTTCATACGTTTTCACTTAACTTGTATTTAAATGATTCCGAAGAAGAAAGGCTAAAAATCCACTTTCATAAAGGCACAAACAATCGTGCTTTTCTATAATTTTACACTGCGCGATATACCAGTTTCGGAAACTAAATGTTAGGATTTTAGAAAATCAGTACATTACTATAATTACCTGAAATTAATAGCAACGGTAAAACCAATTCCCTTACAAGTTGAAAAGGTACGCCAGAAATAACTGAATAGCTTCGTCAATTCACTCGGTGACAAATTTTAGAACTGCAATGGAATTGCTCTGGAATAGTTCGTTTTTAATCATTACAAACAGACGTAAAATTAGATTATAAACGTGCACCACCACCACCACTTTTAATCAATTTTTCTCAAAATTCTAAATTTTCATTTAATTTTTAACAGTGTGCTAAGGTATATATCGTGGTCCCAAATTATGAGTTTAGATTGAATATAATTAAGTAAGAGGACAAAAATAATTTTTTGGGAAATTGATCCTGAGAAAAATCTTGCAGAATGGTAATACAATAATTTTAGGCACAAATTTGTGCAAATATGAGATATTGTGATTAATCAGAATACTACGCGATCCGTTTCGGAATTATAGTTAAACTGAAATTATTTTATGCTAAAAATTTAGAGCTGTGAAAGTTTGGCTTCACGCAATTTAGAGAAGCACAATTTATAGCGACTTATTATTTGGTGTGCACACAACGGAATTTCTCTTCTCTCTCGGATAGCCAAGTATGTAGCGCATTTGCCTGTCGTAAAATTTGTCCCGAATTCGTATCCCGGTTATAAGTGCAAACTGAACCTCAGCCTTTTAAAGCACTTTTAAAAATACTTGTCTCCAATTGCATAAATCGCTGTTCACAGCAATGACGCAGTTGTAACATAGTCCGATATTTAAATCCTCCAAATTTATATGCTCTTCACTTCATTTCGCCTGATCTGGAGTCACTCTATTTCAAACATCCTTAAATGAATTTTGTCCCTTTCTCTTCTATGAAGATATTATTATTATTATTATTATGAAATTACCATTATTATAATGAACTATTATTAATAAATGATTATTATGAAAATTGCTATAAATATTATTAGTGTACAGGTTGATGTGAGGTCTCTCATGTTTAATTTATAATAAGAATAACTTCGTCTTTTAATGGGACGTATTTTAGTCAACCATTCTTACAAGAAACACTTTTCAGAAAACACACAAAAACCCTAATATGGCCAGGATTCGAACCCGGGGCCTCTGTATTGTAATATCGGCGCGGTAACCACTAAAGAATGGACTGCAGTTAGTCCTAACGGCTTTTATTCTTCTTATCAATTTCTCATAGTAGAAGGGGAATAATTCTGCACTCATAACCTGTCTCAATTCACTCTATTTGTCAATAAAGTTATACATCCGTTTAATTGCTCAAGCCATTCAAATTATCCACATTAAGCGTTGATATTCGACGTGTGGTAAATATATTATGATTTTGATTTCAATAATCTCTTCTGATATACAATCAGAAAGAATATCGCGTATTTGTATTATATACCTATACTATGATACGCTCTAATTACTTCTCATACGCATGTAAATTAAGCTCTAAATTAATAAACCCGTTAGTTACTGGCTTTTCTCTAATTAAAATTTATCACTGATTTTCGCCTAAAAAAGGAAATATGAAAAATATGTACCAAGAAAGTTATTATTATTAACTAAAGTAATTTGCAAAATTCCCAAATTTTAAAGATTAAGATAATAATCTGATTTTCAGCCGCTCATTTAATTGATGAATATCTTTCTTCTCCACGAGATTTTGTTAGCCAGTTTAATCACCTTAATGTTCAACAACCAATCTATTTGCAGTTTATACCGGTTTCTTGGCGCATATTCCTTGTTTGGGCAGCAGAAAATTAATTATGATTTGGCTGTTGTGAGAGGCAGCGTCTGCTCGACGGCACTTTGAAGGCATCTGCGGTTGCAAAGGCGTATTGATTGGAAACGGAAGTGAATACACGCACACTGCCTTACCTTATTGGGATTTCCTCCGAGGGAAGCCTTCGGGAACCGTCGGAGATTGCGGGAGGGAAGTGGACTCGTTTGGGTGTCCGGAAAAGAAACACCGTTTCAACGAAGATGACGCCCGCCTCTATTGAGAATGGAAGCGGTTAAAATGCCCTCGTCGGCTGACATGTTCCACTATGCGTGTATGCCTCGGATACATTGGAGTACTTCTTTTTCCGGAACGACGTTTCTCGACCGAAGAAAAAGGCTCGCTTTAGAAATTCTGAAAATCTATCCGAAAAGAGGAGAGTTGAGGTAGATTACAAAAGTAAACGGCGGTTTCGTTTCTTAACCTCCGTCTGTAGTTGATTTTACAATAATTGAATTATTTTACGAACTTAAACATACGAGTAAGGGATTTATTATTTGGAACTTCTTATCGTTTCCCTTATTTCACATAATATAAATGTATAATCCATGCAAAAATCAACTACAAAATATTCTTTACCAGAACGGCACATTACATTCGATAAGTTCAATTATGAAATCGATGTCATTCCTGAATGATCTTATATAATATTTATGCATTTAGCTCGAAAATTTTAAAGACCCTGATTAACATTTTTATTTTACCTATCAAAGAAATGATGCTAGAATATTGGAATCGTAATTTTTCTGAGACTTTATTCAATTTAACGACGTTTTATTTTGATGAAATGAACGCTTATTTATATTGCTGACATGCATATATCACCGGGAGTATTCCATCCCTGGAAATTTTGATCCCAGTCTTCTTTAAGATTAAAACTCATTTTTATGATTTCATAGGAGTCGATACAATTAAAGTAGAGCAAATTTAATTATTTCGTGGCCATTTAACAACAATTCGCTATACCTGAAGAATTAGTGGGCGAAGGGATTGAGTTCAAAAGAGAAGCTGTAAGAGTGTAAAGTAATGGTATTCGATTGAAGGTTCATTGCGTAGCGGAAGTGTTGGTAGGGAGTTGAACAGATATCCTCAATGGGAAGTGCACGAGGAGGTGTTAAGCTCAGCAGATTAAAGGAAATCGAAGAGAGGGGTCGATGATGACTGCCGCAAAGAATGGGAGCGAAATGGTGGCAAATGGATAAGAGGTGAATCTGAAAGAGGAGGTGAAAGGAATATATATATATTCCCAATTTGACTAATGCATCTACGTAGATATCCTCTTTAATAGTGGTAAATTCACACTCCATACATCCTGTTTTTCGTGACAGCATTTCACTCATGAAAGATAGTGTTCAGATGGAAGGTTTTATCTCACCTATTACTAATCTTAATTAACGATATTAGAATGGTTAACAAATATGTAAATGATCAACCGGTCTCGACTGATTTTATAACAAACTCACAACTCGACTAAAGTTATTGTATTTCCCAGTGAATTCACTTCTAAATTTATTCCTTATTTCAAAGATATTTAGTACTTTTCACACAACTTCCTGAAGAATTTTCATCGACTTCCGTTCTTGTAATATAGCCTGATAACAAATATTACATTTAGTCAATTTTTTAACGAAAAGACTGGCTGCGAGGAAGGTTTTTGTTTTTAGATTAATAATGCTATTTTTATCATTATCCTCGCAAATATAACACTTAAATTCGTATCTTCTCTGCTGCCTCGCGAAATTTCTTTTCTAAGATCTCAAATGTAGTATGTACTAGTATTGCTAAATTAACCTCAAACTCTTTGTGACAAGGTATGGACTCTAATAAAGACCTTATAATTCTCCAGCCTATAGTGAGTATAGAAAAATGCACCAATAGTACTCACATCAAGTGGTATTCAGGATATTTTTTTTTCAAACATAATTTACTAAAGAATCACATTCCGCTGATTTTCTAACTCATTTACGTAGTCTTCCGTTCTATTCTCAAAGATTGTAAATTGCTTCGCACGGAAGGTCGGCATTTGGAAAATATCGTGCCATTTTAGCCAATGGAAGAAATTAGTTTCATCAGTTGTAGAAGTACATAACAGAGTATCCTTGAATAAATGAAGAACAAACGTAAGAAATTAAAAGGGAGAGCTATGAAATAAATAAATAACCAGAGGGTGAATTTCCATCCAGCGCTAAACACTCTAACATAATAACAGCGGTATAAAGAGCGAAAATTAATTGGATATTCCATAAGATTTCGAGTGATATTTGTGAGAGTACGAAAAAACACCTTCTCTACATGCTCGATTCCAGTCTCAAATAGCTCATGACTAACCAGAATCTGATTTTAACGTCCAACCTTTCTCCATCAATTTCTTTTTTATTTATCTACCAAAATGCTTACTTTCCCTTCACCTCTTCTTTATCCCCCATTTTTCTCCTTTCAAATGTACTTCGCCGTCTCCCAATTCTCTAATTTCCTTTTGCTTTCACTCATTTCCTTGCTTTCTCAGCAATTTTTACCTCATCGATTTTTTCTCTGACATCAATCTTACTCTTTTCATTCACAACTCAACAAAATTATTCTCTGTCTGCCAAAGGAATCATCGCAGGGAAATAACGCATGAGCTGAACGTGGATTGAAGTAAACATCGACTCAATTTCTTAGTATTCGCATTTAACAGTCGAGAAATAATGTAAAAACTCATTTCTGAGGTAAACATGTATATTTCTGAGGGAATAAGAAATGTCAGAATTCTTCTTTCCGGTTTTATAACTGTACTTAAGCCTTACAAATTGCCGCGAAGTATAAACAACTCTAATGACGTTTGACAATTTCCTGTGGCTCAAGGATATCTGAAACAAAGATTCTTCCAATATTCATATATGTATCTTGTTAAAATCTTTATATTTTAGAAGGGTTCTGATGAAAATGATAAACCAACGCCAGAGGAAATTGATGTATCAAATATAGAGCGGGGGGTGGATGGCTAATGTATGCAATTGAAGGTTATATGCAATGGAAAGAACGGATGCAAAAGCTAACTGTTCATATGAAAGGCATATTTAGTTATGATGAGGAATAAATGGATTCTGAAAGCGGAAATTCGGGGCTAATGAGAAAACAGTGGGAGGCTTAATTATGTATATACGAAGAAGCATTTCCAAAACAAAAACAGAATGATTACATTATGTACTTCGGTGTAACATTTTACGTCGTAAGCGATGCAAATCAAGCTATTCATAATATCTTCTACTGAATCGAGTTTCACGGAATAAACATGACTTGGCAACTGGTATTATCCATTTCATATTTACGGGCGGATATTTTACCAAAACGTAAATTATGTCTAGTAATTAACCTGATGTTGGCATCCATGAACAATATACAATTCAATTTTACCTAAATGAATACGTGGGTTACTAATCAGTAAACGAAAGCGATTAGAGTAGATGAGATAAGGAACGCGGGAAAATGTAAATAAAGAATCTTTTTGAGCATTTACCTTTTCATATAGAAGGTAGATATTAAAGTACACATTCATACGTATCTTCTTCAAAAGAGATAAATAAACCTCTTTTCACGAATAAATAATTAAAAATGTGTAGTTCACGTGCTTGATTTTAGGTGAAGAAATTAAGAAAAAGTCTATCGTAGCCAGGACTCGGGTCTCTCACTTGTCGGGAGGCTGCTCTAACAAATAAGCTATCACGACAGAACAACCTCTCGATCGAGTTCTGTGGCTATGATGTGAGACGGCGTGATTCATTTAAGATGACACCACTGTTGCGCATACGCAGGACATCTCAGATGCCTCATCAGCATCATTATGGACCTCCTGACAGCGAAGTAAGTAGAAACGCATAGTTCACAAGCTACTTAGCCACACTTCCTGTCATCGCCCCAGAAATTTAGCGAGGTTTTGTTCTGTCGTGGTTGCTTAGTTGGCTAGAGCAATCGCCCGGCAAGTGGGATATCCTGCTTCAAGTCTCGGCTTTGGCAGATATTTTCTGCTTTATTTCTTCGTCTTTTCTCGAAGATAGGGGAAAATTATTTTTGGAGAGAAAGTAATCGGAATTTTCTGTGCTTCGAATTGCTCTCTTGTAAAGTATTAAACTTCCTGTCTAATCCAAAAGTTGATTTCCAAGATCCACTTTTCCTCACACATGTCTAAGAAGCTGTTCGTTCAGCAATACTCGATCCAATAAAATGGGGGTTGTTGTAGATTGATATTAGATTCTTTTTCCACCCGGCTTTTTGGACGTGTTAACATGAGAGAAATGAAATATCCTCGAATGTCCAGCAGGAATTCCTGCTCTAGAGGAGTTAGAAGACCTTGTGAGAATTGATTTGCTATGTCTTCAGATAACGTTTATTGCTCTTAGATTGAGTGGCCCTTTTAATCTACTTGGTATGTCATGTAAAGTTCCAGTCTTTGGGATGTATCTTGTAATGTTACCGATAATACCATGAAATGTAAATGATCAAAGTCTCATTGAAACCATCAATTATACCGTTTTGCTTTATCATTTTAGGTCTTTTATTCAGTATTTCCAACCCAATAGAAGCTCTTTTCCAATTCGCTACTTTTTTATTTCCTTTGGTTACTATTTTTCACATTAACTCCGAAATTTTTCACATATTGAATAAAAGGAACGTACTTTCGCAATACTTGCTAGTATTATATAATGTTTAATCCTACGAAAAAATACGAGAATAATTCCTGTGGAAAGTAGAAAATATCTATGTTGAGTTTCAGATGCAACATATTTTCTTAGTATTGCATCCTATTGAATAATTGACTTGTTTTTGCATATTTGTATCGTTTGCCGTGTTTCGGTTCTGAAAATGTCGGTTACTCACATTGAAATGTACGCTTTCCTCGAGACAAAAAAAGGGTAATGTCTCTGTTTTTTATGTAACGGAATCGCTGTCAATTGTATTCCTCAATCCACGGGTAATGCAAGAGTGCCAAGTGATATTTTGTGGATCTTTCCGTATTTCATACGCTTTACTTCTGCTCATCTTCTCTGCCTTTGGTATCAAAACCTCTCGATCCGAAGGTTTCATTCCATTTGTCACTGGCATACGCTATGATTTTGTTTGGGACGTACCTTTTTCCTTTCCATGCGTCTGTTCCTATTTTGATTCTCCTTTTGCTGTAAAAAGCCTTTCGCCAACTGAACAAAAAGGAGTCGTGGAGTGAGGGTTGGAAGGAAAGGGGACTTGCGATATAGAGAGAGAGGATTCCAAGTTTGTCTAAGTAGAGTGTTTGCTCGCTGTGACGCATAATGTTGCGTCTTTTTTCGCAGAAAAAGATCCCTCTTATTTGCCCTCGACGTCGCCTTGACGACCTCCAGTCCCTCCATACTATTTCCATACATTTTCCTTTGTATTGCATACGAAGTCAGCCCTCGCGCAGGTGAGACTTCCCCAGCTGGAGAAATAAACACACGGCGAATGCCAAAGTGGAGTTCTTTTCTTCCCCTGTATGATCGATAATAGCAAATGGTTTTTCCGATTTCCATACATCGATTTGGAGCACATTATTCCCAGAAGAAATACGATGAAACAAAGGAGGATCGAAGGTAAAAATTTTATTTACGCTTTCACTGTCAATGACTCGGTGGAAAGGGCATTCTTCACCTTGAATTTTATTCTTCTGTAGTATTTTCTTTGAGAGGTAAATCAGCGCGTGGACATACTGAGAACCTTACCCTCGTTATACAATACAAATACCTTATTTTTGCAAAGCCAGATGAAGGAAAAACAATTATTTTCCCTTTTTATTCGCTGATCGTACATTTGGACTCCGCGCTATTTAAATTGAATAAGTGTCGAGAGAATAATTTACTTAACTGAGAAATTTTATACTTCAATAATCGTCAATTTGTTGGTTTTATCCATGCATGTTTGGTGGCTGAACATTGAGAAAATATGAACTAATCGAATTACTGTAGTGGGTCATATGAGGAGAGACGAAGATTCCACAGGGATTGAGCGAAGGCGTACTGAAAGATAGTCCTTGAGACCAATCCAAATGGGCTTAGAATGGATTTATTAACCGGGGGGATTTAAGGAAGTCTAATCGTATGCCAATTACTCGCAAGTGAAGCTTCAGATAGAAGCAAACCCGATCAATACTCCGGCAGCATTGCCATTTTAAATTCACGCATTACGGATGGATCAAAATGGAGATGAAAAACGAGAAAAAATGAACTCATGTGGTCATTTACGAGATGCAGAGATTGCAACAAAATAACAGGAAATGTTTGAAGTCGTTAATGCCCATAGATGAAGCGATAGAAGTATTGAAATGAAGGAATTTGAGTGGTGTCTCTGTTCCTAAGGAAGATTTACCGTGCTTCAAGATACACCGTGAATGATAACCTACGCTCCATCGTAGAGATGAGTAATTTTTGGCGTGGAAATATCGATAGCAGAACGGCGACATTTTATAGCGCTCAAGCATCACAATTTATAGTATATCTATTGCCAGAAGAAGAGTCATATAGAAAAAAGATTGCACTTTCGGCTCAAAGGGGAAATAATCTGTTTCAAGGATTATATGTTGTGCGTGAAAATCATTTCGCTTTAAAGATAAGCTCATGACGAGTGACGTATTAACAATCCTCGATTCCTACCAAATACTTCAAGAGGCATTGCTCTGTGAGCAATAAAGTGCACTTAGAAGAAGCAAAGAAGCTCTCTTCGCAAGGAAGGAGCTTCCCTTTGGCCTCCACGTGATCCCTCTATGGACCACTAGGACATTGAATGCGCTCCCGTCTACTCCACAAACCTACTTTCTCCTACCCAATCTACTCCGTCCCTTCCTCTCGGCGGCCGCTACATCGATTTTCATGTCCCCCCTGACGGTGGCGGGGCGAGGCCTCGCTCCCTCTCTTTTTATATCTCCATTTACTGTTTCTTCCGTGTACTTATCCTGCTCCATCTTTCAACAGGCACATTTCTATTTCTGGATTGTTTTTCTGTGAGGGAAAAGGATTCGCAACATGAAAATGTCCGTGTATGAGAATGTTTGCGAATGTGTGACCCCCATTATCGTTTACAACATGGTGCCATTTCCCAGGATACGAAGGGCGGCGAAATTCAAACCAACCGGAGAGAAGAGTTTATGCTTTGGAGAACCCTGAGTGAGGTCGTATGCTCTCCGTGTTTAAGTGAAATTGATGGCGCTCTAAGAGCTAGGCAAGAAAATATATATCATGTCATGTAAGCGATATTAAATAACTTCTCTTGGTTCTTTATTTGTGCTTCTGTTGATGGAAATTGTTTCGAATTTGAGCCTTAGGCATAAAAATTTAGCGGAATAACATCTTAGATAAAGTAAAGAAATCGCAGTATAACGTTTTCTGCGAAGAGTTGACGTCAGAGCTTGCTCATCCAAGTTGTAAAGATTTCCTCATTTGATCTTTTTTTCATATTTCTTTTCCTTCGGCTCTTTCTATACACGCTTCTTCCGTGTTTGCCGTTTCCCAGCAACATGTTATATTATGAGGACATTACATGTGAACCAGAAGAAATTCCGCCAATTTAAACAAAACTGCCTGTTTCTACATCGCCACTTTCCGAATACTTCACCTACGTTAGTTGGCTATTTGCCTCTCTCTATTTATATTTAAATTACGATCCAATTCCTCTCATTTTCTGTATCTGGTTTCGTTGTTATCTAAAAGTTCTGGTAATCTTCTAGTTGGAGTAGGAAACGTATGGTAAGAGCAACCGTTTGAGGTAAGCAGCCGTCTTATTTTCTAAGGTGGATAATAAATTTAAATGCATTTCATCAAATGACAAATCCGTCTCGCAGTTTCTCAATATTTGAGGTTCCTTTAGCGATCAAAGATAGAGATCACTAAGGATGACTTCACAGCATCACGTGATCTGGTTGTTAAGCGTGATTTCGTTATAAGAAGAACGTCCAGAAATAGGTTTATTACGATTGCATGTTCTATGATTCCGATGATTTGGTACATCGCGGTCGTTTGATTTTGTTGAAGAAAACTGCATTTAAAATATTCGATAAACAATCCTCTGCAGAACAGTATTGCTACTTTCTCCAAACGCCCCTTACAATCCATCTGGCATTTTTTCACACAGAGCACCATGCTGAAAATCAAATATGTTACCTTACCAATGTATTTTTTTAGAAATTTAGGTCTTTAAATCATGCATAAGATGCCCCTGCTCTGTAAGTAATAAGGAAAGTTGTTTAATGATCGTGAACCGCACAATCCTGTTCACAAAATGAGATGGCTCGATTTAAACACTCGCAGATACATTGTAAGTGCCTTAGGCTCCAATATTTACAATGTGTAGATTAAATGAGCAAACAGAAAAAAGGAATCGAAGATCAAGTTATTATTTTTAAAGTGACTTTGTCGACTTTTTCTGCAAAGCAAAACATATTGGAGGTGTGTTACGACTAACAATCTTGAAGGACTGCTCCAAAGGATGCTCCTACACCTCTTCAAAGGCAAAATTCAACGATTTCTTATAACTTTTAGACAAAACTTTAATTATAGCTCTCTCACACACTTTAGAATCATTGAGAATTTACGCATTTCCTTGATATCCATAATACAGATGCAATACATAATAGTATTAAAGTGACAACCGGAGCAGTTGAGCCTCCGAGTACAAATATTTATGAATATTTTTTGTTTCTTTAAAAGGAATTAATTGATTAAACGTAGCGCAAATTATGTATTTTTAGTCCCATTTATATTATATCCTGTGGTTGTAAGCATTTGATGATGGTTTACAGAGTTTAAGAAAATCGTTGATCCATTCCAAAATGCAAAATAATTTTTTCATTACATCTTCGAATCCAGGGCAACAACTTAACTAAATGAGGCATTTTACCATCTTAAATGGAATTGAATGCGTACTTAATTCCTATTTGCTCATAGTGTTCGACAGACGATATAATTTGTCCCTTATTATACGTTGAGTTTCGACACTATCCTGCAACATCTAGCACGGAGTAATTCTTTAGTTCCAATTTCGTCTCCAATTTATAACTTAGAAGTTGAGCCCTCAAAGAGCATCTGTGTAATTCATCATCTGCCAAAAACAAGCCGTAAAAGTTGCTTCCGTGATCTGCTGATTCTATCTTTCTTTCTGTCCACCGATGGGAATTGCAAATTTGTCTATTCCGATTGGAGAGAAGCGGCCCAATCGCTGCGGGGGGTCGCGCTTCTTGGGAACCACTCGGATCAACTTGTACTTTGCGTGTTTTTTCATAACTTGGCGGAAAAGAAAATTGGGGCAACGCGTCCCTTGGGGGGTCCCCACCCACCCCCTCTGACGCTCAACAAACCGATACTGTTTCTTCCATCGCAATTCCAGTTTAGAAATCCTCTCCTGATATCTTTCATTGAAGACGTCATCTGCTAAGAGTCATTACCTTTCCCTCGCATCTGATACACTGTTTCCTCTCTTTTATTTTTCTATTTTCCCTACCGTCCTCCTGACTTTTTTGTTTCATGAACCACTGCTATTTGCGGTGAAATGGAAGCGAAAATAATTTGCATCGGCGAAAAGTCCAAAGCTCATCTTCACTCGGATATGAAGTCAGATTTCAAAAATGAAGCAATCCTCGGGCCTCGTTTATAATGGCCGAATCCATGAACTCTTAATTGCGCATACAAAATATTTTGAGGGCCATGGTTTCATCTTCATTCGATTCACTTCCTACAGGAGGTACTATTTGCATATAAAATGTCGGTAAACCTGCATCTAATGAATGTAATTGTGGTGTAAATCACGCAATCTAGGTATCTGCAGTATTTAAGGAATGCCTAAATGAAATAACCGATGAGATGATAACGGTTAGCTAAACGGTTACCCACAAAAGGTCGAACGAAATGTAAGAATAGGTATAGAGAAAATTTGATCTTCATTATCACTGTTAAAGCGTAAAATTCTTATATGATAAGATATAGCATATAAACTTATGGAACATCTAAATAAGGAAGAGGAAACACAGCACGATTAAATGTTATACCGAAGGAAGATTGGATAAAACACTATAAGAGATTATGGTTCGATCCAGCTAAGAAATACTTGACACTCCAGAGGAATAAACGGGGGTAGACCCTATTGACTTGAAAGAATTGGAATACGATCTCAATAAAACAAAAAATAGAAATCCGCCGGCGTATATAGAATTGATTCGGAGCTGATAGAGTATGAAGGATAAACTCGAGAAAGAAGAATTCTACATTTGTATAACATGTGCTGTACAAAACATGATACGTATGTACTCCGGCTGAGTGGAGTGTTGCCAAGGTTGTTTCGTTTTTTTTTTAAGAAGGGAGAGAAAGTAACCCAGAGAACTATAGGGGCATTAGTCTCCTAAATACAGTATACAAAATATATGGTAGAATAATTAGGCTATCTCCAATTAAGTTTTCTTAGAAGAACAACCTCGCTCCAGGAAAGGAAGCTCTTGTATTGACGTTTTTATATTAAAACAAATTATAGAAAAAACGAAGAGAATTTAAACTTGAGACGCACCTAGCCTTCATAAATTATGAAAACTGTCATCAGAGATATGTTTTGTTCGATTATGGAGAGAAGAGGATTTCCTAAACAACAGATAATAGTTACTCAGAAGTACCAGAATCGTGATTGATTCTGAGGAGCAAATGACTCAAGAAATTGCCATTAACCAAGGTGTAGGCAGGGTTGCAGTATGTCACCGACTTTACTTCATCTATTCGTAGATGACTTTTTAACAAAATGGAAGGGAGATAGTAGTAGTGAGTTTTAGGTGCTTTATTATAGAAATTCTTTGACTCGTCCCTAGTTGAGCTGCTTGTGGCAACTTACAAATCTGAATAAATCCGTTAGGTTTCAAGAGGACACCATAAGGGGAGTACCATGTAGGGTAGATTAGGCAAGGTATTAATGCACCAATTTCCAAACGCCACTGTGTTTACAGTAGATGGTCATTCATTTTAAGGTTTAGATGCTCCTCTATTGACTAACATTTAGGTGTCGAGGCAAAATCGAAACGGAAAGTAGCTCAAAATATTATCCGAGTTCCTGTACATTTTTTATGGAGTAAAAATTAACGGTCCCTGGCATATTAGGTTCTTAAAGGAGATGGCGGTCACTACTGTGCTGTACGGGTCAGAATGTTTCAAAACAAAAAGATCTAAAAACAAATGTTATCATATAATATATCAGAGTCATTTGAGAAGAAACTTCTCCGTGCAGTGAAAGGTCGTAGAAGAATAGACAAATTAAGGAATGCGACTAAAAGAGAAGAATTAGGTATTCAGGCGATATTAGAGAAAGTACTAGAATACGAAGAAAGGTGGAAAGAGCATATTCTACGAATTGAGATGTTTCATAAGCAGGCGTTGGAATATAAGTCATTAGACAAGAGAAGTGTTGGAAGACCGAGGTTGAGATGGTGAGATTGAGACTTAGCCGTAACAGGCTTTTAGCGTCATCCTGGGAGGAAGAAGAAGATAGATAAGAAACGAAGACAAATGTTTATCGATAGCACTCTATCGATAACTTTTCAAAATGCCGCAGCCAACGATTGTTACATAATTAGAGTGAACTTGAATTCCTCCATAGAAGCATATATAATTTTACGTTAACTTATTTTTGGAGAATATTCAGCGTAGAATTCTCTTATTTTTTTAGTATTACTGTTAATTCTGGGGATGTGTGATAAGCACAGCTTAGGGAAGGTCTGAATTAAGGAGAATTCGTAGAGTAATCGAATTACGTCTGAGGGCTGTGCGCGACCACTTCCGCCTGCTCATTGGCGTCATAATCAGCCAATTCGCTCATACGGCACTTCCGGAAAATGTGGAGCCACACGCCCCGTCCCAGAACTCACTCCCTCTGGCTCATCCGCTGTCCCAGAATGCACTGCGGCCACAGCGAGGCTGCGGTCTGCTTCAAGACGTCGCTTCCTCTTTATACGCCATCTTCCGGTAGACATTTAGCACTGGAATCAATTACGTTTTGTCTTCTCTCCAACTTATGAAAATATTTTGAACGTTTTGATAGGGACTTCTTTTGAATTAATGTGAGGCGCATTATTTAAGATTCTATGAAGCTTTAAATAATCACTAAGATTATTTATTAAAACTACTATTAATATAATAATATTATTATTAAAATCACTACTATTATTTCTTAAAAACCTACGAAGAGTACGTAAATGTCTTTTTGACATTTTTAGGTATGACGCTCTACCAGAACCGGGATCCAAAAGATTCGCTGCAGTAGTTTCGCGTCATACAAATTTTCGCAACATACACAATTTCGCTCCCGAAGTTTTCGTTACAAATATTTCGTTACAAATCTGTAACAAAATTTTTTGCTCCAAAGCGTCTTTGCGAGAGGAGTTTTTCGCAACAAAGGGTTTTCGCGACAAAACTTTTTCGCTACATAGCGTTTTCGCTGCGGGGAACTTATGCTTAAAAAACCTTATTACTAGAGTTGCCTTGTTTTTCAAAGCACAAGTCGGAATGTTTCTCTGGAATAATATTGTATATAAAATTGAAGTCTGCAGAACTACGAGAAAAAATTCAAATTCCAATAATTAATTATAA
This sequence comes from Ladona fulva, assembly GCA_000376725.2. Classification (NCBI taxonomy): domain Eukaryota; kingdom Metazoa; phylum Arthropoda; class Insecta; order Odonata; family Libellulidae; genus Ladona; species Ladona fulva. The sequence goes on from KZ308731.1 coordinate 829,046, forward strand.
TTTAGAATTATTCTCATAATCCAAGCTATATAAAAGTAATTTCCATCGTAATGCATTCTGATATTGTTTGAGTATTAAATATCTGTGGGTTAGAAGTTACTGAAAGTTCAAGCTGATGAATTTTAGGTAACTTTTAAAATCGATTCAAAATCGCCTATCCTTGAGTCATAAGCATAATTTTGATTTGTTTGACGCAGAGTTCTAGGTTACCTTATACAACTCCTTCGTTTCTTTGTAGGTACAGATGACTCCCCTTGACGGCAATTGTAATATAATACTTTCTTTATTAAACCTAGAGCTCTGAAATGGCCAGTGAGTTTTACAAAACGCTATTGGACTTGTATATACTCGTAAACAACTTTGTTCAACTTAGTATAAATGTTAAAGAGCATAACGTTATCAAATAATCAATTTGTTATCATTGTTTTAGGTGGATTCTTTGGATTGAATAAAGCTTTGATTTTTTGGTTTAATGAAGCAAAGAAATTAAAGTGCATACATATTGATGGTTTTACTAGGATCTTTTGCTAAAAGCACATTAAAACTCAATATTCAGATCGTATATATGTCGTTAGTGAACGAAAAAATTGAAAAATATTTATACACTGAAGCAGCAAATTTAAGATGATTTTAATTATTGAATCCCTTGAATCTTTACTTTACCTTCATTGACTCTAATGTTTCTATTTCCCACAAAATCTTACAAAGTATTCCTATACTGTCCCATCCGCGCCACTCTGTCGATTTTTTTTTACTTTCCCGAAAAATTTATCCAAGATTACGAATTTGCTTAGATTTGTTTACCAGGTTTCTTTCAAACACTTTCCTTGGCCTTTCGGCTAAATAGTGATGGCGTATCCAATATTTTTTTGTCTGAATTCACTGAGCTTCGTGCGAATATTTTCCCTATTGCAGAATACAAAAGTAATTGTTTCTGAAAATATTTTATTAAATTCTACCGGAGTTCTTTAATCTATTTAAACTCCCACCCGGAAAACTCGAGTTACCTTCATAGAATTAGTTGTAGAGGGGACTAAATGTGCTCCATTTAAGAGGAAATACTGAAATTGCAAAATCTATCAATTTAATTTTTGCACGAATTTTCTTTCTGATAAATAAAGTAATTTAGCAATAAATCCTTCATTCTCCATTGAAAGAAATCTTGCGTTCCTTTCACTTTAAAAGGCGATTCGTCCGTCTCCCTTACTTAATTTCTCCTTCTATTTTCCATTTCTTTTCCTCGTTCCTTCTATTTACTCTCTACTCCTTTCATCTCCGTCTCTCACCTATTTATCCCATCGTAGCTTTTCCTCCGTCTTGCGGAAACCTCAATTACCTGCCGCAAATATTCCTTCCCATCGTCTGAAAGAGTCCTTCCTTTCCGTCCCCTGCATTCCCCTTCCACTGTGACCCTCTTTGACCCAATCAACCGATTCACTTTACCCTCCGCCAACTCATCGATGAGACCGCCTCTCCACTGCTCAACACACTAATCTCATATTTCTTCTTCGTTCAATTTCGTGGCGACGTAACCTTTATAAAATACTTGATAATGGCAATAGGACTTTTTATTTTACTTCCGCAGTGAGGAAAGTTTATGTTGGAGATTGTGACCCAATTTGCGATTTATGTGTGATTTTTTTTCCCTCTCTTATTGGCGACGCGGATTCTAGATGTTCTCGAAGCGATTGAACTCGATTCGAAGGAATTGCAGCGGAGAAATTGTTACCGCATCGTAAAGGTGTTTTACAGCGATATTAAAGCATTATTTTGTCTAAGAAATCGACCTCAACTAAACGAATTAAAATTCATATTTTTCATGTGTTATGGCATTTGATTTCATTGTGTATTTTATTATGGAGTAGTTGAAGTGCCCGTCGATTTTTAACGAGGCAAATCAAAGAGGTATAATTAAATGAAGCAGTCCTTTACGTGAGGAATGAAATTCAAAATCTCTCAGATTATTTTGATGGGATTGGTTATCGTAAACGAAAATTTTCAATGTCATCAAACTTCTTATCATTTGGAGCCAACATTTATAGCCGAGAATAAGAACGTAAATCATTAAAGATGTTCTTTATTTTGAAACTTCTTAATGGAGTAGAGTACGTACTAATTAATGAGTATATTAGTAGTTAAAATTAATTAATGCCCAACTCACCCGATTCTTACGGAAGTATTAGAGTCACTATAATAAATGAGACTTGAAATGTCATCATTATATTCTGGACATACGACTACGAAACGGGACAGTAACCGATCAGGTTTACATTTAAAATGTTCCGTTCCTATTTTTAGGAATTTCTAATTTTTATTTAAAAAAATGTGTATAAACGTTAAGATTTTTTCATCCCGTCCATGATTCTAGTGATAGGTGATGAAAACGCCCAAAATGTATCTTGGTTCGACATTAGGTGGGTGTAAATTCTTCCATAAGTTAGTCGTTGTAGCGATGATCAATAATTTATTTTGTAGCAGTTCCGGAAAGAGCTAAAATGCAGCAGATGAATAGAAATATTGGACATGTTTAATGTTAAAATTAGATTGTTAATCCTCTACCAAATTGAAGTACGGTTCGATACCAGGGCATGTTTAACGCAGTTCCATTGGAAACTCGGAATTTTTTTTGAGGAACTTCCCGAAATGGTTTCGACATAAACATTTTGATGTTATGGTGAGTAGATATTTCAAAACGTAACAAACAAGGATATCTCCCAAAACTGTTCTTGGTTCGATGTTATGTTGGTGGAAAGCTCTTTCATATAAAGCGCTATGTTGTGAGTTGATACATAGATACTTGGAGCGGTTCCTGTAAAGATAGTTAGAAAGCAATTCACCTCCCGACTTGTAATACGTAAAATCGAACTTATTATGCAACGCTCCCAATAGGCTGCGAATTAGACCAAGCGGTTTCTCAACGAAAACGAAAAATATTCCAATTTCCTTTATTTTACCCTTTTTACCCTTTTAAATGAACCTAAATTCCTCGTTTTCACTTCCACGTATCCATACGTCAAGACTGGTAAAATGCGTCGGATGAAGACTCCTCTTTAATGCCAATGATATTTCTGACTTCAGAATACGTGTGGTACTTCCAATGACGCTGTATCTTTTATTCTAATCCACTAACCTCAGCTCACAATTCTTTTCTCTTTCAATTCACTCTTCTCCTCTGTAGTTATCAGTTGTCCTATGCATGTGCATTAGGAACCAAAATCAAGAGGCATCTCTTGAAGTCCTACTGGTAGTTGTTCCGTGAAATAACTATACAATACCTTTCCTTTGGTTAATTTTTCGAGATTCCCACCGTGTTCAGTTCATGAAGTCTTGAAGCTAATCTTCTCCGTGATTGGAAAGAGCATAATATCATCTGCAAAACCGATATGATGACCCATGCACTCCCCTTTTATGTATAGGTTCTTCTCTTCCCAATCGGATGTTTTAAAAACTTCTTCCAGAACGGCTGTTAAAAGAATAGGAGTCTCCTTGTCTAACGCCCTTCTCAATCAATTTCGATTCTTCAGGTGGCTCCCGGATAGCCAAGTGGGCAACTCGCTCGACTTCGGTGAGAGCGGTCCCAGGCTCGATTCCCGGTGGGGGTCCACGTGCTAAATGACCTCAACTTTCGAAGCACTTTTAACAATACTACTACTACTTCAATTCTTCAGTTTCTTCTGGTAGAATTATGTAAGCTGTGACATTTTTGTAAATTCTGCATAGGGCATGAATCTACGCAGTAGCTATCCCTTGTTTCCATAGAGCATCCAATATATAGGAGGTACTTACCGAGTCAAAGGCCTGTGCAGAGTCCACCAAGCGGTGTAATATTGGTAACTCATATTCATTTGCTCGGCGGGTGATTTCTTGCAATGTTTGGTCCATTGAGCTGAATCTGTTCCAGCATAATTTCTGGGGCTGGGCAGATGCCAGAGTCGTTTTCGGATGTTACCTTATTACCATCATGAATGGAATGTGTTCTAAATAAGAGGGAGGAGAATGATGAGCGGTAATTCATCACACTTTCCTTCTTTTTTCTTCAAAAAGGAAATTCTTGTATATTTCCAGTCATTGGGGATTCTTCCTTCTCTGAGGCAATTAGTAAATGATTGCGCTATAATGGGGGCAGTCTCTATTCCACCAGGTTTGTGTTTATATATATATGTGTTTGTATATACAGACACGTTCACATATACTCACGCATCACTTACAATGCTCCCTTTCTGGTTTAGCACTTCATTTGCTCCAATTACTTCTCCACACTTATCTTTATATCCTTATTCACTTCTCTAATTCATAAAACAAATTTAACTATTAAAACCTCGAATAGTTAGTATTCTTTTCCTTAGCTACTTATGTATCTAGATAAAACAGGTCTTCCTCTCCCTTTTAGAACCATTGACATCCCTCTCATTTAGTTCCTGCTTTCATCCATTTCATTTCTAAGTAATATCAAAGTACTTTTCTGCAGTTGTGACGTTGTTCCTCGATCTTCCTTTCTTAGTTACCCAGTATTATGTTTTTGAAAATTAAGCTAATTAGGTACAAAAATTCCAATTTTAAGCCAATTAATACGCTTAATAACGCTCACATTGCTGCACAATCCTGAGTCAAACAGCTTTATTTTGATTGAAAATCTATTCTTTTTTATTCGAGCTTATACTTTCATAACCACGTTTTAGTTCCGTGGATCAACTTCTCTTCTAAACGCAGATGTTTTCACACGCCTTCTGCCCACGCTCATTACTTAAACTGCGCCTTAATCCATTACGGACAGAAAGCAAACAGTCGAAAATCAGAAGAACGATGCACTTTCGGATGAGCCGCGTCTCCGAGATTAAACGACCTTTTATTGTTTTTTTCTTTCGCCTAAGATAATTGATTGAATGTTTATTTATTAAAAATTAATCTCGCGCCGCATCGGCTCCGAATAACAGTATTCATGGACGCGAATATTAAATGGCCGTCCGAAACAAATATTTCTGCCCTATATCGATCGAATATAAGTAATTGAAGTGCGCTTTGTCGGGCACAGGTGCGTCCTCTGGCGGATGCGACTGGAGCGCCATCCCCAAGAGCGGACAAAAATCGATTTATCACCTAAACCTTTAAAAAATATCGCCTAACCTCGAATAAACTACATTCCGTTCGATCGTTTATTTAGGATTGCAATTTCTTGCAGAGTAATTGAACCCCCAGAGTTACTATCGCAGATGAGTTTTTCGCGAGAAAAATTATTTATCGAATGCGAGAGATCTTGAATTTCTATTACGAGGAAAATTGGAAGAAAATATTCATCCATATCTCGTAGAAATTTCGTTTTTGTTCTTTATCGTTTATTGCGAAGCAAATCAACATCTTTCTTTGATCATTCTTGAAGTATATGGATTTAGTAATCCTGGTACGAAACGCGGTTTTGACATGTCTTGGGTTAAAGAGGAAAACCTATTATGAATATTAATGAGTAATGAGACTAAAGAGAAAACGGTTAATGAATATATCGGAATGAAACTCTTTTTATGAGCCATTGTAAGCTACAGTAGTTGGCCCTAATGATTTGGAATTCCTCGGCGAAGAATTGTGCTTTCTATTAATACTACCTCGTGATATGTAATTACGTCAGCATAATTTGACGAGTGACTGCCGTCATATACATCGTAAAATATCGAGATAAGAAGAATCCTAATCCGATAATTGAAACCATTTGGGTTTGAGTGTTCTGATAAGATATCAGGGTATTGACTACGGATCCAAATTAATATGAAATCAGACCAATACAGATGGAAATATTAAAAGTTAAAATAACACTAAGCTTCCTTCAGCAGGTTTATTTTGAATTGTTTATAAGAGAGCCATGTTCATTCCGATGATGAACCATAGCGAATCAAAGACATCCCTTACAAAATGTTCTTTCTTTTAAGATTTGAGTAAAATTCCACGAAGTCACGCTTGACCGTGTTAATTTTATTTAATCGAAGTTAATTAGAAGCTGATACGATGACAAACAATTGCAAATGATGGTTGGTAAAATATGTTTGATTCTCTTTTACTCAAAAAGTAGAGAATAAAGTAACAGTTATTTCTCTTGCAACTTTCGTATAAATGTTGAGTATTACAAAAATGATCGTTAGAATAATTTGCATTTAGAGATGTGCTTGTATTCAGTAAAAAAATCTTCAGACTGATTATCATCGACGGACCCCCAATAGATCTTCCAAATTAAGAAAAGCACACAAACAGCGAGGAACGAAATAAATTTTGAATAAAGAGAAATGACTAAACCGATAAAACAAAGCAGAAAAAAAAAAAAAACGGATAAAAACCAAGAAAAAAGAAGACGCAACTCTCTACCAGCAAAACTATAGTAAGGTCAGCCACCACTGAAAGTAAAAAGCTAAGGAAAACAAACTCGAAAAAACAAGTCAAAAACACGATAAGAACCCTAACGTACAAAAACAGAAACCTGACATCACAGACAACCCAAATCAGATCACAAAGAAACCGAATAAAAAAACACGCACACAACCAGAAGGACAAAAACAACAACGAGAAACCATCTCCTCCAAAGTCAAATGCCAAAGAAACCACTTCCAAGACCTTTTGCAGAAACAAAAGAAGAAAATTAGAGGAAAATGCTCTCAAAAACAAAGAAAACACGCCAATGCAAACCAAAAGAAAACAGCAAAAGAATAGAAAATAAACACCGACAGCTTAAAAAAAACGCCCCAATAAGAGGCGAAAATCGAAAAGCAGAAAAAACAGTGTACATTAAAGAAAAAAATAGAAATCACCCTATAGTCAAATTTGAAGAACAATTGCAACACCCCACCCATGACACGGAGACAAAATACGCCAACAATTACTGTCAGAAACTATAAATACATAAACAAACAAAACTCTTGATCTCTCACATCATCATGAACTCACGAAGCGAATCAAACAGCCAAAATTCTGGAAAAACAAGGAAAAACAAAAATCAATATGCCACCCGAACAAAATAAAACAAAGACAGAAACAAAAACCAAAAATAACCGTAACAAAACCCGGACCAAACAAAAAAAATAAAAAGCATTCATCCTAAAACGAAACGGGAAACACTATTTACGAAATCAATTAGTATTCTAATCAAATGTCAAATAATTTAGTAAATATTGTTACTATAGAAGCTGATTTAGGGTTATCAGAGATCGATTTCCGTACTCCATATGAAAAAATTCAGGTTTCAACTATGATTATTCAGGGAGAATTCTATATTCATAAATCACTTCCATGTACTCATATATTTAAGTGCTTCCATCCCTTTTTTTACCTTTAACATATCACTTTATTTTCAATCCAAGCAATATTTCCATAACCTAACATGTAAGCTATTTAAATATTCAATTTTAACACGTCACCTATTTAGAATGCTTTAGGGAATTTTATTGAACAAACGGCATGTTTAATTGATCTGCCACAAACACGCAATTGGCTAGAACAGTCTCTCAGATAGTAGGAGAGCCGGTTTTGAGTCCCGCTCCAGTCAGATTTTTTCTTGTCCGTTTCTCCTTGGGAATATTCCCAGGCGCACACGTTAATGTCCAAAGTTACTTTTCACCTTATTCCTTAAAAATATTCTATTCTGTAAAGTATTGGACAGTTCATATAAAAAACATCTAATCTAAATAAGGTTTTGGAAATACCTCGTTGGCATATTGCTATGTTATAAATTTCCGTAGTTTTTTATTAAAATGTTTTGATATTTAGAGAATCCCAGACAATTCGCAGTCAACATCATCACCTTCCCTAAGGAGTGTCCGTAGTTGCCTATAAAATAATACATAACTAGGACTAAATTGTACACTGCCAAGAACGAGATGACTTGAAGGTGTTACTGAGGTGAGGAAATGCATCGTCATAATCCGACGGCCATCTTCATTCTCGTACCCCGGTCTTCGTTAGTTTGACGAGAGGATGGAGAAAACGTAGAATTACTCCGCGGTCGATTATCTTAATGCACTAAGGGAAAGTCCGGAAGACTTCAAAGATGCTTTTGCACGGAAAACGCTGCTTGGAGGCTTGCTGAATAATCACAAACATATAAGACATTTTTCCCTCAAACATAAAAAGCTTTAAGCACAGCCCCTATCTTCAGTGAAAAAATATTCCTGTAGAACGATTCATTCCCGTCGTTTTAATGATTTGTATATGTGCAAATGTTACTCGCGCAAAGTAACGTGGATGTGAAAAATGTGTGTAAAATTGTGGAGGGAATTCGAGACGTCCTTGACACAGCAATTTCAGACTAAAAAATCGAAACGTTGGACGATTGATTGAATCGTACTACATGCACTTGCAGATTGTAATTTAAAATCCAGAAATATGACCGTTTTAAAGGAAAGTAGGTGTCCGTAATTCGTATATTAGATAATGTGTCACTCAACAAGAGATGTGCTATGTGCACAAACAAGTGAGTCAATGGAATCGATAATTGCAAATATGACAACTAGAGCACTCTCAATCTGAGTTACGTTCTTAGATGCCGCGTATTTATGATGTTCCCTCGATCTTCTCAACACACTTTGTACTCAAGCATAGCAGCAGTCTCTGTTGACCGATACTGAAAATTTATAAATTCTTGAAGTATCTAGCTATTGTTATAAGATGTGTACTGTTATTCTTTTTCATCGTTTTACCTTGAAGTTTACCCAGCTGATAAGGAAAAAAATAGGATTTAATGATGTTTCACGAACAAAGGGGGATGTGGCTGAAATTTCTTTTATAGTATTTTAAATGAAAGATATTTGATCTTTTTAGTAATTTAAGCATTACAATTCTCTGTGATCAGTTTGATATTTCCATGATACGTATAACAATAGAGATAATTCTTGAAGGCATTCCTTAGAATAACTAAACCATTGAAGAGGTATGAGAAGGTTATTACAAGAAGGAAATCCTTGGTGTTTCTCAAAGTCTTAAGTCTTAGAACTGACTTTGCTGAGGCTTATCTACAAAACTCAAATTCTTACTTTCGTATTATACTGTTTCCTCAATAAGCGATTCCTTCCGCCACATTGGATTGCACTTTTCTTTTAATACGTTAAAATATGTTGAGAAATTCCATTTGTCTAGTTATTTCAACAGTTTCTTACTCTTGTCAGAATCTCCGATTTGAATCGGGCCCTTGAAAACTGATAAACGTAAGTTCCAATAACGAACGAAATATATTAATTTCCGGGGACTTACAGAATGCATACCACTCGGAATGACAGGTTTATTTTTTTCGACGGTTTAGATTTCTTAATTGAAGTTCCGAAATTTGACTATGAATCATAAAATCAGACGAAACTTCGTTATGTAACCCCATGAAAATTAACGAATTTGAAAATAAATATGTGTCTGAAACTTGAACCAGTATCTTCCAATCCTAAAAAGAGGCCTTCTATCCAATCAAGTGTATTACTCAGAAGAGTAAAGCTGCGTTTTGATAAGGAAGCTTCACCCGTTTAGTGTCGAATGCTAAGGGCGTCCTCGGGAAAAGCGGAAGATCTGTGTTCGTATCTCAGTTACGAATTCTCTAGTGTTTATTTTCTTGTTCCTTTCAGCACCCTTATGCATCGTGGAAACTTTATCTTATTTTCTTTCCTTCTTACCATTTGGCCTAGAATGTATAGAAAATGATGTCATGCTTTCATTTTCTTGTGTATTTCAAGCAGAAATCTATATTTATCCTAATTGAAAAAGCTTCCCATTTAAAGAATAATTATTCAAGCCTTCCCGATGTAAATTTAGATTGGACTACGGCCAAATTCTAGCTCAAATTTCAGTTCTTGCATTTGACAATCCTAACACATCCTTCGACTGAACTGAGCCGTGTAGGCCTAATCGAGTTTGGGCCTCGCATTCGGCCTCTTTGTTTCCACTAATTCCCGAAGTCCCCTTTGTACATTTTTAGGTTCCGATAAATGAAAATCATTTGGTGAATTTCCTTTGATTTTCCTCCTCCAAAGTCCGGGGTAAATCAAACGAAAATGGTAAGTGTTTCAAATTGGAACTAGAAATTTCCACTTTGAAAGCGAGCGAAATCGCGGAGGTAAATTTCGATTTTTTGGTAAGCCGTTGGACATTTGGGCTTAAAGAGGTTAGTAATAAACGGAAAGTTAAGCGAGCGATGCGTCAGAATGATTTTTGAAGGCAATAAGTGGTTACGGATACGTGAGCTCATCTCCCGGACGATTACAAGTACAGTGGTGTCCATCGCTGCGAAGTTATCTATGATGAATATCTATGAGGTGTAACGACCGCAGGAAATCCCATTCTATGCCTGCTTTGCGTCATATACGATGAGAGATGGACCCCGACTCGCTCATTAATGAGAGACTTAAATACTTTCTCCCTCCTAAAAGTCGATTGCTCTATCTTATTTTATAAATTTTAGTTCAGCAGTAATTTAGGTAAGTTTTAGTAATTTTAGTGCAATAGTTTTAATGAAAATAAAAATAGTGTTTGTTGTCGATACAGTCCGACGAAGTCTTAAGCTGATTCTGTTGTAGTGATGGTTTGCCATGGTAAAAATTAATAATGGTTTCATGTGAGCAATTAACAACAAAATCATTGATGTATATTAAATATAAATAATCGTGACTAGTCACGTCTCTACCCTTGAGGATGCTGCTCTTGGCAGCGAAATGCGCATTGGGTTTTTTATTCAAATTTTGATGGTTTAAGGCTTTTGTGATTCTGACTATATTTTGCGATAAGCAGAGTTCTCGGTTTGTAAATTTCATAATAATGTTATCCTATGTGGTTTTAATCAAAATAGTTAGCTTATTACATTTCTACTTGAATAAAGTTCGAGGAACGTTCATAGAACCAGAATTGCTCACATTCTCCTTTCGAGGTCGAGACTACTAAATCCAAATTACGCGAAATCCTAAAACTTCACCACTGACGCATTCACATCCTAAAGTTCATCTCATTCCGAAACAGCGTACTTTCGTGGATTGTAAAAAAGGAGATGGATGATAAATCTTATTCAACTCCCGTCTTTCTCTCCCGACTGAACACTTAAATGAAGTAAGCCCTTCCCATATCTGTTTCATTCTGTCTGAACCTCAGCCCCTTCGTTCATTCCCGTAAACCCAGGCCATTTAACCTCTCCTCAGCTTCCTCCCCATTGCCTCTCCTACGCCATTTTTCCTTTATTCTAATTTCTGCAATGTTCTCTTCGCCTTCTAATCTCTTCCTCGGCCCATCTGCTTTCTCTCTAAAGAGATTGCTATCTCTCTCCTCAACTCAAATGCGACCTCAAGGGAGGGTTTATTTCCGTTTAGGGCTTACGCCTCCGACCAGCTAACACTTTGGAAATTCCTAAATATACTGCAATTGCGAAGGCGGTGAAGTCACTATCCTCATCTTATAATGTACATGTACTACGGATGAAGCGGAATCTTAAAAAGAATGCATTCAAGCGATGATTTACGGTCCTCCAATTTGAGAAATTTGAAAAACTCTTGAAAAAAGTGGCATTTATGGTCTAAGGAATCGTTAACGGTGCGGTTAACTTTAATATAATTATCTTTATTATAAGTTATTTTTTCTTATAAGTTATAAGGTTATCTTTTCTTATAAGTTTCACGATTCATCCTATCGATTTTCAATTAAGTCTATTAAATAAATTGGTCGATACTCGTAGCGAAACTTCAAATCTAAAGCAGTCAATTTGCTTATGTCAAACTTCTTAGCTCAGAATCGGTTATAATATGAGGTTCGTTGCGAAGGTTGCAGGTTAGAAACTTCGATCGATAAAGGAAGGGGAGATATTGATTGATTATGCTCGATATTTACACAGGCGAGAAATCGAAGAATAGTTATTGTCTAGACCAATATTCCGGCATTTTTTCTGATATAGAATCATCTAATCTGATAAATTGATCTTTTACACATTGGAAATACACATTCTAGAACCCGGAAGACATGTAGATGTTAATACGAGTTCTACTTATTCAAATGCAGGGGCCTTCCCCACGATTTGTCCATTGGGACAGAGCCATAGAGTAAACGCAAAATTACATAAAACACAGATGTAGGCCAACTTTTCTACATCTGCGTCTACATAAACTCCCTGCTAGCCACCACTCGGTGCGGGGTAGGGGCTGTAAACACCAATGGTTCTAGTTTTCTCTTTAGCTTATTGTTATCGCGCATCGTTCGCGGAAAGAATGAGTCCCTAAAACGACTTGTCCTCGCATCTGTTTCTCTTTTTTTACGCTCATTGTCGGATCGGCAGAAGCAGCAGCTAGGGAATCGCAGGATACCGATTACGTCTTCCGCCAATATACTTCCTCTTTTTTTAACAAGCATACGCAGCCTAATCTCCTTTCTTTCAATTATTCCCTACCTGCGTCTGAGAGCATTTGCGTAACGCTTGCTTTTCTGTCGTAGCATTTTTTAACAAATCGTGTGCCCTTGCGATTTGTCGAGGTCGCGAGTATTCGTTTAATCCGCTGTGTCCCATATACTCGCCGTTATAGAGGGCCTTACTAAGGTGATAGAACATCGCTGTCTAACATTTTCATCGCATCTACCTACAGTGCGATTTATAAAATATTACCTGTTATTTTTCTAATATATGTACTCCTGTTTAATTTATTTACAAGGATGATTCCGATATACACAACGAACTTGACTTTATTTATATTCATTACACTAATTGTGTATGGATGGTTCTGACGCAATTGTTTTCTTTTGAAGAAGTTTACTACAGAGAATTTATTTACACTAAGATCTAGTTTCCATTCATCGCACCACCTTCGAATATGAACAAAATCGTTTGATAGTAAATGCCATTCTTCCGGTTTCCGTCTCTATTACACTAAACACATGATAAAAATACATCTTAAGATGCTCAGCCATCCACTTGTAAGGTGAATTTTTCCAACCGCTAGATGCAGTGCGACACTCTTCACCTCACCTCTCCCACCTATTATCTACCTATTTGATTGACCAAGAACTTTGCATTTTCTGTATCGCCGTCCTCAGCTCTTCTCTTCTGCATCACTTCCTATGTTAGGGGGTTTCTTTCAATGTCTTGTTTACGATGACTAATTAAGTGATAAGGAAATAAAGGTAACGCGAAACAAAAATTTCCATCCCACGGTAGTAGCCGACTCTAGCACCGAGATTGACTGGAATATTCATCAGTTTCTACTCAGGGAAGAACTTTTGATAAAAAAGTCCTGTTACGGTGTGTTTTCGTAGCAAACACAAGTTATGCAACATATCAAATTACCCAGAGTTGCAATGAAGTGTTTTGTGGGCTCTTAAGCGTAGTATTGTAAAGATCTTATTTAATGAACTCAGACCTTCATTCTTAAACGATTAGTTATCCATCCGAAATGATAAACCATACACATTTCTTCATTATAGGGTGAAAATGAAGCAACTGAAGGAGGTGATTTCTTTGCTCAATTTTAATTTTAAAATTTCAATTTAAACTCCTAAACTGCCCATTTAGTATTCACGCAGTGCCGCGTACTTTGCACTCAGCCATGGTTTCTTCAAAAACACATTCCATGATCAGTTTCTTCACATAATTTTAACAGAAAAGATCATATGTCTGCATCTATGCCCGTCATTTTTCAAACAATGATCACAAACTGGACTAAAAGACGTTTGACCTGTTATAAATTACTATAAAAATAAGGAATCCTCTTGTATATACTCTCTAAAAGAACATTTTACAAATTTTAAACAGGTTATCAACCGCTATCAATCAATAAACTATGATGATGAAAAGTATTATTCGATTATAATTAATGAGGAGACGATATCATTTAATACAAACGAAAATGAGAAAATGAGCAAGAGCAACCCGAGCTGTAGGACCGATTTCTTTTTCATGTGAATTTTGTTATAATAATATTTGTAAGATGAAAATTTGATTTTATTTTGTTACTTTAAGTAATTTCCTCATTAATTAACTTTAGAATACTCCTACCAATAAAACCGAATATAAAAGTTAATGAATTTGGTCCCACGATCTATATGAATGTGGCATTTTCAATGCACCTTTTATGAAAAGTAATAAAATGTTGTTAAATGTATGGTTATCTCCACAGGAGTGCTGTTGAATTATTGTGATCAACCCACAGCAGAGGATTACTCTCGTTGGAAGTGTTTCGTTGTATACGGTGAGCACTGAGTTCTCATTTAATTATTTTATATTCATTACTTAATGTTTGTCAAATTTTTCTTTCCCTCTAAAAAAAGCAAATAAAGAACAGCATAAAAGAGGCTAGGAAGCAAGTATAGTAGTGAGAAAGAAAAATAGCAAAAACACGAAAAAGAAGAAAAGTTAAAAAAAAAGCAACAAAAAACTAGGAAAAAACCGGGCACAACCGTCTACAAAAAACACTAAGATAAAATCAGAAACCACCGGACGCAACCACCGAACGAAAGGAAAACAGAAACAATAAAAAAAGAACAAGTGAAGAGGATGAACGAAAAAAAACAGACATTAGCCAGACAAAAAAACAACCATCAGATCACAGATTAAACCGGAAAAAGAACATGCACACAGATAGAAAGACAAAAAAAAAAAGGATAAACGAGCTCAAATAAATTCAGATGGCAAAAAAGGACCCCCAAAAACACCCGGCTGAAATAGAATAGCTCCAATAGAAAGAGATTGTCCCAACACAAAAAGACACACCTAACCATAAAGCAAAAGAAAACAGTAAAAAATCAAAACAAAAACAACCACATCGAAAAGATGACAACGAGAGAACAAGGGAAAATCAAAAAGAAAGAGAAACGGAATATACCACATAGGCAAGGAGAACTAAACACATCGATATACATGAAGGACTGTTGAAACACATAGCCTAACACACACAGACAAAAAAAACAATTAAATATGTCCAGAGAAAAAAACAAAAGAAACGACCGGAAAACTCACTCTCGACAAAAAACATATACACAATAAGAAACTAAGACAAACAAGATATACATAAAAAAAGAAATAATAAAACACAAACTGACGTCAGAAACAAATTAAAACACGCACAAAAACAAAAACAAAAATAAACACAACATTCACCGAAGAAAACACTAAAAATGAAAAACATTGAACAAAAAAAGAAACCCGAAACACTTTTGAAAAAAGCGCACAATAAGCTAACCAAAAAGCAAAATACAGAGAAAAGAAAAGAAAAAGAAAAATAAAACGTACGACGAAACAGTAAAATGAAAAAACTAAATGGACAAGAAAATAACTAAGCCATCATGAGATTAATTTAAGTTGTCGTTGTCCAATACAAGTACTAGAATTGCCTAATATATAGGCTGATTATAAGAGTGGCGTATGCAATTTCAATTTTAATCGTTCTAACGGATGCAACAATTTGCCGAACTAAGGACTATCCTGAAGCTAATTACCAACCCCTTCCAGCACCTCCTGTAATTGCAGAATTAATTTTAAGTTTAATCGATCTCGTGGTATTAGTAATAAATTAATTTTAATATTTTCATACAAGTGTTTTCTTGAAGAGCGTTCGCTATGTCGTGTAACTGAAATCTGATCAGAATTAACCGTTGTTCCTCCGCTGTTAATTTCCTTTCAACTTTCGGAGGACAGACAATTTACATAAAAGTCCAATAAAAATTCGCGAAAAAATAATTTTTATCCCCGCAGATATTATTCTACAAAAAATATATGATATTGTGAATGAGTGTCGTATATACTTGAAAGGTGTATTAAGTGAACTTTCTATGTTATGTTCATACAATTATGAAAAATGATAAATTACATAAACACCCTGCTAGCCACCTTTCGGTGCGGGGTAGGGGCTGTAAACACCAAGCGTTCTAGTTACCCCTTTAGCTTATTGTTATCGCGTATCGTTCGCGGAAAGAATGAGTCCCTAAAACGACTTGTCCTCGTATCTGTTTCTCTTTTTTTACGCTCATTGTCGGATCCGCAGAAGCAGCTAGGGAATCGCAGGATACCGATTACGTATTCCGCCAATATACTTCCTCTTTTTTTAACAAGCAATCGCAGCCTAATCTCCTTTCTTTCAATTGTTCCCTACCTGCATCTGACAATGAGAGCATTTACGTAACGCTTGCTTTTCCATCGTAGCACCTTTTAACAAATCGTATCCCTTTACGCTTAGTCGAGTTCGCGAGCATTCGTTTCATCCGCTGGGTCCCATATAAAGAAAAATGAATTTCTCATATAAAATATTTATATATAAGAAGCAATGAAAGCCCCTTCATTGAGTGATTTGACAACGTGCACATATATTTACCGCAATATATTAAGACATTTTGGAACAGAACTCTGCATCTTCACTATGCTTTCTCAATAAAAGAGATAGAGTTGGACATGTTGTGTACTGCACTTGTGCACTCATAAGAACAGACGATTTAAAAGATGGAACAGCAGTAGGATTGTATCAAACTCTGTTCTGTAATCGGCGCGTCTGATTAATGAAAGGACGACCGTTCTACTTTCATTTGCACAGCTCCATTTCACAACCTATGCCTCCGAACCAATTCCATTGCACTATTCCGACGACACATTAAGGGGGGTCGGGATTTTAATCGTCCATTGTACCGGTACATACGAAATTGTGCCGTCGTTAGTGTCCACCTCCGATAATAGATGGCGTTCATCGAATGCAAAATCTACAAAAAATATATCGCATTCGGCCAAATGGCAAAAGCAAGCGATAAATCTACAGCTCGGGCGGGTATCTCTTAAGCACTAAGAAAGATTCGAAACCGCTATTAAGTGATCAGTCGCAGCTTCCATTTCTGCTGGACCAGTGAGAAATTCCTATTCAAATGCTACGGTTTATTCGATCAGGTGAATGTAATTGTCTCGGCGTTTGCTTTTCTCCAAAATGGATGGAACATCTACTGGTAAATACATGTAGATCGTGCCTTCATTTGAGTATTTTTAAGCTCTTATAGTTTTACTGACAACACCGTTCTTTCGTCTTCTGAATTTATTTATCTTTTCCCTAAAGCACCTGCAAGGGAAAGACGGAATAAGATTATATTATACCCGAATTTACATCACATTGATAAAGTATTTGGAATAAAGTCTCTCAGTTTACCGGCTGGGTATAACTTGACTGTAACTAAAAAAAAGTGAAATATTTGTTGTAAATGTTTAAGTCTAATTATTTACATTCAAATTCACTTATTCGTGCTTTTGGATATTCAAGTAAAATTAGTAAGAACAGCATAGAAGCTGCTAGGAATGTTGTATATTTTTGCTAAAGATTAATGTCTAAATCTCTTAAACGAAGGATAGTTAAAAAAATATCTTTTAAAAATTATGAAAAGAGGTGTCGCAACTTTCTACTAGGAACACTATTTTCGGGTCATCGACCACTGGATGTAACCAGCTAAGGATAGTAAATTCGAAACGATAATTTAAGAACACGTTAATATGCTTAACGTATAAAAACAGATATTTGTCATTCCATCCAACTCCTATCAGTTCGTAGTTTAACCTGTTAAATGAACATTGACACATCTATTAGGAGTGAAACAAGAATTATAAACTTTCTTCTCTAAGTTCATATGGCAAATACTTCCCTTCCAAGAGGTTTTGCTGAAATATAATATTTCTATTATTTTGATATTTTCTCAACGCCAAATTATTCATGTCACTTTAAGGCAACATAAAAGATTAAAATATTAGAAGATAAACATCGGCATCTTCAAGATGAGGCGTCGATAATATGGGATTATTTAAAATTAGGAGAAACGTTGTATATTATTTATTCAAGTAGAACTCATCTTTTCGTTCTATTTGATGGACTTTTGCAAGACCTCGCCTATGACTCGGAGACTTAATATGCTATTAATTATTTTCCGCTTTTATAAGTAGCTAAACGAGCGTAATTCTTTCTCTCTCCTATGTTCGTGTCCTCATTATGTTCCTCATACAGCCAATATTTTTTTAAAGCAATGAATTATACAATTGAATCTGCCTTCTGAAGGACATTGAACCCCGCCGGAAATCGAAATCGAAAATAATCGTCACATTTGCCGGAGTAAAGACTAAAAATTAAAATCATTGATCCTGAACCGAAACTGGAAACACTTTTTTCGTAATCTGTTCGTATTTTAATCAAGTGTCACATTATTTAGTAAATATATGAAAGTTTAAAATTAAATTTACTTTTTCACATTAAAATTAAATATCTTAATGNAAATACGGATAAATTTGTTGAAATATATTATCTAATAATATTTATAAATGAGCCATTACTTATAAAAACCTAGCACAGGGAATGTTTTATCGGAGGGAAACAAAAATAATAACCGGTTCGACGGTTGCTGATGGAGAAAAACGGGAATCTAACAGAAACTTGAAGTTTTCATTGAACCGGAACGAAAATAACGACACGATTTTCATAACGACGCGTAACGACGCTTGAAACCGTCGCGACAGCTTGAAGCCCTGATCTTCTTCTCTCGGTGTACTAGAAATTACTCTTTTTTCCTTTACTTTTTGAAAATGAAAGATGCATATTCGAGAAGCATCAATATTTTTGAGTTTAAAAGGATAGCACATTCGAAGTAAACCAGTGGATAAATTGAGTCAACGACGGGCGTTTCGAGCTTCGGCATCGGAGTAATTCGATTCCTGAATAAAATAAACGTTTCTTGGATATATTTTCTCCCCTCCATTCATCGGTTCGATGAGTCGTCTCCGTCTTGATCGATTAGCTCCATTCCCTCTCAACGTCTTCCCTTCATCATTATTCCTACCACCGGTGCCAACTTATAGGGCTTTTAATCGGAAAGGATGGGGAAGATATCTTTTTGAGTACTTCTCAATTTAATTTCAAAATTAAGAGAGAAATGGAGGAATTTATGATCGTTTTATTTTATCTTAAAAAATATTCCGGATGATTTTCTCTACAATATGTTCAATATCCTCCATATCATTGTCCGTCTAAGTAAAGTATAAATTATATTCCTATGAATTCGCAATAATATTTGGTGAAAAGTCTAAATTTAAATTGTAATTTTTTTTTACTGTTCTTATTCTCAAGCCTTCAAATTTAATCCTTTGAAAAGATCCCAAAGAAGAATGGACTAAATATAGTTGCGGGCGACGAATAAAATTTACGGGAAATAACATTCTAATTTGAAATTAATCTGTTCCTCTCTATTGTAAAAGCGAAGAATAAAGTTCCCACGAATTGGATCGCATTTATAAAATTTCTATTTTCATCATATTAGGTATTCTTATGTTTATTATCATCTTTATATTATATTCTCATTTTTTGACAATTTTGAAATAATTTACTTGAGTTCACATTAACAGATGTAAAGTGCTTATTTTCGAATGAATATCTCACTCTCTCTTAAATATTTGTGCAAGCCTAAGAAACAGAAAACAATTCCAATAATCAATAATTCTGTACTCAATTTCAATTTTCTGTTTCGAATACTTTTATTCCCTGGTGTTGATGGGTTGGAAAATATATTCTTAAAAAGTAGAGGAGGATTAACGAAACAACAAAATAGTATATATTTATTCAAACTTAGTGAATCATTTACAAAAATACTAGAAGTGAAGTTGAACAGACAAGATTCCTGTCTTATTGCCCAAAAAGAAGATCAGCACGGCGATAAAATCTTATTAGAAATCAGGGTATTCCTTATATGAAACTTCCTCAACTCATCCCAAGGAAGAATGGACTTGAAAAGAGTCTGACGGGACCGGGAATCGAACCCGGGTATCCCAATTGACAGTCGGGTGCTCTGTCCGTTGAGCTATCCCGGCAGAACATTTCTCCAAGCCATTCGGGATACTTTGTGGACTTTGTGGGCACCCGTTTTCCTTTGAAAAGAAAGAATTTAATTCGAAAAAATGTAGAAATTAGATTAGACATTATAGTTGTTTAGAAATATTGCCCGATGACTTTTATGGATAAATATTTTAATATAAAAAATAATAATATTGTCATGCATTTTCTTTAGTTTATAGTTATCATTACAACTATATAGCATTTATTATTGTAAATAAAATAACCTCATTTTCAAGATTACGTAAAATAGCAGAGATTACATTAATATAATCATAAAATATAATAAAATAGATAGTAAAGTTAAAAAATAATTGTATTCCTCCAAGGATACATTTGCAGTGTCTTAAAAAATGGAGACGGTATAATTCTTGGGGAAGTCTTTCAAATGAGTGTTAAAATAAAATATTAATTTAAAATTCCATTCCTCTAAAATCATCGATTTTAGCATATAGTGATTCGTGATTAGTTTTTTGATTGTTGCATGAAATTATTGATTTATTCAGTTATGCATTTTACGGTTCAGGAATGCAAACGATTTGAGGAAGTTGAAGAAAATAACGTATTGTAAGTTAAAAAGCAACGTTCTTTTAATTGCGAAGCGACAGGCCACCACAGTCCAAATTTTTCAACATAAATAGTTAATTTGGCAGCACTGCACTCCCTCCCATTCCTCTCTTTCCACTCTATTGGTTTTCTATTGCACATTCTCTCGGCTTGCATCCTTCCTCACACCTCATATTTCCCTCGATAATCTTCTTGCCTTCCTTCCTCAATTTATTCCTCTCTTCCTTTTCTTTCAATTCGCCATGTGTCTGTGATTCTCTCTTCACTTGTTAACGCTCTCCTCTCGTCTCGTATTGTTTTCCTTGACCGGAGTTTCACGTACAAACAACCCACGCAAGCTCTTTCCCCACGCTCTCAAATACTGTTCAAAACGCATCAAATTGTTCTTCTTTCTCTGCCTGTGCCATTTACGCTTTCCTCTTTCCCATTCATTCCATTCCTCACTTTAGCGTACTTTTCATTCAATCGTCCCGTTTACTCACTGCTTTCGCTGAGATCCACAAATTGTATGAAAGCTTTAATCTACTGAAGGCCATTGGCGTAATGGAAGTCGTAACGGAAGGAAAACATGAACATCAATATCGTAAGACTATATTAAATACTTGAATTTGACGAGGCAAAATTCAAAATTCAAAATAATTTTACGTGAGATTAGCTGAAATTAATTTGAGGAATCATAACTCAGGAATTGGTTTTTCCCGTTTTGAGGTGTAACTCGATAGCATTGTGTCAACGAAGTAACCATTGACTAATTACTTTTTATGTCAAATATCCACCTTTGGTTTGTTAGAATTTCGAGTTACAATAGAAAAGACAAAAAATTGAAATGAAAATCTTTCAAATAAACGACAGAAGCAGCAATAATTAGAATGATACGGAATTCAGATATTACTCAAAATTCTCCTCTAGGAAATCAACATGGCGAAATCATACGAATAATGTATTTGTTCGCCCAATATCAAGGATTTCCTCATTGCATGTATGTTGATAATTTCTTCAATGTTTAAAGAATATTTATTAATAGTAAGAGAAAGTTATAGAATTTCTTACAGTTGTAGGGAAATTATTGATTCGCAGCTCTTATCCTTACTATGGGTAACTCAAATTCTTTCTTTATTAAAGTTCACTATAAATACGGATATATATCGATAACAAACTTGAGAAAAGATTTAGACAACTATGTGGCTTTCGAAAATAACAGCACTTATTACGAATTTATTGTATGGAACAGATAGGACGTCGCATTGCGACAAAATTAATTACTTTTCTGTGGTAAAGTTCCATCTGTCGTAAGTAGAAAGAATTTGCAAAGATAAAAACGAAATAAAGGATTAGTGAGAAAGAACGAGGAAATTAGTATAAATGACACCAAAGCTCTTATTCATTAGGATTTTATTACAAATAATTAAATATTTACGGAGAAATTTTTCCAAGTTTTCGATTTAATCTTTTTCGGCGGAGGAATACATTCGCTCCTTAAAATCACTCTCATATCAATATTTACGAAACAGCAGTTGGTTCGACACTAAAACACGTATTTGGGGGAAAGCAAACGTTGGAATAACTCATTCTCGGATTGCTAGAGAAAAGTTCTTCTTCGAGTCAATTTTAACTTATTTTTCCAGGTGGAATTCTTTTTTTCCCTCGAAAGTAATCAGAGGTGAGTTTCTTCATGGCTAATCCATATCATTTCTCTTACATGCGTCATACCATTCGATTTCCATTCCACACCCATTCACGTCTCTGACCTTTTCCCATTTTTCTCTATTCTCCGACCGGCCCCTCTCCTACTGACTGGCTCCTCTCCTCCCTTTGCCCGGCCCTTTTCCCCCTCGTTGAGTAATCCACGCCGCGGCCGCGCTCATTAGGTGCGGATTGCAGATTCCTGTGACAGAAGAGAGGTTTTTGAGTTCTGTTCTCATTATATGTCCATCTCCCTGATTAACCTCAAGAAAATTTCCTCCTCGAATGACTTGGGAAAATTCCAAAAATACGATTTACCTGGATATTCTGAGATAAACTCCATTTGCCTACCGTTTCTCTCTCGCCATAGTTTTAATTCACTATTTCCGTAACTAATTTATTTATGTGCGTACCTTCGTTTGTCTCAACTTTGGTCCCTCATCAATTGTCATATCAGAAACATTGCTATCTAATGGGTGTGGCTTTGAATAGTTGAGGGAGAAAACATTTTCCTGTTTATGGAGGGTTAGAGCGAAAACCACGACTTTATTCTGGAGCGATCGAGTGGGTTGGATGGAAGGACGTGGGTGAGTGGATGGATGCAGTTAATACATCAATCCATCGAAATCAGACACATCTTTCACTCACTGTCAACTCAGAATTTAATAAAAAAAGTATTCACTCGTAAGAATTGAACATAAAAACGGTTTACAAAACCTTCATTAAGTAACCACTGATGAGGTTATTTTTTGGGAGCTTGGGTAAACCAAATTTTATCTCTTCACTCTTTCTTTCTCAACCTAGAAATGGCACAACGCATAGGAAACCCTTTTAAATGAGCACGAGTTAAAGAAGAGCAAAGTTGTAACGATTTGGTAAAATGGATCCGTTATAAATAATTTCTCCGGTAATCGAGAGTAGTAGGAAAAGATATATTAGTTGAGGAGGAAAACCATAGCTATGCAGAAGTTCCACTAGAATTACGAAATAAAACTGGCCACCGGTTTCGAACTGTCGATTCATCTTCAGGCTAGTTTTATTAAATACTTCATGGTTATGTTTTCCCTTTTCATCTAGAATCAAGTTCCACAAAGTGGCTGCTTCATCGATTGATTTAATACATAGATTGATCGGTAGAGTAGTACTTCAAAAGATTAGTTGAATTTAATTCTTATTAAATTTAAACGCTTAAGTGATAGTAATGCTGAGTATAGGATTTGGCCTTGGCCACTTCGTATTAAATGATACGAGAATTGCATTCATAGGCTCCTTGTGCTGCTCTTACAATTATTTTATTCACTTGTATTATTCTATTTGAGTGAAGATAGCAATGACAAATTACCTCATTCATCATCTTTCCTCACTCCTCGTCATGCATTTTTCCTCCTCAATGATTTTATGGAGTCGATAGAATGTGGTTTAGAATTCAGTAAGACTTTGTGCTGGTTACTGAACGGATGCCCTAACAGAGAAATATTGATAATGATTTTTAAGCTCAAATAAATAATCCTGTTACTTGAGCAGGGTTATACAGGATTGTAGGTTGAATAATCAATTACAAAATATGATTTTTAATAAGGAGGATACTTAGTGCTGCCGCTTTCTTTCATTAGCGATCTGAACGAAATGCGCTTTTAGCTTCCAAATTCCGCTGTTACATTTCAGAGTGGAATCAGTGGTAAATCACACAAATTGGTTAACCACGGATGAGTGAGAATTTGGCCTCATTTTTTCCTATTTCATTGTAATGTAATGGCGAATAAACTAAACGGCTGACGTTTGGTGGTAAATTCGCTATGTAGCCCAGCTGTCATCGATTTTAACCCCATTTTCTATTGACAAACTCTCCCTAACATTATCTCCATGTACATCTTTCCTCAGTCCCCCATTATACACCCATCACAGAAGCGTATTTATTCAGTTTGGAATTGCCTTAGACCCTCTCTCTGTCTCTTTCAACCGTCTGATCCGCTCGCGAGAGAGGTTCCCTGAAAGTCGATTCACACGTCTGGAAAGTGATGCAAATATTTATGTGTATTCAATTAGCGTTTCACCCGCCGGGATTCAGTCCATGTACTTGCAGAAACCAAACACTTCCCAATTAGCATTTGCGTGATTTTAGCAGAAATGTCAATCCTCGGAGATAGGCATAGATATCGGCTTTTTGTTTTCTGTGGAGAGGATTTCTTATCCACCCTCTCGTTCATTCAGAGGGCTTAGCGGTGTCTCTAAAAAAACACGTATTTAATGCGTTGTCAGTGTTTGTTTGAATCACTACTACACAATTCAATTTGAAATTGAAACATGGCATTGAAGCCATCATATCGATGGAAATACTCTTTTCTTTTATACGAAATAGCACAGGCAAAATCGGGAAAACTTAATTTAATTACTAATAAAAACTGAACTTAATTAATTTTGAATGGTGATACTATTTTCTAACGGCAAGAAGAAGCATGGTTCGTTTATTTTAAAATTGTATCAGGGAAATGTATTTAACGTTAAATACCATGCGCTGATTGGGTGTATACGAGGGTTGCTCAGAAAGTAATTTCTCACTTATTTATTTCCTACCAAAACCAATGCTAGTAATTCGAAATTGTAGGTTCGAATTTTTTGATGTTTCTCGCTTGTATGCGCATAGTTTCAGTTTTCTCCTGCAGATAGCATAAATGTTGGAGGCTATCAATTTGGAGTCTGACCGTGATAAACGTTACAGACAACGTGCTGAATATTGAATTTCTGCGCGTAGGAACGGTAGGGAATCTTCATACACTTTTGTGCAAAGTCTATGGAATACCTGCAGTCAATAAGAATACAATTGATTGCTGAGTATGGAGTGAATCAGAAGGCAGTTGAAAGTGAAAACCTGGGATGACTGGTACCATACATACCCCAGTGATTCGTTGGAGGAAGGCAATAGAACTTGAAGATGATAATGTGGAAAAATAGATTTAGCAGATAAAGCTTTACTCTTTTACATGTGTGAATTTCATTTTTGTAATCTTCGCGATAGTCGAATAAGTTGAAGTATCAATTTTCACACTTTCAATCTGGCGTTTCGATCGACCAGTGAGGCGCAACTACACCAATCTCCTGCTAGTTGCTGCGGTTCAACTTGCAAAGTTTGCATGAAGTTGGGTTTTTCTCTGTGAAAGGTTTGTGCGAGCGAAATAGTATTAAACATGCTAACACCGTAGCAAAGTTCATCCAGGTTAAATTCTGTCGTGAACTTGCCTTTACTAACATTTATAGACTTGTGTTCTCACGGAGTAATTTTATTCAGACATTA
The DNA here is from genome assembly GCA_000376725.2 of Ladona fulva. NCBI lineage: Eukaryota > Metazoa > Arthropoda > Insecta > Odonata > Libellulidae > Ladona > Ladona fulva. The sequence continues at coordinate 854,402 of KZ308731.1, forward strand.
CCCTGAGCGACTTCCGTTTATCCTTATTTTAGGGCATCGCTCTAATCGCCATAATCACTGCAGCCCAAGTAACATGCTCACTTTCCTTTCAAAGGTTCTCTTCGATTTATTTGAAAATTCGATCGCGGCGAATTTCCGCCTGCCTTTCATCCACTCCAATTCCATTCCTCCAACAGCAGTGTTACTTCCATTCGCTCTATTTCCCGCCAAATTCGCCCGCTCATTCGCGCCAGTCGCTTTTCTTCTGTTTACTCCGTATCAACGCCGCCAACAGCAAACCTTAGCTCTATTGCGTTGCGACCCAAACTTCTCTTTGAGGTCATCGCTTTGGCACTTCTCCAAGGTGACCCCGGATCGAGCCTTCCCCTCGCTTCGCTTGGCCCGTCCGTATCTGCAAGTGAGAGAGAGGAATTCATTACGAAAGGCACACTGACCCGTGAAATACCTACTGTCCTTTAATTCACCTACCAAACTCATAATCTACAGCTTATTCTTTGCCATCGATCTCCTCTCTTTGGCGATTCACTTATACTTTTTGAGTTTATTCGATCGATATTCTTCTGTGTTCACTCGAGTATCACTGTCGGTGATGAATTGATGTGTTCCAAATTTTAGCTTTACTCTGTATGGAGTGAATATGTGGGTCCAATGCATCCGATGGAGTATTATCCCAGACTCGGTATCTTTGAACTTTGGGGTCTAACTCCAGTATCTCTCCCTTGGCAAACATGTGACTAAGTTGTCTCTAATGTGGAAAATATTGGTTAAATGATTTAACAGTTGATTTAAACATTTAGTGTTTTATTGCAATTCGAAGCTATATCAACCTTCACATAATTGTAAATTAACTGTAAAATAACGCTACTTCTGGTGTATTATGGATTTAATTACTTACTTACGGGTGTCACTTCGAAGGCATGATAGGAATCCAGGCAAAAATTCGTACTTAAAACCACTGACAACCAGCGTTGCCCCAAAACGCCATGCCCTTTAAACCAATATTTTAGAAAACTACAGTAAATAAAATGTGCTGATAAATTCACTTGTGGCAAAAATCGAACTTATTTACTAACAAATACAAAACAAAGTAAAACTAAAATACAGAAACATTTTTTTTATGTATAAACTTTCTAAATGGTCTTCAGAAATTTCGATTCTCAAATTCTTACTACAAGTAAAAGATTCGCGCGCAAGAAAATGTAAATTCATTTTATCTAGATCGCGGTTTACTTTGCGTTCCCTCGAAACTCTCCCCAAACGCGCAAAACGCTAAATGATTACGCCTTTAGGCCTCCTCATTTTATCAGGCTTACTGCCTCGAATCCTGTATCACTCTCCTGTCTTATCCACTCTCCCAAAAACCCAAATCAAATCACCATCCTTTTTCCACGTGGGATGAGTTCACTTGAAGAATTTATCGCAGTAGGACGTCGAAGATGTAGGAAAACGAAGACAAGCTCTTTGGGGAGTAGCAGGTCTCAGGGTTGGGACACCTAATGGAAAGGGAAACAAGAGAGGAAAAAGGGGAGACAATGGCGAGAGAATTAGGTCGAAAACAAGCCAAGGAAATTTACTCTTCGGTTGATTTTGCAACGTAACTTCGATGTTCCAGAGAATAAGACTACGTCGATGTTACGAGTTTACTTCAACAAAGCTCAAGGTTTAGGCTTAAGGTATCGAAGTAGCTATCAGTCTCTAAATCTATAGTTTTCTTTTCCGGAAAAAGTATAAGGAACGGTTGGACAACCAGTTTGCTCTCTCTTAAAGAGTAATTATATCAAATATATAATTCCCTGTATTAGTATTATTCCATATTTCGTGCACTGTCTGCGAGACTTTTAAAGTGAGAGTTGTAAATAATTTTAAAGGGAGCGTACCTTGGAGTTGCAAAAGCGGGAAGTTAATTGATGATGTTGAATGATTAGGCTGCAGCTGTAATAACCCGCTTTGGACATTTCGATCATAAAACGATCGGCCTCTCTGTCCTTTTAACATTCCTTCTTTTAGACGAGTAATTATGTCTTTTCGAGGTATTGAAATGCTAAAATGGAGCAATATTAAATTACCATTTCCAAATAGTTTTAATAAATTATCTGGATGTACTAAACACAGATGGAAAGCATGAGATGACATTCAATTTCTGCAAAATTGTTTTCGAATCGTGCATTTTTATAGCCGGCCACATCTAAATGTAAAATGTCAATAACGTGATATTGCATGTTGTAAACGGAGGATATTTATAATTGTACAGTTAAATATATTTCTAAGTTGTCTTACGAAGTAAAATATTGGACATTGTAAATCGAATTTGTAAAATTTGTTAAATACTTGTAAGACATACTGCCTTCGAGAGTTTTTAAACGCTTTTCCCTCCCAACGTGCGTGAATATCAGGCAGGTATTTAATGTTTTTCCTCCCTGAAGAATGGCTATCATCCAGTACGTTTTATACGTTATATATATTTTATTTATAGTATTAACATAAAATAAATGATTAAATATCCCATTTTTAATTATGCTAATGTAGCTTCAATTAATGAGCAATTCAGAAATTCCGAAACCAATGAGAGATTATAAATTGGTCTACCCTTGGGCACACGCATATATAAAAGTTCGTCGGCACTGATAATTGTTCCTTCATCTTTTATGTTTAGTTTGGATTACATCCGAGCGGAGCGTTGACACGAATACGAAATCATACACCATCGAGATAAGGTTGCATATCCCACGCCCTTTGCTATCTGCTTCCGAATTTTGTTACAAATAGCTGTCGGAAAAATTTCAAAGGATTTGGCTGATATGTTGACGCCAGTGAAATGGATTCTGGAAAACAGTAATCCTGCAGACGAGGAGCGCAGGCAGTCGTAAACCGGGTCAAGAACGCGCACCTACTTTTGTAGCTCCACCCTCGGAGCCTATCATTTAAATGCAAAAATTTTTTTACGATATATATTCCGCAATTCTATCTAAAGTTTATGGTCAGAAACACAGATACCGTTCAACGTATCTTAAACTTCTCTTTCCACCGAGATAAAAAGGATAAAATTGGCGCACTTTCTTCAAAACCGAGACAGGAACCGTGAAAAACGAAGAAAATTTGAAATGATCGTACAAATGTCAATAACGCTAATATACCTGTATTAATTTCCGTAAATGCAGAAAGGCGTCTAAAGCGCGAAGCAAATAAATAGGACGAAAGGGTGGCCAATGAAGCGGAGGGGAGGACGTAAAATATCGGCATAAAAAGGGACTGCGGAGAGCACTATAAATAACAGCATGAGGAATCCTATTTCTTCTCTGGATCACTCACTCTTTTTACTGCCTCGTATATGCCTTCCATCTGATCTCCATCCCCAGTCGCGCCTTAAACGAATAATTCCTGAAAAAGCGCAATGTTCGATATCTCTTGATTAGCTGAATCTGCATTAATATGATTCTATAGAATGCGGCCTCCAAATATAGTGGTATACTTAAGTACTTAACACGTGCAGCGATGCCCTACCGATAACCGATAACGCTAAAGTGCATCGTCACGGTTTCTTAGATTCCTGAAATTCAACCGATATTAATTTCCTTCGAAACACACGCTTCATCCATAACTCAAATTTTTGAACATATGAAAAAATTATAGTCTGAATTAAAAATAACCTTTAGTATTCCGACAGTTTATAATCTGTTATTCGAAGAACAGAAATAAATACTCATATACCTCTTTAGCGTGAGTAGTTGTCTTTTTTTAATGTGTAACGCAGCATGCGAAAGTGAAAGTTACATACCTTTTACTTCCATATAAAAATTAACTTGGTTATTTACACTAGGAAATCATGTATGGAATTTGCACGATTTTCATCTTTAATGCGTTTAATTTTTTGATTGTGAATTCTGTATTTGAATAAAGGAGATGGTCGGAGGTTAATAAAAAATGTAATAAACATGTGCTGACATCGTCATTCTAATTTTTCTGCTTATTTTTAATTGAAATTCTTGAAACAGACCCGAGACCAGAAATCATTCTTCATTCTTTCCTGATCTTGGACTCGAATTAAGTTCAGCAGTTGTTGTGGCTTCCCATCCTGTGGGACGATGAATTGCTTCTCACGTGCTAAGATGCATACCTCAATAAACGACCTCATACTTATATAGTCTGTAATATCATGATTTATATTGATAATGCTACAAAATGTTTCATTTGTTAAAACTCTATAAGAAGGAATATTGAATTAGCATGTTTGACTGGAATTACGGCTAAAATTGGCATTTTCATTGATCCTAAGCAAAACAGGAACAAAATTAATGACATTTTGTATTTTTGATTGGAAATAATAGGATCTGAATTTAGAGAATTAGTAATTTTGAAAGTGTTTCGATAACTAAGGCTGTTACCCCTCACCGAGAATAGAACCCGGAACTGCTTTCACCGAAGTCGAACGCGCTACCTATACGAGTTTATAATGTAATGATACGATTATCCGGAGGTCCTCTGATTTCAAAATATCTTTGACAGACTCATTCAATGTCTGCTCGGCTTATTTTGGCGATGACAAAATTAATCTATTTGTCGGGTGAAAACGGGAAATTAAACGGGTGATTGGCTCTAATGATTAATTTCCCTTCTAAACAGCACTTAGTTAATGACAAAGACAAGAATATATGCAAATAGCTTTTTAGTAATTGTTTTGTTTTAGCTTTTGCAGTTTTCTGCTGATTTTAATTATCTGCATGATTTAGTCTTCCTAATTTCAATATTTGTAGATCACGTGGCATTATTTGCTAATAAATCGAAATGGCAATGCCAAAGAAATTTTTGTGGCACATATTTTAGGAATATATCTGTATCTCTCCTAACTCTTGCTGTTTTTCGCCCTCTGCCATATGCCGCGAGGCGGCTTGGTAAGTATTTATGCAGACGTATTTTTTGTAGACTTTTCATTATATATTTACAAATACGCAAATTTGTGACGCTTCTGAATTCCTTCCTTTTTTCCATTTTCTTCTTTTTCCTGGGGCACAAAATACGTTGAAAGAACCTCACCTCTTTTAACGTGACATCCCATTCTTTAAGAGACACTTCTACTCATCGCGTGCCCCTACAATTAGTGCATCGTGATTTTTACTTCTGAAATAACAAAGAATTGCCTCAAAAGGACGATCATCTCCTTACCACATCTACATAAATACATCTACATATATACCCTGCAATCCGCCTTTCGGTGGGTGGCAGGGGGGATTAAATTACAAATGAAACCTAATCCTTCATATGAGCTCCAATACAACAATTTCAGCGTTATTAGTCGTCAAGAGAACGGGTTGTTTATACTCACAAAATATTACAAAAGGTCCGTCTTTTGTCCAAGTATGGAAACTTCTCTAAAATTTCTCAACGTTGGAAAGAGAAAAGTAAATATTTGCATGGCTGACAAGGGAATCCGGTGTTCATTGCAGTATCCCGAATAAATCTTTCCAATGTTAATTTAACGTAGAAAGAAATAACATGCATGCATGTTGTAAATGCAAGTACTGATCTGATTCACAGTAAGATAGAACGGGACGAATGGAGTTTCTCTAAATTTTGTTTTTACCTCAACGTGACGGTTGATTTAGGTTGACTTATCAAATAGAAATTAACATATAATATCTCATTCGCGTGTAGTTCATTTATTTTGTCTTACCAATTAAGTATACCCAATCTATAGTTCGTTCTCTTTTTGTGTGAGCGTTCCCCGGTTCGATCGCAGAGTCGGCGTAATTTTTCTCACACTTAGTGATCACATATTCCGGAACTTACCGATTTTTAAAACGTTAAAACCAGGACATTGTTCTAAATCTTACTTGCAGCAAATTTATGCGCCCGATGACCTCCGTTAGTGTGCATTCGAGCCATCTATTCTTATCACCCGTGAATATCCCATAGTTCATTCCGAGTTATTCATTCAAGACGGTGGAAGATGATTAACTGAACATGATTCGAAACCGGAAAAGACCCGGACAGTACGGGAACTACGGCACCTGCCTATACGAGTGAAGAGAGGTTTTCTGGCAATTAATTTGAGATCACAACCAAATATTATCATCGTTTCGTTCATTATTGCCATAGTAACCAGTGGACCTCATAAGTAATTGCAAAAAGGTCGTAGAGTAAAAATATATTATACGCACCTTATTTAATCAGATGCCAAAAATTCCCATATTTTCGATCCAATACTTGAGAATTTTACATTTCATTGCCCTTGCGTTTCCCATTCAAATTCCTTTCTCATCTTTTCCACGCCCTCGATATTCCACTCCGCCCTTTGTCGCTCGCTCACCTTCTTCTATTTTATTCCTAATCCTTGCTCGAACGGCAGGTGGCGCGATTGGGCTTCCGGCTGTGCCCGTCAGATGGCAGCTGTGTAGCGGAGATATTGCCAACGAAAAGAGAGAGTTGGGCAAAAGGAGATTGCAAAGGGGAGAGAAGATGTGGAGAGGATGGGAAATATTTTATACTAAAAGATGCGCTTATTAAGCAAGTTGGGACCTTACTCCTCGTTTTCGCTGTATTTAACCCATTATGGCGTAGTTGAGGTTTAGTTGCATTTTTATGGGGCTCGAGCTCTTCGCTCGAAACAGATCGAGAGAATAACTCAAAATTAATTAAAAACTCCAGGCACGGAAATTGTAGGTGGAGGTAAAGGAACATAAATCTGTAAAGATAACTCGTTGAGTGTGCGAGGTTAGTGGCATCTTCGGGGATATTCTGCATAATTGGATAAAGCCGCAGACTGACGAGTTCAGACTTTAAAAAAGTCTGTTTCCAAAATTATTTAATTAATTTAACGACTCAAAGAATTAATATGGCCAAATTTATTGTGATTTCCAAATGAATTGCGTTCGATATACAAGGGATTATCGACTCTCTATTTAACCTTTGATTTCCGTTCTCAGATAAGGGAACCGAGTAAACAACACCGACTCCGGTTTCAATTCGAGGTTTGCCTTCGTGACTAAAAATTTTACTGAACCGTAAAAGGAATACAAATCACGACCATTGTTGGTGTAAACATGAAATAATACGTTTTTGTTCATGTTTTCACCTGATGAAGTTATCTTTGCTACAAAAGAAAAAGTAAGGTTAGTAGATTAAGGATACATTTTCAACAGTCATTTCAAAGGTTGCATCAATGCAAAGGGGAAATAACGACTTTTTTTATTAGTTTGCAATGAGTGTAAAATTCATGAGAAATGCATTCAATGGAAGGAATTGTTTGAGCAGATAATTACATCAGTTTTCCTCTGGTAGTTAGAAAAGCAAAATTTAGAAGCTAGTTTCAGTTACATACATATTTTTGTCATTATACCCACTACCACACCCTACAGACTGTTTACAGAGTCATAATTTGTACATATACTTGCTTTGAGCACACATATATACCAATATAAAAATATAGTTTATGTCCTCATTCCTTGATGAGCGATTTTTTCTGTTTTATTTTGGCACACAGTAGAAAAATAGCATCTTTTATTTCATTTTATTCGATCTTATTAATTATTGTGATGAAGCTGCTGAAGAAATAGCGGTGCTGAATAATGGAAGCCATGTGGATTTCTCGATATCCAATGCTAGGATATTGTTTTCTACTGCGCTGCATATTCGTGAAATTGTTCCTGTCGTAGCGAATCAGCGACGAAAGCAAGGGCCTCACTCCCCATCTTCCTTAGTGACACTTACCCTTTGTCCAGGGCCCTGGTAGATAAAGGTGGAGTAGACCAGCTTCTAACCAGATTTTAGCTCGATCATTTTTCAAACAGAAATGATAATAAAGGTCGCCTGAAGGAGATATAAGTTTACAGTAAAATGTTATTTTCTACTTAATCATATTCAATATTTCATCTATTAGATAATATAAAATAAGAGCTATGAATTCTTTGATCGGTTTAGAAAATTCTTTTTCGATTTTACTGATTTTTTTCGATGCTGAAAACTCAAATCAGAACCGATCTACCATCAGGAATTTTAAGAAACACTTTTCCCTTCCGAAGCAAAATAATTAAATGCCTCAGAAACTCAATTTATTTTATTCTCATCGCTGCAGATTACATTAGAGTCTGTGGAAAACGGAGTCCCCAACTACGACACCTCTGTTTTTCAGCAGTCGACTTCGACCCGACTCTCCATAAATAATATTTGCAAATTAGATTTATTTAAGCAAGTTATCCCAATACAACACCAATTTATACGCTGCCAACTGTTACGTACATAATACAATTAACAAATCTATTAAAAATGTATCTCAGACAATGTATCAATGAGCAAGTTTTCCTTGGGAAAACAGACTCAGTAGCTAAATTGGTTGAAATTGTATCTGAGTTCGACTCCCGGTCCTGTCAAAATTTTCCTGTGTCCGTTTTTCTCCGGGAGTTTTCCTAGGAGCACGTCATTACGTACCTTTAATTCAGGTTTCTCTTCTTTTATTAAAAGAGCTTTTATCCGACTCCACACTCAGTCTTTTCTAATCAGTCCTGTACTTGATTAGAAATTAATGCCAATATTTAACTTAAGATTATTATAGACGTAGAGAAGGTAACTGTTCCTGTCGATGACTTCATTATCAACTCTCTTAATTTCCTCAAAAAAGAATGAATATTATAGATGTTTGCATGATCTAATAATTTAAAGTATCGATTAGTGCAAAAGAAGGCGAACTTAGTCACGAATTCGGGGAAATTGCTACGAAGTAGACACATGTATCCTCTAAAAGATTTCATTTCGGAAGATTGAATCTGAGGAAGTGAAGCGTGAGACGCTCAAAGCGAAACGCTGGTTAAATGGAATACTTTCCTCTGTTTCGTTCAAAATTTACTTCGTCTGCGAAAATTTCCGTCAGAGCAGAGCTGCCGTAAAAGTTAGCGTTCACTCAAAAGTTATCTCACGAGCATCAGAAAAGGATTCGAGATAAAGCGGGGAGGCAAGGACGATAGCGGAAATGAAACTGTCGAATTAAACAGAATATAAACCGCGCGTAATTCAAGGGAACCGGGTTCAAATGACTTAATGTGACGAGGTCTCACGATGTGACAAGATATCTTGTCGCCGAGGGAACAAAAGCGGAGAGAAGAGGGCAACGACGACGTGGATGAAGAAGTGAGAATGAGTAGATTGTGCGGCTAAAACGTCATTCGATAAGATGTAGCAGGGCTTCTTTATTGAGCGTTATTAAAGGCGAAGTCTCTTTTGAGAGGCGTGAATTTGGAATGAGGAAGATTAGTGGGGAGAAATTACAGGGCGCGATTTGCATTTCTGGAATCGTAGAATCTGTGCGCGGAATGAGATATCTGCAGACATCGACTCATAAATTACCTGGGCCTCCCTTTTGCGCAAACTCGGTTATTTATATGCTACGCTCAAAGGGGAATGGGGGGCGCATAAATTTGTATAAATCAAGGTTAAGGATCCGGAAATACGAGAGCAAGTAAGAGAAGTGCTCGAGGAACACCCTCTGCCTATTGCTTCTTCTTATGAAAATAGCAGTTAAGATATCGTAATACAGTCCGTTCCTTCACTAACGCTTGCAGCCCTAGCACATATGGATATATGGAAAGTTTCAGAAATCTACCATCTGCATCTACATATGTACCGTGTAAGCCGCCTTTTGGTATGTGGCAGGGGGTGCGTGCGCCATGTTCAAAGCACAAGGTTTCTCCATGAGTTTGAAAGAAGTTGGTATGTAAGAAATAAATTCACATTTGCGTTCTTTCACATATTTCGTAAGTGGAAACACTTAAATGTGATTTTATTTCTTTTCTAACATCATAATGGAAATACACTCAGAAAAGCCTTCCGTAATTGCTTTAATGTGAAAGAAGTTTCTGGAATTTCCTAGCAGATGCTATTTAAATCCTGGAAAAATGGAAGAGGTTTATGCCGAAACAAAACTTGATTACATTCCGAAATTTTAATGGTCGCTGTCTAATCGTGAAAGGAACTGTTGATTAGTAGAATAGTGTTTATAACTCAATTTCTCGATTTTTAATATTCTATTCTTAAACGTCCTCATAGGTCTGAGATTGTTTGATGACATGAAAATGAACGGCAACATGTTGTTAATTTCGTGAGTTTGGATTCGATCCTGGCCAGAATCGAAACGTGTACGACATATTTTCACCGAATTTACTGTAGTTAAGGTTTACGTTTTAAGGCCACATTTTAAACTTAAAAAAATTGTATTTAATAATGTCTTCTTTAGTGGAAGACACCAATTGCATCAGTTTTAATCATTATTTAAAAATAAATTTTCCAAATCATAAAAATCCGATTAAAGGGGAATCGAACCCGGGATATTGGGATTGCATTGCTAACCACTCTGCCACCACAGTCATAGTGTTGTATATGTTATGCAAAAACTGTTAATGAAGCAATTGTCCTTTTTATTCCCGGTAAGAATTTCGTGAAAATGCCGGTTAGACCTTCTCGCTTACATCTACGTAGTACTAGCATGGGTATCCTGAGATGTATAAAGATAGTACATCGAAGCAATTAAGGTATTTACGTTCTGATGCCAAAGGAACGTTTTTTTACCGGATAGAATTCGATCAGCGGAATCGGTTACAAAAACCGCTAATTTAGAAAATGGGAAACACTTTTTTTTTTCAAATTAACGGTGTTTTGAATTTTCAATACGATAGGGAATCTCTTCGGAGTGTAGGAATAGGCTCCAACTCCTATTAGCAGTTTCCTCTCTAAAGCAAGACCTTGGAGAATCGAGTTTTTTTAATCCAAATGCAAATACCGCCATACTTGCCCTTCTGAGTCGCAAAGTTAACGACTCTTTCTGATAAGTTTTTATTTGGAAATTTAGAGAAGAATTTGAATTAGTAAATTTAGAGAGGGAGGGCTGTATTTAATTTCACCACGAATTGCAAAATATTCTAGGGTGAAATTGAATTGAGGAAAAGTCTGTTTTAAAACGAAGGAGACAATCTCTCCATCTTCCCTCTTTAGAGAGGAACTCCGTCTTTATTGCTATCCAACGACCATCACTTTCCCTCCTCGGGCGGTCTCCCATCCGCCCCAGTGAATCTAAATTAATATTAGAAAAAAAATCAACTGAAGTAACAAAATATTTGCTGGTGAACGTCAGAAAAACAAATTAGGATATGTTGATGAAAACACATTATGATAAAGCGTAACACTGGCAACGGATGAGCGCACATCTTATGATAACAATATAGAAGTAAAAGGCGTGTCGGTTAAATGCAAGTTAGTTTACTTTAAACGATTTAAAGGATCAGTAATTCCGTCTTTTATGGGGTTTGCCATGTTTGAAGCCGAAAAGTATGTACACAATTATCATGTAAATATTGTGTATACATTATGTTTGTATTATCAATTTATTGTTTACGTAAATATCACGTAATTATGTATGTATAATACTGCCCCCGAGCATTCAGCCACTAGACATCATCACAATAATAATAATAATGAAATCGATTGAACATGTAATGGCTGTATGTGCGAATGTAGCTGATGCATCATATTTGGGAAGACACTAAGGTTACAAAGCTTGAACATCAACAGCTGGGCGTGAAATATCAACTTTTTGACTGGGATAAGGTACAATTCTACAAATATCAACCAGTTATTGTCTTACAAAGGCACAACATTGTCCTGTATTGGAATAGACCTGTCTTGACTGATATAACTATACATTATAATAGACCAGATATCTTATTAATTGATAACTCTGACAAATATCCAGTAATCATTGCCATTGCAGTGCCTTTGTCCCATAATATCTATAGAACAGAGATGGATAAGAGGGACAGATGCGAAGAGCTTGCATGGCAGATGAAAAGTATCTGGAAATTAACTGACGTTCAGGTAATCCCTTTGGTAATTCTGCAGTTGGGTTGGTGTCGAACAATACAGTAAGATATGAGGAGAGATTTGGTTTGGAGAGCGATATCATCAACATGGTACATGAAACAGCCCTTCAGCAAACTTCTCACATTGTGCGTAAGTTTTTCAATTAAACAGGGGAAATCAAGAACCGCGTGGATTGGGATGAATTCCGTCTCTATATCGACATGTCCATCCCATCAACTGGGCTTGTGAAATTGTTCCAACGGAAACGCTGAGAAAGTATGTACAACAACAGCAACAATAATGATGAGTGCACTTTTTCATGTCTTCCTAAATACGTCAGTTTTAACATTATATAGAACAGTTTAACATCTTCCCAGATAATAATACCGAGAAATATTTCCAGTTAATTATTATATCTTGAATTTACTGTATTTCATAAATAAATTGCACCGCTTTTATATATAAAAAATGTGGACGTCGTGGACAAGGGATTTTAATTAATTTCTGATATTTTTTGTTGGTTCTTTCTTTACAAGAGAATATGCTGTATGAGGGTAGACATACACCCCCGATTTCTTGTAAATTGCTGTTCGTTTAAACTATAGGAAGGCTATCTATAGTTCTGCTTTCCTGAATTAGCATCTTTGCTGGGGAATATGGCAATTGTAAACATCTTCCATGACATTCTTTCGTTTCTGATGTACTCAAGAAAATTTTCTTTTCTTTAAAAGTCAGATTCCCGTTTCTTGAAATTCTCTTCTACCGGATTCAGGTAGCTCAGGTCGTTTTGTGTGCTTTCGTCTAATTTCACCACTTTCTAAACCCACGTCGTCTGTTTACACTATTATGCATGATTTATATCAGTTCTCTTAACTGCCGAATGAAGCTTTCCTTTGTCTACAATCTCAAACAGCTTAATTCACTCGCCTCAAAAGCGTCTCTTCTTTGGCACGTTCCAAGTGCTCTCACTCGGATTTACTCTGATAAATGCCGATGAAAATAAAACCGAAAGGGTTGCTCGTATTTGAAACAAAGAGGAATGTTTTCTGTTGAAATTAGGAATCACGAATAAGCAGAAGCATTTTACTCTTAAGGTTGCGAGATGTGCAGTAACTTAAGTAGTAATGCCGTTTTAATACGAGGAATAGTTAACCAAAACTAGAAGAGCTTCCACTTTAACTAGAATGAAAATGATTGAGAGCTAATAACATGAACTTTGATATTAGGAGACGGTTCCTAAAAAGCTGAAGAAGTAATATTCTTTTGCATAGTTTGACTGTAGTATACCAGAGAAAATATGATTTAAAGCAACGGAGATATTTCTGCCAAGATTAAATGGGCAGACCGAGTAACTTATGAAGGAGCAATCAACAATGCTAAAGCAAAGGAATTAACAATGAAGGCAAATGTGCCTCAGATGTGCAATTGTAGAATCATCTATGGAAAACTTCAGATAAATTTATCGGGCACATATGGGGTATAGTAGTCTACTGGAGACACTGTTGGAAGGGGCATTCACAGAGGAAGACCTTAGATATGTTACGAGCGGCATGTTATCGTAAACGTTAAGTTTGTACATAATGAACTAATGAAGCGATTGAATGGAGGAGAAAGAACATAGCTTTACTTTTACTTTTCATTGATTAATAACTAACAGTATTCCCGTATTCAATGTTTTTATGTATTCCTGAATTTAATGAGGCATTATCAATCATGTATTAGAAAACTCCGTATGATGTTGACGATTTAGCTTCATATTCACTGTCATAGATATATTTTTCATATCGACCATGAAAGCAGCCAGTAGTCTATATCAACTCCAATGTCCTATATTTAACAACAGTACGTGCTACATTAGCTTCTTTTAGTCTTAGAGGCAGACGAAAGACTTGTCGATCTGTATTAACCATTACCAACCAAGGGAATAAACAGTTTTTATGGAATTAATTTCAGCTTATTGATGACTGTAAATTTACAAGAGAGTAAAATCTCCATCGAAAGGAACTATTTCGGATTTGGAACCGTGTATAATATTTTGATGATCGTGAAAATCTGATTCAAAGCAGAAAACTCAATTTAATTGACGAAGAAAAACACAAAAATCTCCTTATTCACGCTTTCTTGCTTATAAAAATTGCTACGAGCGCTTAAAACACGGATATATCTAGGAAATCTTTCGAAAAAATAGTTTCCAAACGCGTCCTCATGGAATAAAACGCTCGCATGCGACGACGAGAAATTACTTTAGCACGTTTACTGCCTTTAGTTATTACTGCGCCTCCGTTGGCCTTCAGGATGCGCAGTTATGCATAAACACGCTCATGTTCACAGGAAGTGAATGCGGAATTAGTTCGTAAGAGTAAGGGATAAGTGCGGGAGTTAAAGGAGAGGAAGGATTTGGGAGGAGGAATTGCCGAGCTGGGATATTCCTTTCTCTTCTTCTTTTGTCCGCTGATCACGCACTCTCTTTATATTCTCCACTTAATTGCTGTCGAATCTCAATAACTGCTCCGTAGTTACTCTCCTCTAACATATTCTCTATCTTTTTAAGTGTCCTACCATTAAAGTGGTTTCCCGTTCCAAGAACCGCAGCCATAAATTTTCCTTCCCTTGCTTCGAGGCTTACGTCTAATATGTTTAAGCTAGCACGTTTACTTCCTTGTGAGAAGTTGTGAGCATTCGTCTTTATGCTTTCATATTTTAAAGTTGTCGTACATAATTCGCTTATAATGTCTTCCGAATCTTAGTAAGCGTTCGTAAATATATTTATGTACATATATTTGAACTAGGAAAAAATGATTATGTCCTTAAAAATAAAATATTTAATCTAACTCTGTTTACTTTATATACAAATGGTATTCTAGAAGTTGAAACTTGTTTTTATTTTTTTAAATAAACACTCGATTAATTTGTAATATTTCGTTCTTTTTCTGAAAGCTAGTAACTATAAGGACTAACATATTGTTTAATATTGTATTTTACCTATCAAACTCATTTCTGTTTTTCTATACTATGTGCTAAAATGTGTTGCAACCCAAAAGTACTTAATCATAAACACTCTAGACGAGCTACTGGTTATCTAAGGGGGAAATTACTGTGGATGATACTGTTCCAACACAAGACGTTAGTAGTAGTTTTAAAAGGGCTTCGGAATCCAATGTCATTTCTCACGTGAGCCCCCACCGGGAATTGAACCCGAGACCGCTTTCACCGAAGTCGAATGCGTTACCCACATGGCAATCCGGAGTCCCTAAACAATGCAACATTTAAAGTTATTTAAAATTACTTTGTGTTTTCGTAACGTAGGTTTTTTTTAAATATACATAAATTCTGTATTTTTTAATTTTCGTTTAATTTGATTTGAGTTAATATGTAATTATTTCCAGCATGTTCCGAAGAAAGTAGTACTTTCAGTTTGCATGAAACTGGAAAAAAGATTGAAGACAAACTATATGACATTTGACTCTCTAAATGTCATTTAAATATAACATTTTCATGTATTGGGCAAAATTAACTTTAAGGGGAGGAGATAATTTTTTATAGAGAGGAAAGTTTCGCCTGAAGTCGAAAAGAAATTAATGCGTCCGATTAATGAGAATATTTGAAATTACTGTGCCGATTTTAAAATGTAATGAGTTGCCGTTGAATTTAATCGGAGAAGATATATCAGAGGAATACAAAGCTTACGCTCGAGTATTAATCGGTTAATACGCTGCGTTGTTTCAATGGCAGTAAAAATCGCAATAATATGATGAGCTACGCATAGCTATGGCATCAAGTTAATCAATACACCTGGTAAAAGAGGTATACGGCATTTGTATAATTTATATAAGGAAGTGGTAGTTATGTTTTACCCACGATTTCAAATTAACGTTTTTACCCGTGTTTAGGCCACTGACTCAGTAAATCCTACCTTTAGTAAGTATCAAGGTAACGAGCTACGTCCGTCCACAAAAGGGTAATCTTTTGCATTCCCCTGGAGCTGCGTAACCGTGGAATGGATTAAAATAGAAATTTTGAATCCGAATGAATGAGGAAAATTACAGTTTTAGTTTCTATTACTGTCATCATTAGCATTCTTCCCAGCGATAGGCCCTCGTTTCTCCTACAATTACCTACTAAGACCCTTCATTAATTTAATCCAAAAACAAGTTTCCGTGCAGCTATAGCATACAATTTTGCAGCTCTTTTCTTTTTCATCTCGCGAGATCTCATCCTGAATTGAAAACTTTAAATTGGTGATTTTTAATTGGCTAGAGAAAGGATTACGTCAAAATGACGCTTAGTCACAAAAACACACAGCTAAAGGTTTTTTTAATAGTATTCGGAAATAACTGAATATGTTCCCGAAATATATAAATGTGTGCCATTTAATCCTTTCATGTGGTACTTTAAAACGTTTTAATATTCAAATCAAAGTGGGAAATACGATATTTTTCAAACGAGTTTAAATGAATAAGTATGTTGGACTTCCTTTGGGGAAAAAAAATTCAACCTCGATGTCTTAGCTTTTTAAAAAACATTTAATGGCATAAATTTTAACAAAAACTCAAAAGTGAAATATTTAATCAACCGCGATGCCCCCAATTCTGCCATTTAATATTCAGCGAAAAATCCGTCCGTCAACATGGAAGAGCAAGTCTTTGGCAAATCTGTTTTGTCTGTGCTGCTATTGAATTGGGCGCATTCTGGAGAGGGGAAATAAAAAAGAGAATGGCATCATTTTATTTAAAAAATAATTGATTCCCAATTCTACCGGAGCTGTAATTCAAAGAGAAATCCGCAAATAATTTAGCTCGTATTTTGAATGATCGCAAAATGTGGAAATGATATGTTTTTCGCGAAATAAACGGGATATGCCGTAATTAAAAATTTGAGGTACTGAAAATAATTCCCGGACTTTTATCTCAAGTTATATTAAAATAGATAATACCGGCGATAGTTAAAAGCATTCTATGATAATTTTTCCAAAGTACTCATTCTGCGGTGTTCGTAAATTTTTAGAAAAATCTGCAATTCTCATTATTTCATATACATCGCTTAAAATGAATAGCAATAAAAAATGCCGCATTCTCAAATATATGGCTTGATTTTTGCTGAAAGGCAAAGATTTCATTAAATACTTCTGAAATAATTTGCAGATTATATTTTTGAATGGCTGCGGATGAGAATGCGGAATTTATTGCTAGCACTAATCAAATGCATTGGAATTAAAGTTTAATCGCTCAATCGATCTTTTCAAATTAGCAGTAGAGTTTCAGGAAATCTGGCGTTTTCAAATATCCCGCTGACGAACTAGTGAGCTTTCTGTGATAATAGAATTGTAGTTTCTTCTCCAAATCAGTTAGTCCTAAAAACAGATAATTCATTAATAATTCTCTTCGAAATATTCAACCAATCGGATCGGATAAAGACGTATCCCTTTAAGTTCTCATTATTTAAATTGCTCGGTGGTCTCTTTGATCTGATTAATCGTTCTTCATTAAAAAAAGTATACCTACAAATTTAAACAATTTACATTTGAACGGCACGAATTATTTGATGTTTCGATGGCAATCATTATTTGCATTTACAATTTATAATGAAATGCTGATTTATATATATTTATACGATCGTGACACTCCGTTATAAATAATTAATTTTAAAACAACATTGGGAAATAAAAGGGATGATGATATATTCGAATCTCCTCTTCAGAAAAGTAAGGCATTATTCTACGGAGCACGTCCTAGTTATTACATTTATTATTGACGTTTATTATAAATATTTATAATTAGTGTAATAACATGCATTATCATAATATTGCATTTTGGATAATACATAATTTTCGTAAGGATTATTGAATAATTAATGTTGTTAGGAAAATTTAGATTAAAAATAATAATACGCATTTTTTAAATAGACAATCTTTATGTAATTTTAAATAAAAATGTTTTACCAAATTTTTATTCGCAACTCACCTTTCTCGTAATTCACTGTAAAGGTTATGCTCCTTGCTCATGGATGTGGTACTCTGAACCTAGTTTACCTCTTTCAAAATGCAGCTAGAGATGCTGCAAAACTCTCCTAATTGACGCATCTCTTTAGCAAGTGTTTCTGTCTAGGCAAAAGGGACTCATTTCTCACGCCATCCGGCGACACCTTCTTCTTCTAAGCATTACAGTGATTGCGTCAAAGTAAGTGTCAAATGCACGAGTAAAGGTCACAATTTTGTCGTTAGCGGGAGAAAGAGGTTAGGCGAGATTAGGTGTGCAGCTTAATGGGGAGTGGCGTCGGTTGCATTGCGTCAAGGATTCTGAGTAAAGGAGAGAGAACATCCCGAAAGAGAATCCGCATTATGCCATTTAAAAATCCTAGCCTATTTTCTAAAACCAAAATATCCTGCTGAAAACGTAGCTTAGGAAAACATTGGTTAGGGTCAAGAGTGTACTACATAATTGCAGAATGTCTCCAACTAACGAGTGCCGTTAGTACATTGTTCAGATAATAGATGTATCTGTTAAATCCTTAATCGCTGTTTTGAATGAAAATTTGATTCTATTCGCACGTATCCAACAAAAAACGCAACCAGCATTTCCAATTGATACATGAAATTAAATAAGCTAGAACTAAACCACTTTTTCTTTCTCTTATCGAATTTTTAAACAGTTTATTATACCATGGTTATTATGCACTTTTATAGCTTCATTTGCCTTGCATATTCCGCATGCTTTTTATCTTATCTGCTAAATTTGTTATGCAATTTAGCTAAGTTCACCGTACGAATTTAGAATTGGTGTATTGCGCAGCATCCATTATAAAGTTTTAATTCTATTTCTGTGACTCCGAGAAAATAACTACGGAATTTTGTCGGTGATATGATTCCTAATTCTCATTTTACTGGATTAACATTTTTATCTTTTATTGACTTCACCGAAAGAAGAAATCTTACCTTAGCTAAACCTTGACATATATGCTTGTACTTTACGGCCACTGTTTTCAATAAAAATAGGAGGAAATTCTGATGATTTTATTCTTGTTTATAAAATATTCATTTACCAAATAATTGGAGGTCCTACTCGGAAATGGTGATTGTGCAAAATCACCAGCAGATAAAATTCGATACATCAATGCGCTATTATTAATAAATTAGCTAAGAGTAGACGTCGCCTATGAAAATTATAACGTAATTGAATTAGGTCACCATATGAAATATAAATAATCAATAAATTTGACAGGAAGTTAATTAATGAATTTTTTCCGCGATCTCTTGTGTTATGAGTAATATATGATTCGTGAACATTTCTACAATAATTACACTTATAATTAGATTATAGGATTGGATATAATTGTACCTCTGGGTTGAGATTTTTATCTAATTTTAAATTATTCAGCGAGAAGATGAATGGTAAATATGGATTCGAGTACTGCTTTAGGCTATGATATTAATTTTTGTGTTATAATTATAAAAATGGACGAAAGAAATGACTGAAAAAACACCTTGATGAGGAAAAAGGGGGTTAAAAGTGTGATTAACGGTTTTACGTTGGATTTTTAAGTATATGGTAAGGATTTGAGATGAAATAATTATAACATAGCTAAGGAAGGAAAAGGGTTAGAGGCGACTTCGCAGGTGAGCACTTTAGGTAGCCCCGCTATATTGGAGACCAGGGTTTGAGTCCCGGTCCCATTGTACTTTTCTCCGCTTCCGCTTATCCTTGGGAACAGCAATGAAAGTGAAAGATTGAGCTAAAGAAGGGAAGATTTGAAAATTTGTGGAGACATTCGAGTTGTGTGTTTGCATTGGAAAAAAAGCAAACTTCTGATAGGAAAATCAGAAACACAGTGCTGAAGACTAAGGGAGAGTTGGAGGATGGAATAAAAGGATGAGTGAAATATCGGGAGGGTCTGATTGGTGATGCAAATAATTTAAATTAGGACGCAAATTGTAGAGAAAATATGGGCAAACGTAGTTGGATATACAAGGCTGATTGCCCACACATTTGAGAAGTGAAGGAAAGGAAGGGCAGATGAGCCCACCGAAAAGCACGAGACTCGTGTATTTGGGGCTAATGTCGAGGGACCGCTTGAGGGTCCCAAAGGAAAGCAAGCCGTTGAGGATAATTGTGAGAGTGCAGCGCGGTTTGTCTCCGGTGTTCGGAGGCGCGAAAAGAAGCAAGGGGGGAGGGGCCCGAGAGAGGTGTAAAAAGCGTTTCTTTTTCTTCTTTTGTGGAAATACGCGCGTAGATTCCCTAGGAGGAGATTACATTTAACATACAAGGTCTTTGAATAGGAAATAAAAAATAATGATTTCAAGAGTAGGATTTCGCTGCGTATATATTCAATGGCGCTGAGATTACGGGTTTCGCAGAGTCTTCAGTGATGGCCTCTCGACGTTTCGCCGTCTATGCTGTCGGCATCGTGGCCGTGTTGCTTAGCTCATAATGAAGCAAAGTCGACGAAACGTCGGGAGGCCATTTTGTGATGACGCCGACGAACCCGCAAACTTATAATAGTAATAATATATTTAAAGTTGAAATACGTGGTAAAAGTAGTGAGTTCTGAGCATCTACGCATATTTATTCCTCTTAAGCGGTAAATATTGTAATTCGTAATATGGAAAGCTGAATCATAATTATTTCATCACATGAAGCCTACCAGGAAACTGCATAATTGAAGTGAGATATACAACAACTTTGGCTAAATAGAGTCACGAGGCTTCGAAATGAATTACGAATAGTATAACCATGTAATCAACAAATCGGTACATCAGAATGAGATTAATGACGAATAAAGAAGTACGGGCGATTTGCAGGTCATGGAAAGCAATGAGAACGAATCTGCGAATAATAACTTCGCTGATATAGAATAAACGAATTTTCTAATCTATTTCCTTTAGCTGCGATGAATATACTCATAATATTGCTAATAAATTATGTAGATGCATATATGAAAAGAATTGTTAATGAGAAAATAGTGAGAAAAATATTATTAATGAACTATCGGGATTGAAATTTACTATATTTGGAAGTGCAACAGAGTCCTGAGTATATTTTTATTAATATTCCTTATTCTCCCGAGTTAAACAACCATCTTCTAAAATATGCGAAACCTTAATTTTGTTATCAGAGGCCTCATGTACGGCTCTGTCTATGATTATTAAGATGCCGTGACCATTTAAACCTTAAGATAATGAAATAAAAACTTTTTAACAGATAATCAATTCCAGGGGACTGTTTGGAATGTTCTATCATTAATATTGTTCATTTTTCTTATACTTTAGAATATATAACGACTAACAAACTGTTTGTGACGTCATTGCAATTATCTATGATGAATGCAGTAATAATAAGCGAATGAATGAAGAAATTGAAAGACCCGGGCTCGATTCCCGGCTGCGGCAGACTTTTTCCTCTTTAATTTCTTCATCTGTAATAAAAATGTAGGTGTCTGAAGACAGCACTAGACGGAGCTACATGTACATGATTTATGATTAATAATCGTAGTATTTTCACTATTTAACATAGTGCGTAACGTTTCAAGACAAATACTATGGTAACTGAACAGGGATGTGGAACATCGTGTTTTCTTAGAAATGAGACTTTTTATGTCAAAATTAAGTTTAAGACTACAATTTAACGTAAGCAAACCAAAGCATGGTTAAATGAATAAAAAAATGACTTTGATGCGGTTTGGAGAAAAAAATTTCCTTTTATAATCTCAAGTAATGGTCATTAAATGGAAAATGCGGTTGGTGTAGCTTGCTATTACACCAATTGCGAAATGCGAAACGATACACAACTTGTAGTTCTCTCTTCTTCTAGTTCTTCGGCTCATTCTGTTCACAAACCCTCCTATCGGAGAGGAAAGTGGTGAAAAAAAAGTTAAAGAAGTAAGAAATGATTTCGCTTTTCGAAAACCCTCGCTGGACCACCTTTTCAAAATGAAGAAGGAAAAGAGAGAAGGAAATAAAAGCGAAGCTGTAGGTTAAAGACGAGAGGAAACGGTTGATGAGGGAGTTTTAAAGGAGGGAGTAAAAAGCAAAGGGTGTGTCTGTGAGATGTAGCTTCTGGTGTGGGATCGAAATGCTCCTTGCGAGGTCGAGGAGTTTGTTAGGGACAGCCGAAGTGTTTCGCCAGGGAGTGGACCCTTAGCCTTTAAATCCGTCCCCCCCCCCCCCCCCCCGGCCTCCAACCCGTGAGTGCTTCAATGAAAGGTCCCAAACATCCGCAAACGCACTCCAACGAATTCATAGCCAACAGCTTCACCGAGACGCATTTATCATCTCCCACTTATGTGAACATTAATATCCTCCCTTCTCTCGATGTTGCGAAAGAAGGGTTAACTAGCATAGCACAAGTTTATTGTTGCGATGCGTGTCGAAGTCGCAAAATTGTGAAACTGAAAATCAAACACGCTGTAAATGCAAGCCAAATGGTATTTGTTTTAATGCAATGTCTACTCTTATTTCATAGTGGTATAATAAAATTATCTCAGAACTGCGAATCTTTACTCTGTAACAATTTTAATGGTTCTCTCGGTAATTCAGTAAATAAATCATAAACTTGGCTAGCGTTAGTTGTGGCTGAATCATTACGATCGGAAAAAAGAGAATTCTATAAAAGATATCTAACAATCTTCATTTTCACTTAAGTTTCTGGTATATACTTTTTTCTCAAAATAATCTGTTGAACCAAATCATGTTCGCAATGATTTATTTCTGATAAGTTTCTGAAAAGTTATCTTCACGTTTTGTTTTTCTACAATAGCATTAAAAGATGTAGTCTTTATCGCAAAATCCAGAAATACCTTTTGAATATTTTTATCTATTCGTTTATTTTAATGAGCACACAGCCATGAATTGACTATTCATTCCAATTATTTCTAATTCTTTGTTAAATCCACTCCTATGAGACAATCGGAGAAAACGTGGTATGATGACGAAGGCACCGGAAGAAAATTTATCCTTTCATAATCACCAATGTAGAAATTAATCTTAGCTCCATTTACAATACGAAAAGGAAAGTAAACCACTTGAGATAGTGTGATACTACATCAACAGGGAAGCTCTCGATGATGTCGTTTAGTTCTCTCGTTTGCCACTGGCGGCAGTGTGGTCGGCGTCGTCCTCTTATGGGGTCACCTCCCCGAAAGAAAGATGTACAAGGGGTCTCTTCGTATGAGAGCAGAGGAAGTTGAGAGCCGAACCGGGGAGCAATAAATAAACGGCTAGAAAAGGGATAGAGAAAGGAAAAAAAGAAAAAAGTTCGGTCTTTAATTGCCCGGGTAAGTTGGGAAGCCATTTCTTACGGAATATTTTAATAAAAAAGTTTCCGGCACAAATGAAATTACGCGCCCGCGTAACAAGCATAAAGACTTGGCAATTTGCAAGTTCCTTTCGGAACCATGTTAGATTTCCGTGTTTGAAAAATGAATGGGACCGTCGCGTTTTTATCTGCAGATTCTTTCCTTTTGGCGTTGGAAAGAGTTCCCACTCGGCACACCAGTGGATTGCCTGTAAATTTAAAAAATCATCTTCAGAAAAGCCATTTGTATTACTTTGAAAAAAATCTGTGATTGAGATTTAGAAATTTAAGCTTTCATCTGATCGTTCTGTCGAATAATAAAGCGACATTCGCTCTCAGGTTTTGTATTTCGTGAACATTTCTTGTCTATAACAATCGAGAAGACGAGAAGAAGACGCTTCACAATATATTTGCTCCCAGTTTAGGTTGGAAGATCTGTTTTGCTTCACCAAATTTTCATCTCTTTCCTGAATAATGTCCTTTTAGTCTCTATATGTGCGGCATTTTCCACATTTTTTGCATTATCCTAAAATCTAGATCTTCTCCTTTACTCTCTCTTCTTGATCCACAGTTAAAATTTCCGCTTTGTTTTTAAGTCCAATTTCAAGTGTAATGCAATAGAAATTGATTAACAAAATGAAAGACTAAATGTGAGAAAAATCGTTAAAATACACGTGCGCCTTTACTTAACATTTAAATATATATTCGAAAGGCTAAAACCAAGAATAATTGAAGAGTTGAAACTTCAGGAAAGCATTTTGAATAGTGCTGGATCAATAGTTAATTATCTATCGCAAGTACTTAAAAGCTGTTAAGTCGAAGAAAGCCATTAAGACAATAAACATTATTATTGGTCTCCTCGGACTGTTTTGTCTACACTGTTTCTAAAAAAACTAGGAGATGAAATTCATGCAACGACTAGTCGTTTCTAGAATTGTTTTCCTCCGAGAAGAACGCAAAACATCAACCGGACATTGGAACAATTCTACGATACATTCACTCCCTGGCTGTTTGCAGTGTACATTTAGTTGTAGAAGCCTTTTTTGTAATGCTCTTAATATATTGCATAGGTTAGCGTTCCCATCCATAAAGTAGCACGGAAAGAGCTTGCGTTTGGTAAATACTACGTTTTTATTTCTAGTATTTCTTTGTTTACGTTTTTGCAACCAATGCCCAGCATTACCATACCAGTTCTTATTTTGAAGTTTGGAAGTTGACCAGGATTCAATTACTGGCATTTGTCTTTACTAGTATTGATGATTTTCAACGCATTGTCCTATCCCCATCATTGCACCAACCTTCACCAAGATATGTTTGAGGCACCTTAGTGAAGAAATTGTTCTTAAGGTGTTTTTTCATTCAGCTAATTAAAGAATATCCAGTGTATATCGAATCCCGGATAGCCAAGTGGGTTGCATGTTCACATCTGGTGAAAGCGGTCCCGGGTTCAATTCCCGGCGGGGAGAGATAAGCGAAATGACCTGGCGCTGTCGAAGCACTTTTAACATTACTACTACAACCGACTGCAAACAAATATTACATCAGAACACGGTAAGTATTAATATTTTTTTCTTTTGTTAAATCACTTTTTTTCGGACGGAAGTCAGGATATTAATTGCTGGGTTTCGGAATTTGCAAATTTAAATAGCTTGACTATCCTAGAACACGATCTGTGCTGTTGACAAGGATATCAGACGTACAGATATCATTAATACGGTATTAATATTTGGGATTGTGTCCTGATTTAAGATTTGAGCGGAGTTTTGCGTTCAATTAGAAGGAAGAAATAGTCTGTAATTTGCCTTTATTCCGGGAGATGGCATATGAAGAGGCAATTTGTGCAGAAATGGATAATATCGAAATTATGAGAAAAATATACATTGTCGCAACAAGAGAATGCGAATTGGTTTCGTACGCGGTCCAGATGATATGGCGGATCTGCTTTCAAATTCGATGGTCTTTCCTCTTGTCTTTCAAACATCTACAAACATATTCTCTTATAGCTGTATTTACTGCATACATTTTCTCTTTGTTAAGTATTAGGTGAGGAAATTTTTTGTTCCGAAAATGTCTGCCTGTATGTATTTTAAGTCCGCAGCACGAATGTTGGTTGGATTCCAAGTCCCTCTTCCATTAACAACAAAAAGCTCCGACGTGGCAATTAGGCTCAACAAGAAGATGAGGAGTGAGGTAGTCAGCTCTTGTTGTCTTCGCTAACTATGTCTGGATAAAGTCCACGTAACTGGAGCTTAGTGACCCAATTAATAATAATTTTCAAAGTGAACAGTTTCACTAGTAATTCAGCAGCTTCGGTATCATTACAAGCATTGAAGAAATAATTACATTATCATTGAAGAAAAAAAGCATAAGGTTCCTTTATTCTGCATCAAAATGCGAATGAAAATCATCCGTCAAAAGATGGCAGCAGAAACACGTGGGCAGTAATACATAGCGAATATTCTTGAATATAAGACTCGTTTTATTTGCATTTTCAGAGCTTCTCAAATCATGTGCGTCTTAGATTCGCTATTAATATACATTAAAAAAGCGGGTATTACGGAGAAAAGTTACTTTTACTATAACGTTTAAAACCACGATTTAGTTGTGTCACCTGACGTTCTTTTCGTGAGCAATCGTTAACGCTCGCGTTGTCTTCCTTCGCCGGTAATTTGCGATTAATAAAGAACACGCTCGCTTCTATTACTCCTTGCTTCAATAAAAAAATATCGAATGGCACAATGCATACTATTACGTAATTAATAACTACTGGTACATAACAATTCACTACAGAGGGGTTGGGACTCGTGACACTGCCAATTTCGTGAATCGCGTTATTATATTCTCTCCTACTTTAATGAAACAGGAGCGTCTTAGATTCCGTGCGTCCTAGATTCAAGAATATACAATAAATATAAGTTGGTTTCACATTAAAAAAATTGTTCCTTTTTATGAGTACAAGCAACCACGAAATACATTGAATTTAGAAATACCTGGCCACTTTCAGTTAAGTTGCTCGGTGTTGATAATGTGTTCCCTTATCGTCGATTTCTTATTTGATATGTTCGCAATTGTGAGCGTGGAATTTAATGGTCTCCTTTTCCCGAATGACTTTCCGTCCGCATTCTTCCTTCTCTGTTATCGAGCAAATCTTTAATCGAGCAGTCTCTTGCCTCCAACTTTTCCGTCCGCTTTTATTTCTTACATCTCAAGAGATTCTCTTTCTGTTTGGTCCCTTCTCATCTCCGATCTTATCCCTCCATTTAACTTTCGACATTCATTTCACATCCGAATGCCAGAACTTTCCAGATATTTAACATTATTCTTTTTACGCTTTTCCTGCCTTCTGCGAAGGAGTTTTTCATAAATAGTAACTGCATTCCGACCAAATTGACGCGAACAGAACACAAAACATTCCGTGCAAAACTACGAATGTCCTCAATCGCATTCTATGATGGAAAAGATGATTTTCACCTTAAAATCTAATGAATTCGGCAAAGTCGTTTTTGCGACTTAGTCATGTTGAACATTACCTCTAAATATTAATTCATATAAATTTTTACTTGTCTATTTCCTTAATAATAAAACTATTTTTACCATTCTAAACCCTCAATTAAATCAACGCATGGCTTAAAAGGCTTCATGATGTTTGATGAAACGGATCCATGAACATTTTATGTATTTATATGCAAAGTTAGGTTACCTAGACTCACCGCAGGTGCTGAGCCGATCCAATTACTAATTAACTAATACGCCTTATAACCACAACAGCAACGTCTTTACTTGTTTTGGCTGCATCAAATGCCAATTACTTACTCTAACTAAACTTATCTCTGTTGCTGGCATTTCCATCCTTCCGGGACGAAAGCCGCTGGCGTAATCACACAGTCATTCGCCAGTGGGTGTACAGATGTGACGAGTGGCCAATACAACTTAAATCGTTTTGGTTCTAGCGGAAATACGTCATAGTTACAGCGTTGTTGAATTAGATTAGATACATTAGATGTTGAATGTAAGAGCAAGCAATGCTACATATTTCAATTTGGTTGATCAAAACTGCAGCTTTCCCGGGTGACACATTTTTGGCGATGCATTATGGGAAGAAACGCGGACTGAAACCACGGGAATTCGCCTTCAGCTGGTGTGTATCGTTCCGAAATGTGCCGAGTGGCAGCGCTGGATTCTTCGCTCGCAGGGGAGCCCGTTTCGATTCTCCGCAGTTTGTTTACCTTAGCAGTAGAGCCCTTCTCTTGCCTCCGGCTAAAGACCTCTTTTCTTTCCCCCTTTCATTTGTTTGCCTTCTTTGGAAGTCTCGCGGCCGCTGGAATAGGGCGCATCCTATCGGTACAAGGGCGAAGCGCAATGGAACGCCTCGGGGATCTTCCGGATTAGGAGTGGAATTACAGCGCAGAGGATTCGAAGAGTTCTTAGCCGTCTCGGCAGAACTCCTTTCTATGCATAAATTATGTGAGGAATTATCATTCCACATGCAAGGACTGACTGTCTCTCAAAATACGTTCTGAATTTGAGAAATAAACTGCGGTCTTCGGCGATTTTGAATAATAGAAACAAGATTAAATCGTTCGTAAAAATGCTTTAGGACGGGCATTGGATCTAATTTAAACAAATATATCGCGTTTTATGGAAAAAATCGGCACATTTTACCCTTGTAATATTTGTTGGATTTGATAATAGCATAATAGAACATTGGAACATTTTGATGCTTTAAAATATATTTCACCACTTCTTGTTCGATAATTTTGATAATAAAAACACTGGGGTATGATATATAATTCTATCTTTAGAATGTATTTGTTCAGTGGGGCATAAAGTACCCAAAAACGTTCCTTTCTTGCACCGATGATCCTCTAACTCAACTGTTTTGTAATATATTTAAGTGATAGAATTATTTCTTCGGTAGATTCTCTATGCGTATCTTTCTGTACAATCTATTAGTATCGCGACAGTTATAAAGTAAATCGCAAATATTTTCAGAATATGAAAATGTTAGTAACTTGTAACTTTGGCCTTGCACAGTTTCAAACATACAGCCGTACCAAAAGTCACGATGAATCGCAAGGCCAACATTTAGCTCTGTTTTGTTTGTGATTAATACGGGATTAGATTTTAACTG
This sequence comes from Ladona fulva, assembly GCA_000376725.2. Classification (NCBI taxonomy): domain Eukaryota; kingdom Metazoa; phylum Arthropoda; class Insecta; order Odonata; family Libellulidae; genus Ladona; species Ladona fulva. The sequence goes on from KZ308731.1 coordinate 882,656, forward strand.
AAAAGTATTAACGAAGTCGAAAAGGGAGGTGCCTGAGGATTATTAAATAGAACATTTATGAAACAGAAATACCTAACTCGCCGCTCACAATATATCAACACCTCCTACGCTCTGTACATATACCACACAGCGCTATGAGAAATAAAACGATATAAACAGTAAAACAATAATATCAACAAGCTTAGTAAATATGTGACCTCAATTGTTCCGACACAGCAACATAACTTTATGTACTTTAACATTTTTTTATCATTGTCATTGGAACCTAAAAAAGTATATGAATTTTTCTGGAGAAGTATAGTTGATATATTGTGAAATGTACGGAAATCATCATAAACTTGCAGAATATCGTGAGGATTGACCATTCGACTAAAGAACAAAGTTTAATTCACTCATTGATATAAAATCTTCCAGATATAAATATAAAATTCGTCCTCTTTTAAGAGTCTCTCATTTTCAATTATCTTAAAATAGACGGAATAGCCCGTTCAAATCTCATTCGCACTAATACTTTTAAATATATTTAATACCCAAAAACTAACAAACGAAGTTTTTTAAAGATTACGTTTCCTTAAGGGTTTTTTTTGTTGATTTAAGTAGAAGCATAGATGCAGCCGACATTGTCTCAATATATTACCCTCGAGGGCGAGAGATAGAAGTTGAGAGCCTTTGGGAAAAGTATGGAAACAAAGGGTATTTTCCCTTGAGCGCCCATCCTCTGTTTGTTCCCCTATTGTGAGATCCTCTCTACGCCTTGCAGAGACAAAAGTTCAGCCATGGAACTCGGATTCTAAAGGTGTTCTAGATCATCACGTTGACATTTCCTAAACGGCAATGCGTGAATCAGCTACACAATGTTTCCCTAACTGCTCGTGGTTGCTCCCTACGCTAACCTTTTCATCTCCAAAGTTCCGTCAGTCTCGACATGCTCTTCTGCGCAGAAATTAACATTACAAGCATTTGCGAATCGCGTTAATGGAATTAATGTTTCCGCGGATGAATTTTAACGTTCTTCTCCGTGAGATTTATGGTCGAATTTTTCGAAAATGGGAGAGAGACGAATATCTCTTGTTCAGTTAATAGGAGCGAAGTTACGCCACTTATTTTCCAAACTCTTTTCCTTAACACATTTGGAATGACATATAAGTATCTATCTTGCCTTTGGCGTGTAGAGCAAATGAGTTAATTTTCTGCACTAATTAGGAAACATCTTCCTGCATTTACACTCCAGAGCGTAGTTCATGCCTCAAACTTTTTCTTTTGAAGAGAAGTCTATTAGGCTTATTAAAATTTTTTGGTTTCCACCACCTTATACTGGGATTGTTGTAGGATTTCGATAAACATTTATTTACCTATTTTTACCATAATTCACAGCGGAAATATATGTTTTATAAAGGTAAGTAATAGTTCGACGACAGTATCGGAAACTTTGTTTCCCTTTTAGGTACAACTTCTCTTACGTGATTTTTGAAAAGCTTTAAAATATCACCTGCAGGCGATTCTTTCAAATACTTTTCTTTCGTGGTGTGCTTTTAGAAATAATTTCACTATTTCACTTCTTTTATTTAGAAATAATTTCACTTCCTTTTCATCTGCTATTCAGTCTATATCAGTTTTGCAAGAGGCACAGTAATTTACAAAACTACTGATTTGTGAAATTTGTTTCCTAATTCCCTTTCTTAGCCCTCTGTTTTGAAATTATTCTCCATTGACACATCGGACATTTTCGTTTCTTAATGTGTGTGGTTCCAAATGAATGAACGCTGCACTTCGGCTTTGAATTCGTCACACAACAAGAAAGACTGTACCAACATGAGTGGTCAGAGATGCCTATACCACCTAGGGAAACTAGGAGTGGCCCCTGAAGACTATCGGCCACCACACCCTATTTCTGTTACCGCTCAATTTGTCAGATTAAGGAACGTTAGAAGTACTTCTCAAACGCGGTATCCTTCAAAAGGGTTTCTTGGAGACACACGACAGTTAAAATCACTCGATAAAATTTTCGCTTCTCTTGATGGGGATGAAAGCATTCCATTGCAGGATTAAAAATAGGAAATTAATAATGGCGTGTTACCCACATTGTCGGACAATTTTCATCCGACCTCCTTTCTTCTTATTATTTTAGAGATGTTACTAGTCCTAGAATTCTTCATTCAATATGTCCTCCATGTCAAAATGGGATGGTGACAAAGGCTTTTGCCTTGGTGAAAAACATTTGCACATTGCTTTAATGCTGAAGTTTTTAACTTGCCTGACCGCAGTAGTATTTGGCCTAACACTAAGAAATGTTAAAATAGTTTTTCAGGAGGTGGCTGGCTTACTTACCCATCTCGTACTGCCCTGGCAGCAACACCGTTTCAAATGAAAGAGCTTTCATTTGTGGTGCACTATTTGATTCCATGTATGCTATTTTTCGTTGTTTTATCTCCTAAAATGACTTATCATACATAAACATGAGGAAGATAGGAGACCAAGCAAGGTATTCTTTGCTGCAGTTTAGGGACTTAATAGGGGGTTGGTTAGAGCTCGACATGTTTTATGCAGCCCTCACACCTCTCTGCCTTTTGCACCGTGCAATGGTGTGATTAAATATTTCTAATTTATAACAATTCATTGGGTTTGGGACGCACAGACAGGAATAAATAGCTTTGAATTATCTTAGTCTTGTTCTTGCGAGCTTTAAGACTATGTTGGGTTTGCCAACCAGAGAGCCATCTCGAAATGATTTTACCGTAACAACTTACGGTAACAACTTACGGTACTTAACAACTTTGTCCTTCCATTATTTCAGAACTCTTCTGGAACACCTGATATATATATTTGCCAAATATCATATAATCAGCACTGCTGGGGATTTGGTGGGCCTTTACAGCCACCTCATGAGGAATTATGTCTGTCCAAATTTCTCCTGCCTGCTTAGCAAACCTCACCTCAACCATTGGCTGATGTTACCTCCCCAACCTCTTAGTAATCTTTGCAGAGCAAAATGAGGAAGTTTCCGTAATGCTCCCTCAATGATATTGGATTAACAGGACTCCCGGATAGCATAGTGGGCAACGTATTCGACTTCGATGAAAGTGGTCCCGCGTTCGATTCCCGGTGGAGGCCCACGTGCCACATGACCTAATCTGTCGAAGCAATTTTAAGCAATACTACTACTAATACTGGATATGACAAAAAACTTTTAATTTCTGTTAGAATTATTAATATTTACTCCTAAATTTGCTTCAACCCGCTTCTTTTTACTTTGCGGAGGGAGAATAGTCAGCCCATTCAATTTAAATAGGCGTTCGTCTCCAAAGCCCCCCACGGAGCCCAACATAGGATGCTGAACTAAGTAATTATTAAAGATCGGATAATTTATTTGCCATTTAACCTAACTGTATTGAGAAGCTAATGAGTTCGCACGCATCAATGATATAATCCATACCCCAAATATCAATACGAACAATAAATAGAGTATATCATACTTTAAATATATAGCATACTTTACCAATATTAACATTAGTATGAACACATATTATAATAGAGTGAGTATTTGGTATTTGGATCGTCGTAGATTTAATTAAACCTTTATTAGAATTAGAAAGATGTAAGTCCACGACTACACGAGCTTGAGGAAGGCGATGAGAGTATATGTTTTTGTGGGAAAAATCAGAAGACTTCCAATGTCTTACAGAGGACACTTTCCATTTTCCTTCCTCGTATCTCTAGCCGGCCCTATCTAATAATGCTCAACTCCACCGCCGATTTTGTCATCTGCATTTCCCGAATGCATCCTTGCTACCGCCGGTCTTCACTGTAAACCCCGCCTCAACTCCATCTCTTCATTTCCTTATCTCTTCCTACCGTTTCCTCCCTTTCTGCACGAGTTGCTCCAATGTGCGAAATTCGCGGTTTCCCTAAATGTGCACTGTTTCTCTCATTTCCTATGAGCAATTTCTTGCCTTCGTTCACTGCAAAACTCGTGGTTTCCGGAATATGCGCCTTGAGTTTTGCACGCGGAGAGAATATGTATGAGAAACGAACGGAATTCTGTTTCCTTACAGGTGGAAAATTTTTATTTATTTAGTGATACGAAAACACAAATGACACCAGATTTCGCTATCAACAAGTTATGAACATTTTCTTGACAATTTTCATCTCTACGCTTATACTGTGGCGAGCTTTGAGCATTTATAAATTGAGTCGGCGCAATTTACAGCGATTAATGAGTGGCCACAATTTCCACCGAAAGCTTTCTCTCCACTAACCTGAGAATCACTAATGGAGAAGACTCTCTCGTAATTTTCTCTTTTTTGAGCGTGTATTCCTGTTTTCAGCAATTAAGAGGGGCAAATGGCACAGAATATATAAGTCTGAAATGGGAGGAAAAGAGGAAAATACTGTGCATTAGGAATTGAAAAGTTGTAGCACACATAGTCGAAATCAATAATTTACACTGCACTTACTACCAAGAAATAATTAACTCGTTTTTTATTTGATAGTAATATACTCACCATATGTGGTATGAATGTTTTTAAAATTTAAAAGAGCAAATTTTATAAATAACACTCTGGTATAGAGTTGTCCAGACGGCAATATGGTTCCCCAAGTCTTAGAGACTGTTTTTGATCTCATCACTACTCGAATGGTAAGTTCTAAGATCAGATAGCAACTCAGATTTACCATTCAGTCTCCAATTCGTAAAAATGATGTGTCAATAAAATATAAAAGCTCAGAAATATTCTTTAAGGCTAGATATTATGAAGAAATACCTCTATTTGGATTTCTATTAGAAGTGTTTCAGTTGGATTAATATTCATGGGTAACAGAATGCCGTAGGTCCCTGCATGTAATAGTCTAAAACATGACACACCAAGAAGGAGCAGTCGTTTTGCTGCTAAACTCGGCATACATGCATCTCAGGCTGATAGTCAATTGGTTTGCGTAGCGTCGTGATTAGATGAACGGGCCTTACATCAGAGGTCGTGAACGCGCAGTCAACCGTTGCCTATAAAAGGACTAGCAGAGGTTACTCGAGTGTGATGAAATAAACCGATGGATGCTCGCGCATTTAGAAAAAGTTCATGCTTTACTTTGTGAAATCGTCTACTCGACTTGGTATATTTTCTCGACTCCTCGCGAAGAACGTGAGATTTTCCTAAAACTCTACAGATAGGTACTTGCACTCGAGGGCCCTTTGGTCCAATACCACTCTCTCCCGTACATACGTAATGGATGATCCAAGTCGTCCGAAAGACCCCAACGTCGAGAAAACAGTTAACATGGGTGCTGAGCCAATCCAGGTACGGAGCACGTGAGTGCTCTTGTTGTGCTCCGCAAGCTCAAGGAGGGATTCTCCGACTCATTGTGGAACTCCGCCATGGATATTATAGGGACCAGCCCCAATTATCAAAATGGCTACGCTTCTGCTGCCTATTAATCGACCGCCGGAATTTGCAGGATCACGTTCCTGACGGAATGAAGCCGAAGGACTCTATGTACGCTGGCGGTTTCAGCCTCGTCCGCCCCAAAAAGAAGTACCGCCATTCTACTGAAGCAAGCAGCCAAAATGGAAGGTTTTAAAAAACCTCTCGAGACAAGGAACCGGTTAACCCCTCTGTCATCAAAAAATAAAGATGCGGCATCTGGAGGCCCCTCTAACACCGCAAGACTCCACCAAAGGGCGGAGAGCAACCCCAGAGCTGCAGTGGACAAAAGCATCTCCTTTTCCTCCAGCCCGCCAGGAATATTAGTGTACAGTATTATGAACATCAAGGCACCAGCTAAAGATGTTAGCAAAGCGATTGAATCGTCATGCATCACCATTGGTTCTTTCATCTCTTTATGAACAGCCCGGCACTGGGGGCATCCTATATAACATCCTATAACCCCTAGTGCTGATGCAGGAGACAGAAACAAAATAGGGTCCAAGATAGGATCTACAGGATATCCTGCGGCCACATTCGTTGCCACTAATGGCTGCTTCCAAGGGGTTTTTACTAGGAGATTAATTCTCGGCCGCACACAAAAGGGATGTCACAGGAATGCCTCCGTTATATTGCCATACTCCCATAGCATGTTCGATTGCCAGATTTATCACCAACGGAACATGTCTGGGACGCCAACCAGCCAACTTCAGTAACCTAGAAGTTTACGAGGTCTCGAGAACCAATTACAGTAAATATGGACAGGTATGCCACAGAATACCATACGAAACCTGTTTGCCTCTAATTCTACCGGTACTAACCCTAGTAGCACAAATTGATTGGCCCAACGTTGGCCAACCGTTATTGCCAACGGTTGGCAGACCATCTGGAATGTCGGCCAGCCTAACGGTTGGCCAACTAACGGTTGGCCCAACGAATAACAACAGCATAAGCGTCATGGATAATTACGTTGGCCCTTCATTGTCCCAACAAAGAAGCTATTCTTTGCCAACATTAAAATAACTCTTTACCAGCAGCAATATGCACCTTTCTGATTAAATGTGGAATTAATTTGTTAGGAATTAAGCGATGCACATCAAAATATATGTAAAACAAAAATTGATTGTTTATTTTCTATTTCGACTATATTACATAAAAACAATTGACAACAGTTAACTTAAATCAGAAATATAAATTACCAACACATTGAACATTGTCTGATATGATAATCAATAGCCACAAACGTCTGTCATTTGATCTCAACAGGTCCGCCTGAAAATTGAGAAAAAGAGGTAGTAGGCTGGTCGATATAAAGCACTTGAACATGGTACTCTTAATGCTGAATAGGCAATGCATTTATGATTAGTTATTAGAAGTATTACGTAACTAGACATTCAAAATTCACATGAAATTCGAAATAGAATTTCAGATGAAATACATCATATAAACAGCTAAGATGTTAACGGCCTACGAAACAGGCTAATCCATTTTTTCGTTGGACTGCAACTTATTACAATAGGTATCTTAACTATATAAATGTTAATTTAACTTACCTTGACCATTGTTGAAATCGCAGAAGTAATCCAACTGAGTGAACCAGATATTTTCGCCAGACACTGAATCCACAGCAATCTTTTCGGCCGTTTTCAAAACAATTGTCAACATACTATACTAGCGCAACGTGGCGGCAGTTTTAGTAAGTTAAAAGAAAGAATAGCGCCAGAGTTTGGTCGAGCTCCCAGAAGTTCCCGAATATTATTCTAAGCTAGTTCATTTCGCTTACATGTTTTAATAATAAAACCCTATAAACGTACCATTGTTTTTAAATAGTTTCACAGATGTTCACTGTTTTTCGTTGAATTTTCGGGAATCAATGAGCACGCAATATCTGCTCGGCGCGTGCGCAGTACCACGAAGCAGGATCCAGAGCAACCACCGCGCGAAATTAAATGAAGATTTAAGACTTAGCATTTTCGGAGTGGAATTGGTGGTAAAGGACTCAGTCGCGAGCTACTAGAAAATAACGGTGGATGCGTATGTAATAAATTCTATTCTATACGTCTTTTCTGGGCGTTATCGCGGGAAAATGGAAAATCCTATACTCAAACGCCAACTCAGACGAATGTTATCTATTCAAATAAAGGAGCACAATATAACCCTTGGGAAATTCAGGATGCTAGGCCAAAATAATTCGAGCAGTTGTTAGCACACAGAGAAAATTGTAACTCAAAATACATCTGAGTAATAATGATTGCTATAACTTATTGGAGGCATGACAAACAAATGTAAACCTTGTTTATTCTTCTTTGTATACAACTAAAAATGGTTGGCAAGAATAAGTTAGCCCAACGTCGGCCAATGTCGGCAAAATCACCTATTTCTTCTGTAACTTGGTTGTAAATTGTCTGTTGGCCCAACGTAGGCATTTGGTTAGTTTTCCAACTAACCGTTTCCCAACGGTGCCTACGTTGGGTGCCAACGTTGGCCCAACAACCTGTGCTACTAGGGAAGTCTTCTACTCAAGCAAGACACACATGGTGGACACACAGTGTGCTAACACATCAATTTAAGCTTTCAATTCCGTGATAAAATTGTTATTTTGCACTGAAGTTGTAATAGTATACTTTGGTCAACGTTACAAACATCCATATCAAGTTTCATGAGATCCATCTCCACGAATCTCTCTTGGTGCGTAATTATTTTCTCAATGAGTGCGCAATATGTAGTTCTGCATTGGTATTCGTGTATCTGTTTCGTGCTTCCGTAAATGTATTTCTCATCACCTACATCATGTAAAAATGACAGCATGCAAAACTTTTTATAGAAATATACCCATGCTTTATCTATGTTTGAGTTCTAAACCACTGCTCTTTAATTCAAACAAGAAATGTAGCCTTATTAAGGTGTAAGTACTCTCGTAAGGTGTGATTCATCGTCAGCCATTATATACAAATTAAAATGATATGAAATGCTTGTAAAAAGGAAGCATAACTATGGAATAAATGACACATACGGGAATTTTGTCCTTTAAATCGAATTGAATATGTACCCAAACATGTTTGTGAGTCTGAGTTAAATTATAAGTTTGTATACAACGTCTTTAACGTGTCATGAACTCGTAAATATGTCCCTTAAGGCATGGATTGAACTATAGCAAAGTATATTATGGCGGATGTTAGAATTTTATCTGTAAATCTATAAATATTTGTCTTCAAAGCTTCACTATTGTTTGGGCGTTTCATCTTCCAGATAAATGGTTAAGTTATTACTCTTCCGCCCAATTACTGTATATCCTACAGAGTATCTGTGAAAATAATGCATAAGGGAAGTTGAATAAAACATGAAATTCAATCACGGAATATGGGCCCTTAATTTCTATGGAATGCTGTTTATTTCTGTAGTCATTATTTAATTGAATTATTTTTCTATCGAACTGCGTACTCCTTTCATTCAAGATATATGCGGTTGTATCTATATTTCGCTTCGACAGTCTAAGCGTATCGTTTTTCTCAACTCAACAATAGACTGCCTTCAAATATTTACCTTCCGATTCTGTTTATGTTGAGCGTTGGGAGATGCTTCCTATATCATGCAGCATAACATGCTTTATATGCAGCTTCATGCAGGAGATGTGGAATGACAATTGCTGTTTGAGCCGCGCACTTAATCGCTTTTAGGGAATTCCCTCACTGTAGAGGCATAGGTTTGCTGTTTGTTTACTGATCAAAGTGATATTAAGGGAAGCCCCAGCAGTATACTCCAATGGCGGCTTGTTAGGTATCCATGTAAATGTAAATGAGAGGACGAGAGAGCGGAGGCGGTTATGAAGCGATTGATATGGAGAAAAGAGAGTTGAAATTAAGCGGATTCGAAGGAAGTAGACGCTGGGAAAGTATGAGCGTAAATGCAGTAGATGAAAATGAAGTAGAATTGCAATTATAAAAAAGGAAAGGAAATAAATAGAAAAGAAAACGCCGATTAAAGAGATTAGAATTTTTCGGTGAAGGTGAACATTTGACGAGTGTTTGCGTTGGATGTCCGATTTTGTTGATTGATCAAGGGAACCCAAATTACTTCTGTTTATAAGATATCCTTTGCCGTGGAGGAGGAACGCATCGCTCACAAAAAGTGCTAACGGCCATATATTTAATTTACTTTAATCATTTTAAGTACTATGGAAAAAGTATTCCGCAATATCGAGCTGAAAATCCTGTCCATTTTGATGAATAAGAGAAAATTCTTGTTACGACAATGCATTTGGTATTCAAAGAATACCTCATGAGAAGATCTACGCAAATGAATGCTATGAAAAACGTAGAAATGTCCTAGATTTGAATTCTCGTCGCTGCCTTAAGAGTCGGTGTCGCTGAGGGAATGCTTTTCAAATTCATGACATAAATTCTAGCGAGAGGAAGGAGTATCATTCTGATAAAAAACTTTCTTAGTTTTTCGTAATGAAATTTGAAATTTCCATGCAAATGAAATGCATAATTATGCGTCCCTTAACTTTATCGCTTGAGCTTCAGAATACTAAGGTCAGTGCGTATCGCTTCAGTTCTATCAATACACTTGAATACTTACGTGAATTTGATACTCAACTTTTCTTTTTACTGTAATTGAGAGCAAAACATTTCAAACCTCACTAAAATAGGTCGTTTACACAAACTAAAAATTTAGTGCAAATACGCTAATTAAATTGTTGTCTGCGGAAACATTTTAAATGTGCAGTATCGAAACGGATTTAAATGGCTATGTTCACTTATGAATGTAAACTTAAATGGACTTTAAACACCGTTTACTATTGAGCTTAGTAATATAATGGTTTTTTCGAGTTTATTTAAGGTTTAAAGTTAATCTCCTACATCTATGATGGATTAGCGTAAATATTAACTGTAAACTTCAATTTAAATCCAGTAAGCCATTAAAATACCTTACGCTAAAGTGAGCATTAGTAGAAGTCCCTTTTAAATGTGCATTTTATACTGGGACATAGTCTGAAATCAAGACATCATGGGTTCATATTGTGCGCCCATGTTTACCCTTTCTAGCAATCTTTATTCTGTAGATAAATAGTTTGTGAAGCTTAAATACTTATCGTTTTCGTACAAAATGGCGTTTCTTAAGCTTGATTATGTATAGCAACAGAAAAATTAACATTTATGATTGTAATTTCAATGCGGAATGTACATCTTTCTGAGGAGAGACATAACATTGAAGATTATTTAATCCCCCGTTTATCCTCTTATTTAATTTGATTGAGATTTTTCCCCTCCGCTTATTTCAACTTAGAAAATTTAAACCCTGTTTATTTAAGTAATGTTTTAGATTCGACTCGATAACAGACTGCTCATAGCGTAATTCTCTTCCCAGCGATTACTCTACTCATCTACACAATGAACATTTACAGAAGACTAGTACATACTTAAAAGAATATTAACTAAGGTAACTAACCAATTCAGCATTTAATCATATGAGACGAAAAGGTTAAAAATGTAAGAAAAATTCATTATTCAAAGGTGGTAATCATTATTTCCTCTACGTAATTCCGCTAATTTTGAATAGTGAGAATTTCAAGGTTTCCTTCCCTTTAATTTCATCCATCGTTGCAATGGAAACAAGGAACAAAAAACCAAGGACTCTACATAACAATAGCGTAAAGGAAATACTTAATGTCTATGGCAAGATTCCGTGGAGAAATGGTTCGTATTTCAACAAGTTAGGTTACTTCGCATTTCAACAAGTTACTCAATATGATACGAAGCCATTTTTAAAGCAATGACATCCGCTCTCCTGAAGACACCTATTGGGGAAAGAAGGAAACTTAGCTTACGTAGCCTTTCCTTGGCTGGCGCAACGAAAATTATTCAACTGTTTGCCGCCGGAGAGGCTCAAGGACAGAAAAACACAGGAATAGCAAGTTAAGCCAAAAAGAATATGAGAATAAGGGACCAAAAGAATTCTCTTGCAGAATACAGCAATTTGGTCCAACTGAATTCCACTGCAGTCCACCGAAATTGCTCCAAAGTATTTAGCGGTTCCTAAAGTGACGTCATTATTCATCATTCTGGCCTTTGACATCTTTTTACAAAATATATACATGTTTCAATAAAAATGATTGAGATCTTGATTCAGGTTAATTAAAATGGACACTCGTGCAACCTGAAAAAGCTCTATTATTATTGTAAAGGCAACGCCTCAACTGTGCTTATATAATTCAGCGTTTTCATTAGTTCAACTTTTTTTATTTGGTAATAAATAGTTAAACAGTGTTGAATTTCATCCTCCTTTTTCGACCAATCAATCCCGAAATGGTCATGTATATCTATTAAATATCAAAGAGGGGTAGTAGTCATGTATTGGAAACTCGTGAAATATGAAGGATTCTTCATCCAATGATGTTTCAATATAAAAAGAATACCTCTATAACCGAATGATTGCGGAGAGATAATGCTAAGGAATTAGGAATTAGGATATTATGAATAATTTGTTATTCACATGTAGATACTTGGCGTAGAAATTTAAAGGAATAAATGCTATGTTCGAAGAAGTGGGAAAAGGACAGCGAGGAACTCAGGGAGTGCTTAGGGATGTATGCCGCTCTGTAATGTTGAAAATCTACTTAATTACGTTTTTAAGTCTACGCTTAGCTATCTGATAATGCGTGGCAGGGAGCGATAAAGCAAAATGACCGATCTATTTAATTATTTAAATGATCTAGTACGTACTTTTAAATTTAGCTCGGTAAGGCGATGTGCTAAACGTAGCATTACTGCGCTCCAGTTTCGAATTTCGATTAGAATATGAGTTTTCGTGTAAGCTTATGAAGAGTTATTTACAATCCAATACCTTTTGTACGATTTTAAATCTTGAAATACCGCTCTTACTGTTTTCATTATAAGAGTTAAAAAAATATGTAAATCAGATCAGTTTAATGAAAAATATTTCATCGCTAATTCAAGGTAAAATTACAGTCGAATAATGCCGACGAATATCAAGTCAAGGGAATTAACAGAGATTGCTTATGTAGAGTACGCGGTGGGGTTGTGAAATTAAAATATGGGTGAGTAAAGATTTCTGCGAGACATGAGAAAATGTAGTTGGGATGGAGTTTAAATCAAGGAAGAAAGGGGAACTGGATAAGAAATATAAAAGTGTCCTTATACTACAATATACTCGTATATTCTCAATTCCGAAAGTTTTTCAATTGTTTTAGGAAAATTAGTGCATAGATTTCGTTTTCAGCGTGTAGTATATGAAGGATAAAAGAATGAATTGCTGAAGTCTTCGGTATCCAGTTCAACTGGCATACTTTAGATTAACCATGACTAAATCAAAGTAAAATTGCTTTCATACTTTTTCGTTGCAATGACCGACCAAATGCCATGTTTCACGTATTGTTTCGATTGCTCAACCGCACTATCTTTGAACGAGGAATTCAGGTGTAGATAACTCATGCGAGTGATTGGGAGCAATCTAATCGAATCGACGTAAAATTTTATTGTTCTCCATTGGAAAACCGTAAATTATCCAAAAAAATGTATGCAGAAGGTAAATTTCTCCCAGAGTGTGTGATCTATAGATATGTTTGTTATGTGAAAGAAATTACTTGGAAACAATGAGTGTGTGATGACGGGTGAGTGTAAGCGATGGACGAGGAAATGGAAATGCAAGATCGATTCGAGTGTTCAAGTGTATGTACGAGCGAACTTCGGAAAGAATGTACTCGAAAAAAGAATTCGAGGAGTCGCCCCAAACGTTGGGAGAAGTAGAATGTTCGAGTTATCGGAAAAAAGCGTTCCGGAAAAGAATGTGGTATCTGCAGGGGAAAATGGATGGAGACAAGTGAAGGTCGACGTGGTGAAAGTGAAAAGAAGAAAGGACTTGTTTTTCGGGACATTCCAAAATGAGGAAAAATTGCTATGAAATGGGAGAGTTCCGCGACTTGTCTCCGAAACAAATCCGAAAAGATAAGGAAGTTATTTTGGTTGGCCAAAATCTCTGAAGTTATTCGGAGGAAAGTAAAAAAGGGAATGCAACGGCGATCCTTTAATAGGCATTTGTTTAACACTCGGCCGCTTGCGTTACTTAGAAAAGGCACTCTGAATCGGACTCCTCGCTCTCCGAAGAAATTTCCCTCTGGTCGTCTAACACGGGATAATGCATTCCCTCAGGAGATAAGAAATTACAATGAGATTTTGTATTTCATTTTAAAGAACCAATAGCCACTCCGATAATTTGTGGAAGGTTACGCATTCTTTTCAAAAATGTGATTCCTCTGAACTTTTATGAATTATGAATATTCAATAGAATTTAAGCAAGTTAAGGGAAAATATCAATGTATATGTGTTAGGAAGAAAAATTTATAGCCCATTTAGCATTATTACTATAGCATTTATTATGACCTCATCTTATCAAAATTTATAGGCAAATTGCAGAAACAGGAGATGGATGGAGAAGATGGTGTAATTGTAATGTAATTGTAATTGGTTTGAAGTGCACGCGTTGTGCCGAAGCAAATTCTCCGAAATCTCTCATTTTTATCATAAAAACCGAAATGATCTCAGGTTTTAAAGGTGTTCATTTTTAAGTCAGTGGAATTGAGAAGATGTTTTGCGCCGTCGATGGTCATTTCGGTGGCGTTCTCTATGTTGTCGAAAGGGGAACTGCGTCAGGAAATTCTTCGACCTCAAACGAAAAGGAAGTGAAAGGATGGAGAAGAATTCTTCGACGTAGAGGAAATAGAAGTCATAATTTGAAAGAGAATATTCCAATCCTGAAAAAGTGCACCACGATTTCCGCTTGAGATTGCCGTTCCTTCTCAGGAGATATTTAAAGAAAGTACCGGAAGAACCAAGACTCGAATAGAGGCTTCCGAAATAATGGAATATCACATCTGTGTCTTTTGCAGATTCGATAGTTTTATATTTCCACTCCTCTCGCTGGTGGATTGCATCTGTGCGCCTAAAATAAACCGAAAGTTGTTACTTTATAATCCCTTAAACACTGAAACTGTTAAGTTCTCCATCATTTTGATATGGATGTTGGCAAATCTTTTCCAATAAAAATAATAGATACTTGAAATCTGAACTGACAAAATGATTTACCTTGCTTTACCTTTATGAAAACCATTTAGATTCATTGAAGTAGCCCTACATACAGCAGCCCATTTTCAGAGACATCACGCGGGGATCGTCGAATTTCATCTTCATCACCTTAAATTATTTTTCTTCGGCATAAGAGAATAAAATTAGCATTTAAATGTTAGAATGAGAAAGTAAAGGTCTGTCTATCTGAGCAATTAGGTTAAATCCCATTGACTGCTCTATTTAATGCAGCAAATAAAGTGCATCTCCCCAGGGAAATTAAATTGTGACTTTCCCCCAAGTTATTACATCCAGAAACCACATTTATATAATAGAAGAAAAATTGCCTGCATCCAATCACAGCGTCGCTTATTAGAGAAAATAAGCGAAGTTTACCCAAAAACTGTGATAAGGAAACGAAGAATGTTATCAGAATCAAAGAAGGAACTCGATAGGTCCCCTTAGGCCTTTGCTCCATTTCCTGGTGGATTTTTAATCTCATTTCCTAATAAACTCCGAACTGCGAATTTTAATCCAAACTCCAGTCTCGTCTTCAACCCCTTTTCCTCTGCAAGCCACCTAAATTTCTCGCCGTCCTTTTTTCTCCTCTCGAAGCTCTCATTTCGCTTTCTCCTTCTTTTCTTATTCTCCTGGGATTCGTATGACGCCCTACTTCTAAAGAATTCTTGCCTGGTAACTGATATTTGTTTGAAAATTAGCTTGTACTAAGGTTAGTATCCTTTCTATGGTACATACAAAATGTATTTCATGTTTATTACTCATATTTATAAATAAACATAATTTATACCAAGATTCCATTCCAAAAACAAAGAACCATAAATTCCCAGGAGGCAATGCAGTTGAACAATAACCAAATAATGCAAAATTTCAGTTTTACTCAGAAATATTACCATCTTAAAAACAACCCAAAATTTTCATATTCATTCTACACTTCTTGATAAAAAATTTAACTCATGTATTTTAACTTTGTGAATCTGTACACAAATCTTCAATTTTGTAAAATAATCTTTTAACATATTTTCAACTCAGCACTTATTATTAATAATATCAATGGAAACGTAATTTTCCAGCAAAGTAAGAAAAAAGAACTTTGTAAATTTCCACACAGGTATACACAGGCAGAGTATCTTCAAATAAATAAATAAATATTGTCTGACCGGTTTCGGCTCAGAAGCCATTATCAGGTCCTGATAAGTAAGAAAAAGTAATCATCAGGTCCTGATGATGGCCTCGGATCCGAAACCGGTCGGACAATAAACCCAAGCGTGGACATTTACCAAGTTATTTTTTCTTACTTTGTCAGAATGTCGTTCTACGAAGTACGGCCAAGAACGATTGAAGTTAATCGTAATTTCCTTCAATAATCGTAGATGCCCATCAATTATCATGAATTCCTTTGATAATCGATTCCACATTTCACATATTCAAACGATAAATAACAACGGAAAAGTATTCTCTCTTTGTCGTTATATAAGGGAATGAATGTTTAACCCCTTTGCCAAAAGAAATCGGTTAAATTAGATATCACATTTTGTATGAAAGTGCATTGATATTTTTCTTTTGCTATTTTTCAAGAATTTATATTTCGCGTTCATGCAGATAATTAAATGATAGTCTTCACTGAATTCCAATGCCTTATCAAATTTTCTTTTACCGAGATGTTTCTTATTCAACAGAGGGACTTATCTTTCTTCCTAATAGTAAACGTCTTCGTTGTACGGAACATTTTACCAATCTCACACTCTTAATCTGTTTGCCTTGATACGTTAAGTATAGTGACAATATGAAATTATGTATAATTTATTCCATTCAGCCGTAGATATACAACATCGATTATCTGTGCGAGTTATTCTATTTTTGTGAAGCTCGATCTTCCACCTCAGTCAACTGTTAGTAACTTTTAAGATAACTTTTGTCATCAAACGTTGATGTATTGCATTTCGTCGCTCTAGGGCCATTTTGACGCATTAAAGCGCCTAAATGACCATGCGCTGGATTTTGATTTTGGTAATCCATATGAATATAAATAGTAAAACTTGCTGCAAGCGATATATTAATTAATGTTCCAATTCGAATGACTTACCTTTCTTCATTTGGAAATGCATCTGAAGTTCTTTAGCGGTAGTATTCGGGGATATTCGAAGTGGAATGCAGAGAAACGCAAGAAATGCCACTTTCCGATAATTTAATTTATTTCTGAATGGATGAATGACCCTTAGCAATGAGTACTTCTTCAACAAGTCCTAAATTTATACCTGTTGCAGTCCTGTGCATTATTATTCACACTCTCTGCATTCACTTCTTTTTTTCCACTCCAACTCCTCTCGATAAATCCTTTAGAAATGATTTTTCGTTTGCTTTGGGTATTCAGCATAAATCTATACTAGCTCAAGTGCCCTTTGATTCTCCAAGGGGTAATATGAAAGTAACATTAAGGAAAGTAGTCTCCTATTTATATAGAAAAAACTAAAATATCTCAGTTTAATATGATAGGACTCGTTATAGGATAAGAACATTTTCAGTACCATCAAAATTCAATTTGAGCCAGTATCTATGATCGACAGCAATATCCTGAATCTTTAAAGAATTACTTTCTTATAAAATTGTATTTCAGTTTCAACACTGATTCCTTCAATTATGGAGTGGAAATAGTGCCTGTAATATTTATTTAAACGGATTTTAGATGCATTTCTTAAGGGAGCACTTTGAATCGTCAGGAATTGAGCCACAGACTAATTGGTTGACAAATATTATAGAACTACAAGTAAATGTGGTGTGTCGACTTTTATTAATGTGCAAGTGTTACAAATTCTGGTTCTTTAGTTTGAGGGAACAATTCGTACCCTTACTCAAAATTAACAAATGAGATAGCTGATCTGCCCGTTGAGTTACAACAGGAAGTGAAAATTGACAAGTTTTCTGGTAATTGCGATTTAATCGACACCCACCTTAACAACAGATTGCCCCAATAATAAATGAGACGTGAAATCTCGTTATTATTTACTGAAAATGCCACAACGATACGCAACAGTAACCGATGAAGGAAGTAGAGTCATGTTATATGCACCTCTTTCTACATCTTCACAATAGTGTACATCTTCAAATCCATTTGCATCATTCTGACACAAGTATTACATAAAATTTCACCAGCACTTTTAGTTAACGTTGTATCTCTATATTTTGTTTCATTCTTTTCTCTCATATTTGTCTTTCATATTTAATTTTAAACATGATAACTAATTTTGTTACATAATTATATTGTTTGTCAATACATTGTTCATATCTTCAGCTTCTTGAGATTATATTAATGTAAAACATAATACTTAGTTATAGTTGCAAACTTCTTTAACATTGGGTAATTAGCATCAATTTATTGTATTTATGTGGCAATGTGCTCTCTCATCATTAGAAAGATAACTGTATCTGTTACTGACACACTTCCTCTTATACCGATACACGGCAAAGTCTGTTTTATATTTTCCATTTTTATGAAAAACGAATGCCAAATAACAGTGACAATAGATTTAGGGTGTCAAATTTTGACTGACTGACCTTTAGATATCTGTCCATATTAGCGAGGTGGTATTTTGTGTCATAAAACACTAAATGCGCTCCACTCCACACGCCTACGAATCCTCATCAGATGATATCATTAAAAGTATCAAATCATTCACCTCTCTCTGCGTGACATTGGTTTCGCGCAAATTGTAAATTCGTTTCCTTTGAAAGACTTTCGTTTCCGAAGGCGATTTTTCACTAATTTTCCTCCGCTAAGTGTCCTCTCCCAATCTTCGCTTGATCCTTCTCTCTGGGCCGCTCCATTAGACGAATGAGAACTGGATCCGCTCTGGGAGGGTCACGTGTTTTCCAGCCGCTGGATTTTTGGAAGCAATGAATGTTGTTTTCCCCAGAGAGGCAAGGAGGAGAGGAAATTGGAATGGCAGTCTTGGGCAGAGTGCTTCCACACGAAAGCTCTTTCCTTCCAATGGTCAAACACTCGCTGCTGTTTACAACCCAAAGAAGTCATTATATAATGGGCTGCAATACATTGAGGTCACGTGGAATAAATGTCGACCATATACCTGTCTGAACCTAAGGCCTGTTGTTCCGTCATATTCATTTTGTATTTGTAACGTCAAAGGCCTTCGAAGAAATGATTCGTTGTCGGCTAAATAAAGTGTTAAATAAACTTCTGCGGTTATATCACTTTGAAACGGTCAATTCAGTCCAATTCAATCGCGGCTCCTTAATCGAAAGTTACATAATACCAAGGAGAGGGAATGAAAGGGCATTGTGAGGAGTGAGGTAGTGTGTCCTTAGTATGAAGTTACAGATATCCTCTCAATAGTATATTCCAAGTATACTGTATGCAAAGACTAACTTATATGTCTTTCTTAAAAGTAAGAATAAGTTATATCTCTTTCTGAAAAGAGAATTAACATATTTCTAGACCGATTGAATAGTTCCAGTGGTGAACTTATACTCTATTAATAAAAGTTCCTCATGAATTTTTATTCGCCCCCTTTTGTTAGAACTTCTCATGAAGAACTTCTGAAAGGTTTTAGAGCGAATTCGGTTTCTTCTGGATTTTGATAGAATATCGCTGTTATGGAATTTCTGCACATTTCCAGTATAGTATATGTATTTATGTTAGTATAAAAAGACTTCACCCGAACCCCAACCATTCACCCAAGATGAAATGTATTTATTCCGAAAACTGAGGATTATTTATTACTTAGATTTAGATTCATTCCCCGCAAGCCGCCGGTGGCGCATGGCAGGGGGTCTAGGAACACCAAAGACCTAACCTAATCCATTCTGTTCGCATCTCTAATTTTCTGCGGAAAGAACGACCAGAAGTAACTATCTGTTTTGGCGTTTACTTCCTTGTTGAATCTCGATGGAAATTACGTTGAAAATAAAGTATAAGGAGCTTCTTATTAAGGATGCAATAACCTTGTAATTATTATCTTGTAATGAGAATGTGCACTTTATCCAAATCAGTTGGTCTTTGGTTCAGGAAACCGCCATACACAGTTCTGCATGGCCTGAGAAAATCACTTGTAATTTCACTTAGAGTTCAGCAAGTAAATTATTTTCCCAATGCGAGCGCCTTTAGTAATAGTTTAAAGGAAACAAAATCTGATCAGGTCCACCGAACATATATTTGGAAAACACGTTTTTCTTTTAATCAACACAGTAGATACGAGTATTATTACCGATGGTATGAAGATTCCATTGAAAGCAACTAAAGAGGAAATATTTACGAAGAATCAGGGAATTTCCTCCACCTTTCTTTGAAAGTTGAATACGTCATCCACATAGCAGTTTTTATTCGACGTTTGGCGCAAAAACGATATAATTCTTTTCCCTCTCTCTTTCACTTAGCGTCATTCCATTGTCCACCGAAGAGACGTATGCGCCCAACACTGCAAAGAGAAGCGGATTCTCGGACGAGGAAATGAACTCACACGAATTTCCTGAAAAAATTTAACGCTTCGCAGTTGAAAACAGGATTTTTAGGCGAAAGAGTGAGATTATTTGAACTTTAAACCTTCTTTAACGAACAGAAGCTGTCTTGGAATTTCATAAAATTACAAATAACCATTTGAGACAAATTTATATAAGTGACGAAATTCAGTAATGTAATCTCTGATATGCATAATTCCTGTTTTGATTTGAATTTTGACTTAATTCTCTCAAATGGTTACGATGGAATTAGCCTGGCTTTGCTAATCCTTTGTGAGAATTTCTATGCGTGTCGTTTTACTCTTTTCATTGACCATTGATATCAGCTCAAAACCTCAACATAGATGTAAAACAACAGCTTTCAAAGATGGAACATACCTTCTCGAGTATATTACAGGAAATTTAGGGTCTCATTCTTAACTTGAATTCCAAAAATGGCTGGAATATTGATAGAGGTGCTGTCGTATGGATCAATGACGCGCCGCACTACCGAGGTTTGATAACCAAAAGATAACAACCCACCGGATTATCTTGCAAACTCATATTTACTGATACCGAAAAACAGCTTATGGTGATTTAACTCAGGATAATGAACTGCTAATCATTGATAATCTCTGACAACTTTGTCATTTGTTATGTATGGCTATCATAAGCCTTAACGCAAGATTGATTTTGTTTAGAGAGTCGTAATAATTGCTCTGAAGATATAATCCCGAAATCTATGCTAATACATGGTGAATCTATGTAGTGCTTATTAATATTTGTGAAATTGTGAATTAATTAGTGAACATTTTATCTTAACAATTCATTGCATCGACCAAAATCGCATCTCCTTGTATAGAGCTGCAATAACTTAAGCGTATAACATTTTGAAAGTTTAACTCTGAATCAACGTTTTCCATCGCTACCAACCATATCATCCCTTTCAAGTATTTATAATGCATATTTAACATGTACAAACTTTGCTGAAGCACTTTAAAAGAAATTTCCTTTAAGGTGACACTACATATGATATGATTTCTCTCTTATATGAAAAAACTGTTCGTGACTTTCATAAATAACTTCAAACGATATTAATACAACTTCGGTCTTTCCCCTTCACGGTTTTTCAATTTTCTGCTATGAAGAAATGTAGTTTATCCAAAGGTAGATTTCATGGTTTTTGCACTTAATATTTTGCTTTAAATTCCTCTCGAAGGCGTAGTGTGAATGAATGCTACTCTGAGAATAAATTCTTCCCCTGACTCTCAGTAAATAAAAGCTTTCACCCGCGAACTCCGTAAATGTCAATTAAAGTTTTCATTAGAGCTCGTGATTAAATCTGGGACCGTATCAATTTACAATTCCAGCGAGGGTGAGGTAGATTCGAGGAAAAAGTGAGGAATTCCTGCAGAGTGACGCGTGAATTGGTTCATCAAGGTCAATTTGTGGCTTGGATAGGCTCTCTCCTCTATTTGGCAAACATTTGAGGAAACAAATTGATTTTTGTGGAGATTTGAAATATGACGTAAAGGGAATAGAAAAACGAACCGAAAATGGGGAGCTAAACAAATGGACAGTAATTGCTATCGCTTAATATTTTCGGATCTGAGATGCCATTATAAATGGAAGTGGAACATTTAGAAGATGAATTCGGAAAACCGATATTTTGTCATTGCAAGAAGAGACGACTTCGCTTCAAGACTAGAAGATGATTTTCGTGAGGTGGAATTAAAAATGCTCTACGACTTGAAACTTAATGCACCTCTCCGAGTGCCAACCATTATTATGCGTTGGGATGAATCTTCCTTTACGGACAATGTGTAATCCATTTACAGTGTCTCATTTTACTAACGTATGACGTTCTCCAATATTATCTCAAAACACAATTCTTGAACTTATGTAATAGTTTATTTCTTTAAAAGTGCTTTTTGTTAAAGTGAGTGCATTTCTCTGTCTCTCGCAGTTACATTATCGCCTTCAAGTAATGGGATTCTTTCGAACGATACATACAAGTGTCACGTTCATTAATGACTCGAATTGAAAGGATAACCACACTTTTGTTGACCTTAACCATACTTTTGAGAAAAACAGATTCCATGAAAATTAAGCTCAACGTGCCTGTTAGGTCTGTATCTGCCTAGATATTCATGCCAATGCTATGTCATTATAAGCATATTGCATACCGCCTTTTGGCAGGAGTCAGGGGCTGCATGCACATTTTCTGTTTAAATTTAATTAATTAATTAATTTATTTATTTACCAATTCATTTATTAACGAACGACCTGGTTTCGATCTGGATCGAACCTGGATCAGGTAATCTAAATTAGGAACGATGCTAAATGACCCTAGCCATCGACGCACCACAAATAAAAAACACATACACACACACTATGACTTTACTTTTCTAATCGACTGCTTTTGCGCATCGTTCACGGAGAGATGAATTCTTGAATCGATTCGTTCTATTATCTATTTCCCAGAATTATAACGGCTAATCTAACTAATCATTAGGACGAATCATGTCGGCTACACCACCTATAAACTTGCTTTCTCTGACCATTTTTAGTAAATTTATCTTTATTTTATGTTTTAACTTCCAAAGATTCCCATCCAGCGTCCCGAAGCGTCTGTGTAACGCTCACTGATTTATCGAAGCAATATTTCACAAAAGTATCGCATTTCGCTGCACCTTTTCTAATTCTCGAACGCAACACTTATCGGCAAGGTCCCATACACTAATACACATTCAGAATGAAATCTAACGCAAAGAAATATCGCCCGCGAACTTTTTCTTCGCGCCGATCGGCTATTCACTTAACGATGGCGAGTTTCTTAAGTGCTTTCCGCATATATTATGGATGTGGGTACTCCATGTTAAGTTATTCGTGGGGGATATTCCAATATATTTCATCACCTCTACTGTTAAGAAGTTTATCCCTCGGGGGCTGTACGAATGATCATTGATAATAATTTTTTTTGAAGAAGTTAACAAATAAAAATTTGTCTAAATTTAGCTCAGATTACCAATTATTTAAGTATTTCATTATCCTAAATATAACAATTCTATATATAAAGTCTAAATTCTTTCCAAAATGCATTGTCGTCCGCAGATGTCCTAACTTTACTATCATTAAGATTTCTAAGGTTGCTGATGCATACTAAAATAGTAAAAATGTTATCAATAATATTCAACATGCTTAATATGATAAGATACGGCCCAATATATTAGGTATATAGCATACTCAGTATGTTAGGCATATAACTTATTTGCCTAATATTGAATATTAGGATTAAGGACGGAATATCGAAATCAGGACACACGCAGAGTAAATAAGATTATGCCTGAAAACTGATAATCCTAAAAACCTGTTAAAAGAAAGGAAAAATGAAAGTCGAATTTGCCTTATGCACGCATAAAAACTGACAAGGAAAGGGTATGCATGCTATCAAAGAAAAATCCAAGCGTTTTCTAAACCATGAGTATCTTTCTTCTTCAGAAAGCAATATTTATTTATTTATTTATTTATTTATTTAGGAATTACCCGTCGCGATTAGGTCGTGGGACCCGGTGGCAACGGTTGAGGGGGTGCAAAAACAATACTAACTGTCCGGCATTCGCCCAAAGACGGGAGGAAAACCCCTCCAAAAACCTCCCGTAGACAGTACACATTCAATACAACCAATTAATATATACATACAATACCTCTGAATAAACATACATACATAAAGTTGAAATTAATTTTCCCACATACCATATTTTGCAGTGTCTATACACATATATACATATAAGTTATACATAGTCGAGTATGTATCAGTTGCACGAGAAACACTTAGACTGCACTCGATCGCATACATTCAAATGTTTTAGCATCGAAAGATTTCGAAGGAAAGCGAGTTTCACTGCAAAGTGCACATAAGAACACATAACTTCCAGCCTTGAGATGGTTCAACGTAGGGCAGCTAGGTTTGTTAAGGGAGACTTCAGATTTGACAGCAGTGTTTCAGTAATGATAGAATCTCTCGGATGGAATTCGCTTAGTGATAGAAGACTAGATTACCGTAGGAAGCTTTTTAATAAATTTCTCACTACGGATCTCAGGGAGGAGGTTGTTGATATTGCCATCCCAGTTAGTACCGAACGTGATCTTCGGGACAAAACGAAGAAGCGTTATAGGGATATAGTTGCCAGGACGGTTAGTTACTTTTGGTCATTCTTTCCGCGATGTATTAGAGAAGCAAACAGCAGTGCAGGTTAGATAGGTATATCGGTGTTTTTCACCCCCTGCCATGCGCTGTAGCGGTTTGCAGGGTTCAAATGTAAAGAAGAGTATTTTTCATTTTCGATTTGATAAGCAATTATTACGTAAATAGTTGCGTGACCAGACTTTAAGATGTCTTCTTGTACGTGAATATATTTCCCAAAAGAATATATTTTTGTGGAAAGGTTGTTTCTACTTTCATACTGACATAGCACCTTATCTTAAAGTCGAGATTACAGATATCAAATTCCTTAAAGTGGTAAATGCAATTAACAATGAATCAATTGAGTACACAGATACAGGACCACTGAAACTTTGACAGCGAAACAGTCACAATGAAACCGTAAATATTGAGGTAGTAAACATTTTTGTACGATTGGTTTCATTACTGCTAGAAAATCCTCAGGCGCTACAGAAAAATCTATTTACCTTCATAGAACCATTCATAAGTTATATGAAAGGAAAAAAAGCTAATGAGAAGTAATTTGAAGGAAAGTCGAAAAGGCATTCATTATAACTATACTTGGAGCCCTTTTAAGTTCGACTAAGTGACAGCCTTGAATAGCATTCTTCAACTTATATATTGCAGTATTTTCCTACCTAAAATTTATTTACTGTTTTGGAAGTAATTCCGTCAGGTGTTTGAGGAGCAATTTATTTCTCTCACAAGTTCCACTATCATAAATTAAGACGGAAATAATTAAGATATTATAAATACTATTTTCATTAATTAAAGTAAGAATAGTTGACTTTGTTCCATTTGCGGAGAATCATTTTGAACAAATAGGGTTTCTAGGCTTTAATAGGCATTGGATGTTAAAGGAGGCCACGAGTAAGTAATAAAATAAAAGCTCAATAATTTAGTGCGTAAGGCAATATATTGCACGACTGCTGAGTGTACGCACGTGAATGTTTCCTTCAATTCAGATCACGTTCCCTCCACTACTCACGCATTTCCATTTAATCGGATAATGAGGAAAGTGGAGAAGGTGTTTTGAATGGGAATGAATAGAAAAGGCCCTTCTTGAGGACAGAAATTAGAAATGCGCTTTCATTTAAAATACCCAATGGGGATACATTCTTATACAATGATATTTACAACTCACTTGTGAGTTTCCCTTCTAAGTTATTTGCACTGCACTGTATTCTGTTTTCCAATTTTATGCGAGAGAGGACAAAATACCGTTACGGTGTATGTCAAATTTCGTCACCCAAAGGAAGAATGAAAAAGATACTCAGTCAAAATGTATGTATGTTTTATATCCAATATAAACTTTTATTTATCTTTGTGGGCATATTCGCATTAAAATTGATAAATAAAGATCGCCTTATTTTGAAAACATAATGTGTTACCTAACATCAACCTAAGAACTTTTTGTTGTTAGTTGTTTAGGGCGCGTCGACAACTTAGGTCATATTGCACTATTTATTAGTTCAGGTTGAGATCTCTCTTTGGTATTTCAGTGGTGTTCGCCTAATTGCGTTAGCGGGTTTAGAGCGTTAAAAGGCTACGGATACGGCAGGATGAATTTAAGGTTTGTTTCGGGGACGTGTTCAAAGTTTTTTGAAGAGCCCACTTTGTTTAAGGAAACTCAATACTCTGGATATTTTGTCGTGGTCGTCTTCCAGGACCGACGCCATGTCTCCTCTGATTCCTAAAGAGCTCATTTGGTACCTACCGCATTCCAACAGTAGGTGTTGGATGCGGATTTGGCAGTCGCAGTAGGGTGGTACTTTCCCTTTTGAAAAGAGGTAAGAGTGGGTTATCGCGCTATGCCCAATCCTCAGGCGAGTGACCGCTATCTCCCCACCCTGGTTGCTCCTGATTGAGGAGGCCCACGCTGGTGTGACAGGTTTGATAAGCCGGAGCTTATTGTTCAGGAGGTTTCTCCAGGTTAATGTCTATTCTTCCAGGGCTACTTTTCGGAGATGGGTTTTCAAGTCTTCGTATATATTTGTATATAATCGGGCATAGGGATGTCCAACGCCTCCTTAGCGGCTTTGTCAGCTCTTTCGTTCCCCGCTATCCCTACATGTCCAGGTACCCAGAGAAACTTGATGGTCTTTCTCTTATTGTTCAATGAAGTAATGGCCGAGTGTATGTCCTGGACTAAGTTGTTTTTTAGGGTAAATATGGCAATGAATTAGAGTGCGCTGAGGGAATCCGTGCAAATTAAAAAACGTCCGGAGTTTCCTTCTATCCTCAGAAGAGCTAATATAATTGCGGTCAGCTCGGCCGTGAAAATGGAGGATAGAGAGCTGAGCTTAGCTTTGACGACCCCATGGTGGGATGAGATCACTGCACAGGCACATTCTGTGTCTGATTTTGATCCGTCTGTATAGACGGGCGTGAAGTTGGCATGGTTTTGCAAGATCTGGTAGAAAGACTGCTCAGGTATATTCTTCAGCCGTAGTAGAGGATTTGTGTTGTTTAAGTAACAGAAAATTGATATTCGGGCGGGGCGTCAGCCAGGGAGGGTTTCTGGAACAGCCTTTGTGGTAAAGATCAGGTAGGTTAATTTGTTGGGCTAGGATAAAATCGAGAAAATGAACATTCATCGGTAGCGTAGCCTTGGTCTTTTGATTAAAAAGTTTTAAAAGCTGTGGGTTGGAGATCATGTCGTAGCATGGATGTGTCCGCATCGATAGGATTTTCGTGGCATAGCTGCATATCAAATTGTTACGTCGGATCGCCAGAGGTGGTTCTCCAGCATCAGCGTATATGCTAAGAACTGGGGATGTCCGGTAAGCGCCAGTTGCTATCTGAAGTCCGGTGTTATGGACGGTGGATAACGACCTTAGAAGTGACTTTAGTGTGGAGGAGTAGATGACACATCCATAGTCCAACCGAGATCTTACCATTGCCCGGTATAACAGAAGCATGGTGCTACGATCCGCCACCCATATGGACTTGCTTAGAAATCTTAAAATATTTAAAATCTTGGAACATTATTCTTTAAATAAATAATGTGCTCGCGCCAGTTGAGTTGGCGGTCGAACGTTAGACGCAGGAAGCGGGTTGAGGGAACGTATGTTAAGTTCCTACCCCAAGACGAACTGTTGGGGGCCTAAGAACTATAACCTTGTTCACTATCAAATCGTCCCAGATTCAGATAGGGGTCATTTGTCATTTTAACGTCCCTGCATAACCAATATACTTATGAATGATCGCCTAAATACTGGAATAATGGATATAAAACTTTTGATACAATATAGTTGGTGAAATGCCGACATCTCGCAGACTACTTATTTCAATATCATCACTTGTTTGATATTAGGTCTTCCCCAAATCGTAAACTATAGCAATGCATTTGTGATTCATTTGCATCGCATTCAGTAGTCTTACCTAAAAAGTAAACGGACATTAATATTTGCCGTATTTTATGTACCATTAGAAAGAAACTTGGTGGGGATAAATTTCTCTAAAATATCTCACACACTGATTAAAATTATGCAAACAAATATTCCTGGAATATAAAGCCGCAATTGTAACTTGATGGCGCTGTATGAAAATCAATTGCATACACAGCGTGCTCTGTTAACACTGTTTTCTTTAAATTTTTCTCTGCAGGGTTATCTGTTGGCGAGCTTCTGCGTTACAATCCTAGAAGTATCTATTGAAGCCTTGCATAATTCTATTGCATCATATGTTTTAACCGTTAATGTATCATTACTTTTCTGACTCTAATCGGAAAATGGAGGTGGAACAGCCAATATATATCACTTTCCAATTATGGAAAGTGCTTATGGATTACTCGTGTGTTCTTGCATGGTATTTTCTTATTTTGTGACGGCAGGGAAGACAAGCCTCGAAACACAGAAGTGGTCACACGGACGAAAGAACCTATGAATGAAAATTCATCGAGGAGCTGTAAGGAAGACAAAAAATACTTATAAAATATTGTGCGAACGGAATGTTTGTGTAGCACACGCCGACAACCGATGAAAAACAGTAGAACATCGCAAAAACATGTTATGGGCGGTCCAAACTAATGCGGATATTCCGAAATTGACTGTGACTGGTGACGAGACATCGTGTTTTCGGTCCGAGACTCACAAAGCGGTTGAGTTATTATTGGTTGAGTCCGAATAAAGCGAAACCAAAGAAATTGCGTGTGTAAAAGAGTGTGTTAAGTGTACTGCTAGCAAGTAAGATACTGCTAAGCTTTTTCTTCAATTCGAAAAGAGTATTTCATAAGTTCTTTCTACCAGAAGGACACAAAGTTAATTTTGGTTCCTCAATTTTTTGGATGCAAATTCGACATATCGATAGGCGGACTCCTCCTAGAGGTCACACCTCTATGATAATTCCTCAGTAAGCAAAACGAATATCATACAGAGAGGGGATCGAAGTCCTGGTTTATCTGTCGCATTCGCCGGGTTTTGTTCCGGAAGGCTTCTGGTTGTTCCCCAAACTGAAATTGTTGATGAAAGGAGAACTTTGTGACATTGTGGACATTGAAAGGAAATGCACTGCAGTTTAAATTCGATTCCACAAATGGACTAGATACTACAAGGATTAGAAGAAGGTGTTAACTTTGCACGGTGAAGCCATGCGGCTGAATCCCAACGAATAACAAGTGTGAAAAATAGTGATATGACTGGAACCCCACGGAAAGTGGAAAACCTGTGTTCGAGTCCCAGTCACATTGCTATTTTTCACACCTGTTATTCTTTTGGACTAGATACTGTTACAAAAAATATTCTCTATCGATTCCAGTTTAGTTGTAAATTGATTAAGAGGGAGACTATTTGGAACGAAAGGGGTAAATTCTGAAATTAATTCACAACTTGTATTTTTAGAGCTGCAAATATAACGGAAATGAGACACACTAAGCATGTGCTGACCATTTCACTATTAAATTACAATCCCCTCTTGAGCGTGTACGGAAAATTGCAACCCCAAAAACTTTTTGTTAATGAATTCAAAATGAAGATTTTAACTTCTTTTTCTAAGATACATCCATCTGAAAAACCTCAGCTCGTTTAAGGTCCTTCTTATGGGTGTGAAACATGGATCCTAAGAGAAAGAACAAAACAAGATTGAGATAATCCAAATGAATTAGCAGCGCAGCAAGACAAAAAATTAATATTATCACAGTAGTTTGATTAAGCTTATCTAAGGAAGCCCTGAGTTATATTTTATCCTAGGCCCCTGTATTTTATCCTAGGCATATTCCTATAAGTTTATCTTTAGGCCCTTCTAATAATATAATGAGTTTTCTCCACAGATAGATGCCGTTGTTCTTGTGTTGATATCGCGAACTAATAGAAACCTAACGGTGCAGGAACAACAAAACATTAAACCTCGTCCAGGAACTTTAAGAACCCCAGTTCTTCTTTGACACGAAACATTTTCCAGATCCCTTATGTTCAAAACTACAGAAATAGATCTCTTTAAAACATATTGATGCGAAATTGCAATCGATCGATTGTCAATCACTAATGGCAGACAACAAAATGGATGCTGCCCTTTAAAAACCCTCCTCTGCCCTGCTGATGCTACGTTTCGCATATCTTTATTAAATTCGCCAGATGTCGATTCAATCGATTCCATTCACTTTGTTTCCTCACTTCCCTTCCTCCGACAGCCACTCTTTAGCAAATGAAGCCAATCAAATGGACGGATTGAAAAGCCTTTTCATTACTTAATTACGACTCACACTAATTTTTCCATCGTTTTTTAATCTTTCCATATGTCCATTACTAACTCATCCTTTTTCTGGAGATATTTTCACTTCATTAACTTTCCTTTCAGACTTAAATTCCCTAGCTTATTTTCTTGCGTTCTCGCCTACATCGATTGTTTCATCGGTATTTTATTTATTTCCCAGTATTCAATGGCAAGAGTTAAAAGTGAGAATAAAAGATTCTTAAATGATGGCGAGTATGCTCGGGTATTTCCTTGAAAACACTTTCACTTTTCATCCACTTAAATACAATGCACGATTTACTCGTCGATTTTGATTTTTCATAGAATTAGAACTATTTCAATCGTGTAAGGATTCTTAGTGTTATTGTAAACTATATATCATCATCATTAGCCATTTTCAATCCGAGGTCGGATGAAGAAGTGTTTTCCAATTCTCACTATGTTCAGCTCCTCGTCGCTAAGTTACCCCTAAGTAAGGGATGATATCTCTGTTCCACCTGTCCTTCGGTATTCTCCTTGGTATCTCGAAATCCCTCGGTGTCCAGTTGAAACATGCCTTTGCCCAACGGGTTTTCCTTTCTTCTTGTCAAATGACCTGTCCATTTTAGAGATGTTTGGTCACACCCAAGTTTCAGTTCTATAGGTCAAGACTTGAAAAATGCGTTAGGCTTCAACACCATGTGCATTTCAGCTCCACTCAAGTTCCTTAGGACAGTTTATTATCCGTGATTTTCACTAGAGGATAAATGTTGAAAATGTATCGTATTTTCCAAAGTAAGTTTTACTGTAAAGATTTTAAACATTTTCATTATTTATCCTCAAGGGTGTACTGCAAAGCAAAGGCAAAGCATATTACTTAAATGCCGTCGCTTTTTTTGTCCTCAGTATGTTCTCGGCAGTGGGATCTATAAAAAATTTTATCACGCTTGCACTTCAAGGGAATTATACATTACCTGTAGTTTAATAAAGTTCATTCCAAGTTCAATTTTTTGTTTAGCTGTTGAAGTCTTGTCGCTGTCAGTAGGCTGCGAGGAGTATTACCTGCAAAAATCAGGCGGCTGAAGCACCTCCTATTGATCCGTAGGTCCCTCTCCTCCCCCTCTACGGTTTCAAAAATTCATTCACAACTGCTGCGCAAAAGTAATTAATAAAGAAGAGTTTAATGAGAAAAAATTAACAGAATTAATTCAATGCTATTCCAATAAAAATAACTTAACGGAATATATAAATAAATAGACAAATAATAAAACTAAATGTACGTATATTTAAATATACCTATATATTTAAGGAAACGGGAAAATTAATCTAAATTAAAGAACAGGTGATTGAATGGTTTATCCTCGTAAGATACGTACCAAAGTTGAATCTGAACTGGTAGCGAATTCCAAAAATGTGAGGAAAAAGTTTTGAAAAATCTAAAATGAACATTTCTGTGTAGAATGGAACATATAAGGTGGTGAGGGCCGGAACGAGTGTTAATGGAAGAAGGTTAAATTTTCTAAGAGATCCAAAATATATTTCCGCTGCAAGTCTCGGAATAAAAAAGGCAGCCAAGCTTGTGCTTTCTACTTAAGTCTGGTTTAAGCCGCTTTAGTTACTGGCGTTATAAAGATGTTTTCATCTTCACGAATATTAAAAGTGAATGGAATACAACTTTCCAAATTTAAAAGACAAAGTTGCCTGAGCTCTTGTTCACAAGTTAAGTCACAATAAATAAGAAAACAGTAACTAATCAATGGAAAAATGCTAACGATAATGCTAACAAGCATCTACGCTTTGATTGCGGAAGGTTATTTCTTTGCAGCTTAATCTGTTACCATTTTCTATTAACTGTATTCGAGATTTTAGATATATGTGGGTTCCAGTAAAGAGTTAGTCAGTTACACTAAAGAACTAATGCAATCGCAATATTGCATACTGATTTACTAAAATGAATAGAGCCACCATCAATAGTGATTTTTGGAATATTAACGAAATCGATCTTATTAGTATCCCGACTATTTCCAAATATTATAGCTTGCGTTTTGGAAGAGTTTAATAAAATTTGTTGTCAATTGCCCAGTCATACAATAATTTCACATTTTAATGAATTTACGGCGCCTGACAAATTATTTATAGTAGAGTGAAAATAAATGTGTGGGTCATTTTCATATAGAAATTATTTAAAATGCTTAAAAATAAATTTAATAATTTATTTACTGCGCATCTGCGGTCTAGAATATTGATTCTTTCAGCTAATATTCGATAGAATAGAGTGCGATTTCAAAAAACAGGAGGACATGAACTCCTCATAAAGCATATACTTTAGGAGCTACAAGTCAGTGTAATTACATTCAAATTCAGATCTTAAATGTAATATATAGTAAAGCTTTATTTTTAAAATGAAAGCATAAATGAGAATATTGCATAAAATAAAACATTTGCGCAATATTTACTCTGAAAACGACTTCCATTATCGCAACGTACCTTTCTTCCGACTAATTCCTTATCTCAACTTCTCTATCCCCGGAAATCTTTCTCTCCCTTCCTCTCTGCCTGCTTTCCAATTTCCTCTTCACTCCCCGACACACACCTCTCCCCTCTCTCTTAAGGTTTTGTAAACTTGGAGCATAAAACATCCAAAATTAGGGAACTTAAGGATCCTGCCATTCCGTCTTCACTTTCGTATAAGAGGTTTATGAGAAAGTAATGCAACCGCGAACAAACTCGATTAATACGCACCTCTGATTAAACTTATTTTCAAAATGGCCTCCCTGTCAGTGTAAGCTTACTTTGTGCCATAAGACATCCATAAATCATTTAATATTAGAATAATAATATATAGAAAATTGTACTGTTCTTATTTTATGCCGATGATAACAACAGTTTTTATTAAAAATGATAACGTAATGATTTTTTAGACTTTCACCACGAAGGTGAAGGCTTAGAGTGAATATAATCGATATGATCAGACCTTACTTGGTGAAAGGGTAAGCCTCCTTCCCCTACCTTCAAAACTGTGTGCTGAGCATAAATATCCCTTAGTATTTCCTTGAGTGTACCTGATGATGGCCGAAACCGGTCGTGTAATAAATTGTGAGGTAAATACGAAGTCTGTTTGATATTATTTAAGCTTAGAGTGAAGTTCTATCTCATATAGATAACAAAATGCTTTTACGAGTGTATTGATTAATTGCTGGCCGATGAAACAGTTGTTAGCAATTTTGTGGGCTTAAAAGGCCATGGGATGCGCTATTTATCATGCCCATCGGTTTTTCTAAAAATAATTCGAGTTTGAGAACAGGTAACTAGAAATAAAATTCTATATGGTACGTTAAATCGTTTGATCGTTAGCAAGTCTTTTATCTTCCTAAAGTTCAATTAGGAACAGTGGTTTACACACATGGGATATGAGTAATAAAGTTGGATTTACATTATTACTAACATCCACGGACACACTGGTTGATTTGATTGCATTGTTGCATTTAGGCCATTAACCTTCACCTTTATATTTATAGTTATTTCTAGTTTTAAAAAAATCGACGGAATCCGCCGCAACTTTGTGATTTTTCTAATTTTGTCGAAGCACCTTGAAACGACTTCATCTACTGATCCAAATAATACGCAACCGAAGGTAAACATAGTTTTTCAAACAGTATGGATACCGGCTTACAAGTAACTTCTTTTTCTTACACTTCAATCACAATCTCTTTCTTCTCTCTTCTCGAGAGAATAACTTTCTTGCTTCGCCATTTCCCCCTTTCTTTCACATAAATTTTATTCGTCATGGAGGTTTCTCTTTCTCATCAATAAAAATGATAGGAACAGAGTTGAAATGTAACGTAACACCAATAAATTAGTGCATACAAAAATAGTGCAAATTAACTTACATACATCATATTCTTATTAACATTTATGAAAGTGTCTGCAAGTAGTGTACTTCCATAGCTCGCATATGCTGTCTACCTTCGATGTAAAAATCGTTTAAAATCATTAATCATTCTTTTTTGTTCATTCTCGCTTCGTCTTTCTTCCGTCTCTCCTTGTTTTCCTCTTTCTCTTTGCTTCCTCTTAACTAAATTCTATTTCCAATCTTCTTCAAATCTTCCTTCTTCTCAAATGCTTCTAAGTGTTTCCCTCTGCCAATTGCATTCCTCTCTTCTGATCTCGAGTTACGCATCGTCCTAACTCGTTTATCCTTAGCACTGCTCAAAGTGGTGATTGTTAAATGTTCGATCTGTGTCTTCTTCACTTCTTTCGCCTTTAAAATCCCTTCGCCCCTTTCCCTTCAACTTTTTTCCCATTCGATGCAAATACATCTCTCGATTTTCGAAACTTCTGCTTTAGAACTCCGGCGGGTTATTTCCCATTTCCCAGTAAATAAATATTCAAGCGGGCCTTAATTTAATTTCGAATAACGCAACTGCGTCCCCGTCATTTCGTTTTCCGTTCGGAGGCGGCGATTCGACATTTAACTCTAGGATTTTTGAGTCAAAAGAATCGCCAAGGCGTCAGTATTAGGAAACAGCATATATCCTGTTAGCTCTTTGCTGAAATGCGGGAGACAAAAGCAGGCGATTTCGGCGAATAAGCTTTTTTTTACGAGCATGCGAGAAAAAATGCCATAAAAATTATTTTTGCAGAATTTTTATATTTATTTATTTATTTTTCTGATAAAATCCACTTGATCCGGTTAAAGCCAAGTTGACAAAAAAGAAGTGCTTATCCGAAGAGAGCAAGTGGGTTAATCCGAGTCCGTGACAACCTCTCTCTTTTCAATCCGCGATTTCCCTCATATTCTATGAAGAGCTTAGTTATGCCGATCTCTCCTGCAAATAGTCACGGCGCCCCAGAACACTTTTTTGCCAGCTTCGACGTTAAATTAGTCGGAAATCTTCTGATTCACGTGGCTACTAATGAATAGAGGGCGAGTGGATTAAACCTAAATCCCGAAACGAATGCGATTCAGTATTTTATTTTTTTAAATTTCAACGTTAAATTGCTTGCAGAGTCAGTTTAAAGTCGTCGTCTCAAAGGATATAGTTGCATTTGGTTTAATGCATTTTCATTGGCATTATATCATTCTAAAGACAGTTTGAGTTCTATTCATCACATGAAAATACTTTTTTGATCAAATGACTTCCTCAGATGGAATACGAGTTATGATGAATGTGAGGAACAGATTTCAGTGATGATTTTCATCGTCAACTACATCTTTGTGATTGCATTCGTGACGTTCTGATAATGTTTCGATCTAGGAGTAACTGCAGCAGACAAGATTGTGCAA
Organism: Ladona fulva; assembly: GCA_000376725.2. Classification (NCBI taxonomy): domain Eukaryota; kingdom Metazoa; phylum Arthropoda; class Insecta; order Odonata; family Libellulidae; genus Ladona; species Ladona fulva. The sequence goes on from KZ308731.1 coordinate 917,804, forward strand.
ATTTTGGTATATCCATCCCGTTTCTTCTTAAATTAATTATGAAATTTGAATTAGTCGTATCGGAATCCATAAATTATTTTAGTAGAAGTATGTTATATACTTCTATAAGACAGTGAAGTAGAAATAGTAGTAAAAATGGGAATATAAAAAAAAAATTTTGAATTTGTTTTAGTAAAATTTAAGCTCTACCAAAAGTTTTCCATTTATTACAGTTTTGAAGACATTTTTCAATTCAATGTTTTTAACTTAATAAAGAAAATGTTTTTCAAACCTCTCGAGTAATCAGATTCTTATTCTTAACGTATTTTGCTCTACTGAACGTCAAAGTCACCCGCCTCACAACTGATCGTAAAACAAAAGAGAAGATGTGAATCTGGAATTGGGAAAATTAGTTTGCGGAGGAGCTTTATTAGAGTATAAGATGTCGTCGACATCTCATAGCGCTTCCGAGCAACCAATGGGAATACCCTGCGGCGGCGAAAACAAAATTCCCCTTGAAAAAGAGCAAAAGTTAAGAAAGGAATGAAGAAGGAAAATGACAGCAGGAGATGGAGATAGGGAAGAATTTAGGTGTCGGTTACAGGGAGAAACGAACGAGGAAGTAAGGAAATGGAGAAGAAGGTAACTGTTGAAATGGAAGGGAAGATGTCTTCAATGGAGAGAGGCTGAAAGTGAAAGCATATGGAACATAAGCATATCCAAGTGTATTTAATTAACTATTCGGTGGGAATGAGGCAAGTTTAGACAGCCGTAAAAGAGAGTGGAAGTGAATGAAAATGAAGCGATATCTAGAAATCGTTTCAGATATAATTAATGATTCTTCTCCTATTTTTGAAATCTTCTAAATCAGTCAGCATTGAAGATTTCGTCAGAGTAATTGTTACGAGAGTTCGCGATAAATCAGCGTAAATGCAAAATACTCAATTTAATATATTACATGCATTTAAAGTCATATTTCAGTAATGCGCAGGTGTCTAAGACGTAGATCTTTGATGGCAGAATGAATAGACATTTATAAAAATTAACTATTAAGATATATACTCTCGATTAATGTACCTTCTAGTGGCTATTTTCTCCAGCATTGGGGAAAAATTTAAATGAAAGTACTCTGTTTTCAACTTAAAGCGTTTTTTTCTCTATGATTTGGCCAACAGCATCACCTGTATCCTCTGGTGATTTACTCCTCGTTCTTTTTTAACCGTCGGCAGTGGAATGAATGCTTTGTTCTGAAGTTGAATCGCATTTAAAGCAAACTTAATTACGAGTGCGGCGGATCTGCAAACAAAAGAATTGCGATAAAGAGTGCGCTGGAATAATGCGCGATGGATTAGAGGAGGCGCATGGAACGACAGGGTTAGAGGGAAGAAGCAAGGAGTCCACTCGTGGGCTGAAATTGACTTTCCAGTCTAATGCCCCTCCCCTTGTTCCTCTATCTCTCCCTGCGCACTCATTTTAGGACTCCCATTCAACTTTCCTTCTTCCTCACTTTCTCTAACTTCGCTTATCCTTATGTTTTACTTTTTCCAGAGTTCAGCCTCATTATACAATGCATGAGATCAGCATTTCGCGCAGAATTCTCGCCATTTTTGCTTCCCTCTTTGCTATTCCCTTGCAGACGCGAATCAGGGCTCCTAAATATGCGATAGGTGTGGTCCACATTACGAGATTAGACATTTTCTCTTCTCTAAATTACCAAATGCGGCGCATAAAGTATTATTTTGCCAATAGGCTTTGAAGGGCTAGTAAAAATTCTATTATGAACCTAAATTTTATATCCGTTAGTTTTTTACATTGTGCCACAGTGTTTTTTTGCGTACTTTTATCGTATTTGTTCCCCTTCTTTACATGCTTATCCATTCATACATTTTTTCTTTGTTCAGCGTCTCTTTTTCAACAAAGCTTTGGTTTCTGTTTTTATCTCTGATCTCCATTATTCCCAGTCACTGTAATGGGAATACTTTGCTCTAAATCCATGTTTGTGCTCGCTTCACGAATCTCTAGTATATAATTCGTCATTTGCAAAATAACCATTTTATTCTTTCATATTTTCAAATTCAGTTTACAACTCGAATTAACTATTTACAGTTATGTTTCCGTGAAACTGTCTGAATTCATCGTGCATTTCATTCGTTTCCTAATGCTTCATTACCTTTTAATTTATTTCCCTATGCGTCCATCAATACCATTTTTACGTCAGCTGACAATATACAGATAAACTCATTGTGCGATTTTGTATATTTCGTAGGAAAATCCCGCTTTTTACGTCGCGTCGTTTTCAACGCAAACATTGAAATGTTACGATTGGTGACAACTGACACCGCCCCAATGGGCGACGTAGGCACTGCTCTTGGCCCAATGTCAGCGAAATTTATCAAATATAAGAATAGTTTTTTTTTATCCGACGGTCTGTGAAAATAAAGCCGATTAATTTATTGCTTATATATGCACCAAAACAGTACCAAACGAACTAATAATGAAACCAAATATTACTATAAAACCCTTTTTAGCTTTCGAGTTCCTCAGAAATGTTCGTCTTATATACCTGCGCGGAAGTTGTTTTACATTAACATTCTCCCGAGTCCATCCATACGGCGACGTTCTTCCGCAAACAAGTCTAAATTTAGATTCGATTACTGTTCGAGCTGAAATTGCGCCGAACGCATTCGCTCTCTTCATACATTTCCCCACAGACGAATCCTTACACGTAAAACTAATACATGCTCATCTAACAGGAATTCAGATTTTCGACTTATAAAATTCATTTATTATTAATAATTTAAAAAGGAAATAAGGATATTCGAATTGTATTTCATTGAAAATGCGAACAAGTAAGGCAGTTGCAAAGACTTTGAATTCGGGACGATATTTCGTAGTATATGAAAATATTGATCGAGAAATAAATTTCTACTTCTCTCGGAAAGACAAGAGTTCTATATGATGTTCTTCATTTCAAGATACATGCATACATATACATATATATATATACACACATACATATATTTTTACTACTTTTTCTAAGTTATTACCAATGTTCAACAGTAATTCATACCAATTCCTTCTTCATTAAAAAAGGAAAGAAGGATCGGTTCGAGGATATTTCGTCTTTGTGCATTGGTGATTTTTACTGAAACTTCTCTGTTATTCAGTCAGAACTTTTCGACTGTAGCTCACTGCATAAAGTGAGGATGAGGAAGATTTCTTTATCAAAACGCTAGATTTTTGATTCCTGCGAACGTATATTCTTGGCGAGAATGTCTTTTGTTTTATACGAGAATGGAAGAATATCCTAAAGCTATATAATGTCATCGCTACCGCTGACATATTGTCGAAGTCGCAAAATAAAAGTTTAAAGTTGCAGCGGAGAAAAAAATCCCGATCGGATGTTATCGATCGAATCCGTTTTTAAGAAAAGTTCTTTCGCCTCTTTTAAAGCCGAGGTAATATTCCCTCTCTTCTTCCTCTGCCTTTTACTGCCTCTTACCCCTCCCTTTCTTCCTCCTATCTCCTTTTCTTCTATCCCTTTTTTCTTCCCAAACTTTCTTCCCTTTTCCATCCCCGCTAACCACATACGCCCCCGTATACCTTTTGCTACCCACTCCATTTAACAAACAGCCTTTCCCTCTTTCCTACCGATCACTTCCCCCGCCTCTTTCACTTCTACGGTTGTCGTGTTTAAGAACAAGTGTTCTGCAGTAAACTTGGAAAGAAACGGGTTGCGTCAAGATTATGCGTGCGGACTCCGTGGAGAGAACTTCAACGTGATAGAATTTGTTAAACACTTGTAGTCTTTCTTAGTCTTCGCTAGAAAATGATTTACGAAATTACTATAGCGGTAAATACTAAAAAAACAATTTCAAAATATGATCGTTTGGGAAGCAAAGTCTGAGATCTTACATTTAATGCATAACAATAATAAGAAATATAAATCCAGAAATGCTACAGTTCCCTTCATTCTTCCGTATCTGTAAATTTCGAAACCAAAAGAAAGCCTAGCACGTTTCCACTAGGTATTGGGGATAGTAAATACTGTGGTACATCGACTTATGTATTACTTACTTTCTGACTAAATTCAGTTTCACGCAAAACTTTAATTCAAACGCAATTAGTCGATTTTGCAATAATATTTGCAAACGCAAACGCAGCATTACTTTGCTTTCTTTTACGAAATATTTCAATGTTCGCACTGGCATTAAATTGGATTAAAGAATCGCTACAGACATCGCATTCCTCCCTCTCAATTACAATTAACCAATTATAGCTGAATATATATGAACTATGATATCCAAATATGCACCGTGACGAACTATAGTAGAAGACAAATGTCTATATTCTTGTGATTGCGCCCCTTGCCATTGGCCGAAAGATGAATCAGGAATAGCAAACGTATGGCGCTTCCTTCAAGAGAGTAGCAGTGTAAGTGATGCATTCAATCCAGAGTAAAATTACATATGCATTAATTGCACCATTTATATATAAAGTCGAAAATAGACGTAGTTATTTAGCGCATAAATTGTAGTTTATGGCTCATGATTGGAATTTTTATGGCGCATCTCAAATAAAATTGAAATAATTAACATGTGAACTGTAAAATGTTGGTCATCCGTGGTTCAGATGGTAGCATTTGGCGAAAATTCGTTTATATGAACAATAAATAATATATTGTTTGAAATGTGTATTCAGAAAGGAATCAAATTTCGATGGAAAATGAGCTGTGACGAAACATCAAAATAAGGCCGTGAAATTTTCAAAATATAATTATCCGTGAATCGGAGAAAACGGTGCAGGTTTTCGTTCTGGAATTATGATATTATTTCCCTCCATTATATTTTACGTTACCTGTGTCACCTGATACTGTTTTGAGTTTTCTCCCAAATATTTTTAAATACGTATTATTATGTCGAAAAAGTCGTTATTATAGTTATTTTACGTTAATGAAAAAGTTGTGGATACCTTCGGCAATCGTTTAAAGTAAATTTAAGTACATCGCTTTTCATTGAATCAGTCATGTCGAGCCTTTTTCGAATTCTAATGATTATAAAACAATGAGAAGCGCATTTTAACCATGACTTATAGAAATAAAGAAATTACTAAAGCGAGGGAAATATACTTTTAAATTGAAACAGAAGTTAACAGAAACTTATGCTTCAGGAAATCCTAAGAATGAAATTAATATAGATAGCAAAAGCTTAGAGCTACCTTGACAAATATGAATCGAACATTTGACCTTAAAGTAGCTTGAGAATGATATTAAATTAATCATTACTGTGGTGTTGAAATATGCTGAGACGTTTGACAGCCGCTATTTTCCCTTGTCAATAAAATTAACAAAAAGAGGTAGAGTTTGTTAGTTCCCTTATAGTAACTTACGACCCATTTATAAAAATCTTTTTATAGCTCTCGTTATTAACGTATAGATTAAGAACGGAAATTATGAATATTCATCATCTTACTATAAATATTTTACTTTATTTTCACTAAGATACCGTTCGTGATTGAATTATTATTTTATTGCAGTAAAAGATATAAATAGTTTCCCTTTACTCGCTGCTCCATTTAATTTTGAATAATTCTCTGAGTTTCCACAGATGCTATGTGTACCTCAGCGCAGAAACCAGAAGATCTGAGGAGTTTCGTTAGCAAGTCGAGGCCTCACATGTCCTCCTCTACTTTCTTCTTCTTCGCTATTACTCAAACAGACTGCGCCCATTCTCTCTGTCTTCTGCAGAAGTTTTCCTACTTTCTTGGAAGCTCTTCCTTCCTCGCCCCTTCTTAACATTTAGTCAGCCATATTCGGAGTTTCGCCAAGACGGACGCTAATTATGAAGTCCCGAGGTACGCTTTTTTCAACCGACGAATATTCGCTTTTTATTCATCGGAGAAAACTTTTCCTCTGTCGTTTGTGAAAAAAAAAAGGTCCGGGAAGGAAAGGCAGTTTTCTCAACGTAATCACGTTACGTGGCGCGTTATTTTATGCTGCGAAGAGGAAAGGTTTCTGCGAAAGTTGCCTTCGAAACGATAAAATATGGATCGCTAGTTATTTTAAGTTTGAGGGTTGCCTCAATTTCACGGAAATAGATTTATCTTGCTAATCCAATTAAGTCTCGCGTAGCGCCAAATGGAAGTAGAATGTAGGTTTACGAAGTGAGGAAGTGTGTATGAGGGTAATGCAGCCCGATTTGGTGCATTGTGAGCATCTAAACATTCCTAAAAAGTCGATGCGGGGCGCAGAAACATACTAGCTAGCGTAATTAAAGGTTGGGAGAACGTGCGGTGCAATTACATTGGGATCGTTTTCAAATATAGGAACCGCGATGCATATTTAAGTTGTGGTACGTAATTTCCACAACTTTATCTTGTGTGAATGGCACGTAAGATGTGGAAGTGAACCCGGTGATATTATATTCAACTGCAGTATCAGTTCTCAATTTACATCCCCGACGACGATACATGTGGAATTAATTTATTTTCATGAATTAATTTATTCTATAAATATTTTTAATGGTTCATTCCTTTATTTAATAATATATCCTTTCAAATCTTTAGTCTCATAATCTATATTAGATAATTCCACAAATGTGCGATGGTTAAACAACATGATTAACTTTCTCATAGTTAGCGAAAATGCAAGATAGTCGAAGAAAGCCGAACAGATTTTGAGGTTTCTTCATGACTTGTCTGACGTTTTGCCTCACACCAATACCATTGCATAAATAGCCATTTTACCATACTGCGTATATTTAAAAACATTACAGGCTCTGATATGATCATCGTTTATATGCACATAATGGTTTCTTTCAGCATCAAATCCGAATTATAGAAACGCCAATCCTACAAATTAATGGTTAAATATTTATTCTTCTCGAATTCTCCTGAGGTCACTTAAACCAGCTTGTGACAAATAACATCCAGTACTACTGGCAGTTCTCTGTCGGAGAGAGCTCATATTACTCCTCCGTCGATAATTCATCTTATAATCTGGAAACTTATCAAATGCTCTCCAAATCTAAATATATCGCGTCGACTTGCGTTTCATTTTCTGCATTGTGAACTAACAACGCCAGCTGAGACTCGCAAAATTATGTCTTACAAAGTCCGTGATGATTTCCCATTATAAATTTGGGCATGTCGAGAAAGCCGATTAAGGACCTAACTATTATATCCTCCATTATTTTACAGCTCAATGACGTTAAAGAGACAGGCCTATAATTCGCTGGATCTTCCTTTAAGCAGCTTTTAAATATGGAGGTAATATTCGCAATTTCATCATTCGGGACCTTACCTTCGCTCGTAGACTTTTCCGATATTACTTTTAGGAAAGGAGCTTCGCTTACCCGTACTTTCTTGAATACCGGAGCTGGTATGCCTTTAGGGCCAGCAGATTTATTAGGTTTAATGTGTTGCAAAAGTTTAATGATGCCGCCTTTTCTGAAGACGATTTGCGACATTGCTTCAGACCAATAAACCTCCGGTGTGGTACCTAATGTACTGTTGATCGTAAATACGCTACGAAAAAGTCATTGAAGTTGTTTGCTTTGCTCTTGTTAACTAAGCGACGGTGGTAGTTATAATAGATATAACGAAATCATATGCTGAACAATGCGTTGAATAGCAAATTAAATGTTTTTTATTCTTTTAAGTATTCTTTAAGGGAATCTGTTATAAATTATCAGAAATTTTTTCCTTCTTACTTACGGAAAAAAGAGAAGTGTACATTTCAGTTACACTTTATTTTTGAGTTCATGATCTCGTTATTTACTTAACATGCCAGGGCAGCTTTATCGGGCCAGTTACGTTTGTTATTTAAAGGACAACTTATATAGTAGACAATGTAAAGAGCGATGTGAGGCTCTTCACTGATGACATTTTTACACAGAAAAATTGAAGATGTGGAAGATACGTCAATATTACAGTGCGACATGGACGCTATTTCTAAATAGCGTGAAGATTGGCAGCTCGCTTTGAACGTACAGAAATGTGTAGCAATGAATATGACCCGCTCCCAGAACCGTAACTTAAGACAAGCCCCATATCACATTAGTGACGCAACGTTAGAGCTCGCAAGTTAGTATAAATATTTTGTCCTTTTCAGTTATAAATTATCGTTTAAAACGCACATTTGAGATTTTATGGGTTCAGCTGATATGACTTTGAGGCTATGTAACCGTGTTCTCAGGGGTAGTTTGAAATCGAGTGTCAAAGTGGTGGCTCATTTCTCGCTCGTTCGTCCGTTGCTTTAATATTGTTGCTCAGTATGGATTCCACACGAAATGGATCTGATCTTGGACCTAGAGCGTGTACAAGCGGCTGGTTTCGTTAAGTGATATTATAAGTGTATCAGAAATTATAAAAGCCCTCCACTGGAAAGCTCTTAAGGATAGAAAAATTGAGTATATGCACAAGTTATTCCAGAAGTTTTTAAGTACTCGTTTTCACGACGAATTACGCGATATCGTGATTCCCGTACTCAGCGAGCGCGATTTCCGAGACCAGACGATAAAACGATTTCGCGATATTATAGTGAGAACGGATAGCTGTTATTGGTCTTTTACCTGGTAGCATTAGGAATATCAATCAGGTGGCATAGTAATATGTTCGGTGTTTTTACACCCCCTGCCATACGCCATATTGTGGTGCTTGCGGGTGCTAATGTAAATGTAAACATTACTATTGATCTCCTTTACAAAGGAATAAAAATATTCCATCCTTATTTCCATGATAAATCTACTGTATATTTGACATATTTCACATTATCAAAGAAATATTTTTTCCATTAACATTTATAATATGTATATAGGATTTTTTGAAACATTATCGTTTGCCTCTGATATTTTTCCTTTTTCTAAAATTTTGGAGGTTTTTGTACCTCATAGTTTCATTCTGAGGAGAAAACCTTGCAGAAAAAAACGTTAAACGTTTAAATTGCGTATAATTGGGACAGCGTAGCCTCCGTAGTGTAAATTAGGTACATATCGAAACAAAGAATTCTTAGTAATTTCCACAGCACGTATCCACAACGAGTTGACATCTTCAGGTGATTGACTTCTTCAGGCGGCCAACTTAAGTTTAACAAATTCCTGATTTCATATCGAAGAAGAGTGTTTTACTTTCAGTCGATTACGATGAATTCACTCCGAAGAAATCGCTCTTTACTGACCGGCATTACTGTTGCTTTTAGTTGATTAATCCTTAAATCAGTCACAGTAATCATTATTACTGTTCAACAGCGCGCACCGCTCTCACGAAAGATATACAAGTGCCTCTGAGAAATACAGTCCCTTTAATGTTGCCCAAGGAGAGGGATTTCGGGCCCACTACCCTACACCTCAGTTAAAATGAGGAAGTTGTAGCGAGGGCCCCCTCTGCGGTAGGGGCCTCTGATATTTGGACTGGCGATCCCCTCTGCCCGACCCTTAGGGAATAGTCGGAAAAAGGCTCAACGTAGCGACTAAATCGCTAAATTGGCAACTATATTAGGGTGATCTCTGGGAGAGAGTACCTGTTTACGAGTATTAGTCTTCCTTTAGTCGGAAGAAGATACAGAGAGGACAAGGACATATGGCGGTGTGCCATGGAATGTTGGATTTTACTACCTTCTTTCTGTTTCATCGAATTCGTTTCCCTCCGGAAGAACTATGCAGCAGCAGCAAGAAGGACATTGCGGTCAGCAGTTTTTCACGGGGAAATGTACGTGGCTTCGATCCTCTTCGATTCTCAACCGTGAGCATATTTCTCATGTCCACCACGGGTATGGGACACGAAAACTTAAATTCTTACTCTTAATTTATTAGAAATAATTATATAAAAACAAGCAGATTTAATAGAAAGCGAAAAGGACTTTTGGAGCTCGATATAATGAAAGAACGAATGAATGCAGCTTAAGCGTTGGGAATCATCAAAGGAGCAGTGCTATTTAATTGGGTATTCTCAGAGATTGTAAGAATAAATAGGGAAAATGAAAGAATTGCAAAGAAGACATGATGTCGCGAGCTATGACATGCGTATGTATTGATTTGTGCATATGCATGGTCTTTCGTTTACCTAGAAAAGATGGCGTCTGCTGTACACATTGTCTCCTATCTTAGGTATGGTTCCATGAAAATTCCATTCTCTCTTCCCTTTATTTCTTAAAAACTTACCACTATCTATATCATCTAACGTTCGTTCGTACCTTCGTTTTCCCCGTAGCATTTCCCTGTTATCTCACCTTCAATGAATTTCTGTAGCCAGCTCGCTCTTTATCCGATCCACCCATTTACGTTAGTTTTTGTTTGAGAGAGCAATGATTTACTTTGGTTTATAAATGTAAAAATTCCTTAGCAGATTACTGACATTCCCATTACAAACATTTTGTGTTTCGGGAATGTGAGTCGTGATGGCAAATGTGAATGGAATTCTGAAAAGACGAGGCGAGAGTCAAGGAAAACAATATAGGGAAATTATGGATATTTTACAAACGAAAAATTTAAGCAAAAGTGAATATTGCCATATAATGCTGTTGATTGAGGAGACAATAAAAGGGGAAAACGTGATTGATAAATACGCTTGCATTTCCAAATATTTCTGTTTCAATTCGTGGCCATTTAAACTCCAACAGGGCATTATTAATTAGGAAAATCGATTCAATACTTTCAGAGATATGTCCCTCTGGGCCTTGCATGCACAGCATCAGATAGTCTCACAACGACAACACTTTAATATCTAATTATTAGTTCTTAGTTTTCTTATTCCAACAGAATAACAGTTTTCTGTTCCCAACAGTTTTGAGTGAATTGATCAGATGTGCGATTCGAGTGCGACTTTTTTTTAAAGAAGTCGGTTCCAATCTTCTAATGTTGAAGAAATGAAGGGAAGTGTGTCTGCAATTTCTTAAGCCGATTCCAAATGCAAGAAGCAGCCGTTGAGAGGTTAAAGGACAAGCGTCGATGCGCGACGACTGTGATTACCGATTTAGACTTTTTTTCTCCTTGCGGAAGGAACTCCAGAATGGTCTTAAAGGGGTGATTACGGAAATAGGGATGTTCCATGAGTTGTTTACTACTTCTCTTAACGTAACTACTACCGCACCTACGCCTTCTACCATTTTATATTATTTGCCTCGCTTATATTAATCTGTGTAAATGATTTTTAGCAATATAATGATAGCTCGAGCCAATTTTTATTGTACGAGCTTCAATAATTCTGGCAATCTATTCTTGTAAGAAAAGAGTTGCGTTCTCGTATATTTATATACGAGGCGATATATATACATATATCGATGGACGAATGAAAAATGTTAGAATTTGAAGGTAACTGCCAAAATTGTATCGAATAAACGTATACTTGTACTATCGCGGAAATCGAAACCGTGACCCGTGTTTCTCCTATCTAGCACGCAACAAAATCTGACGGTTGCTTTATTTAATGATTAATCGCGTTTCACAATTTTTCTTGTGTCATAATTCTTGAGTATTTGATCTCCATTTTATTTTTCCGAGGCTTTTTAGCCTAATAACCATCCTCGGAGACTTTTCCGTTAGAAAAATTCCTGTCCATTTCTGGATGAGAAGAAATACCTCGATCGCCATATTTACCAAATAAATCTTCTGAATTTATAACTTATATGAAATACGCATGATATTTATCTTAACCGCTACGCGATTAATACCTAATGACTCAGTTACGCCCGTTTTCCTTTACAATGTAGTGCGTGTGCAACAGCTTTATAGGTCTTCTCTATCTTAAATGAAGTTTGGGTAACATTTCTGCGGTCTCGTGGATTACGGAGGGTGAACTACCACATCCTGTGTTGCGTTAGGTAGACGTGTATTACTATTTTACCTCGAAATTTCAACGACTCTCCTAAGCATAAAGGTTAATTCGAATTTCCTTCGCCTCCATGTTATGAATGAAAATACCAAATATTTAGCGTTTAAAAGGGCCGTATTCGGTCGAAGGCCATAAGACCCTCGTCTTAATCTCGCCATTCCTCCGCCGTCGTCTTCAGGCCCTTTTCTCATCCGCTTCTGATTTCCATTTTACGAGAGGTTAGTGACACAGAAAATGACGGCCCAGGGCTGCGCTATTTACGGCCAAATGGGAGCACCTTTGCTCATGTCCTCGACCCCTTCGCATCAACCAGACCCCTGCAAATCCCTATATTTCGTCTCGGTTTAAACGTGAAGGTATTCCCTTGAATGTGCCGTCCTTCTTTACCACTCGTCATGTTTACCTTTTCTCGAATACAGGGTTGATGTGAATGGAGTGATAGGTGGCATCTTGAATGATGCAATGTATACAATATAGCGGTATTCAGTTTAATCCATTTCCTGAAAGATTTTATTTCGCATGTTCATAGATATTTACCTTATCGTAGAATATGTTATTGGTGTATTCTACTTTATTCATCATTTCAGAGATCCCCCGCGTTGTATTTATATTCTGAATCTTTAACATTCTGCTCGCGGGTTTATTACGTGTTAAAGGCTTAAGTTTTTCATGTTGTGGGATCGCATAAAGGGAATCGTTAACTGTCAATAAATACATGGAAGGAGATGGGAGATGTTTCCATTTAGAGTCCGTGTATGAGCTACTTTTTGGTGATATTGAAGGCGGAAAATCACAATCTAAATCATGTGCCTAAATTGAACTTTGCTATATTTCAACAAAGTGAATATATCTAAGGTATATTGATTATTTTCGTTGAAAATCGAAAATCGTTGAAAAGATAGGTTAGCCCTCCGTTACTCGCGCGGGGTGTTGTGGACACACCAGCATCTCTTTTAAGCCGAAGCTTCTTTGGTGTTGCCGTTTATGACCTCTTCTTTTCAGTAGCTGGAATGGGGTATGTTTTCTGTCATTTCCCAAAAAATCCGCAGTTTCCCTTGGATTTTGCTAGAGTGAAGACGTTTTTTGTGTGACAGTACGACGCAGCAGATTGCCGGAATACTTATATTGAGGCGTTTATATAGTTTTTTTATATAAGCGTTGAGATTTCTTCTTCAGTTCTCTAGATAACAGTTTATTTTTAATATATTTGAGTTATACTCTAATTTTATTCAACCAGTTTTCGCAATTTATTTCCGAATTTGACGGCTCAAAAACTCCACGTTGTTGTAAGGTATGTACTATTTCTCCTTATGGTTTTTAGTAAATAAAGTATTTTAATACTGAATATTATTCACAAAAAATTTCTAATTACATTAGGTTATTATTATTCCTAAGAATGGCGAAGAAGTTTGAGAAAGAACGGGAGAAGATCATTCAACTTTAGGAGGAGTCGTCTGATGAAGAGATTTTGGACGCTGAAGATGTCTCTTCGGATGATTCCGTTCAATCGTCGGAGCACAACACTGATAGTGAGCAGGAGGTCAGTGATTCTGAGGTTGATTTTGGTGATGACAATGGGCAGTATTTTGTCGGCAAGGACAAGAAAACGAAGTGGAGGAAAAACGAACCGCGCCCTAACGTGAGAAACCCAAAGCGGAATATTATTTCCGAAAAACCTGGTTTCAAAGGCAATAAAGAGGATGTCAAGTCGCCTGTTGATTGTTTTCGACTAATGTTTGATACGAAAGTGATATCTACGATAGTTGATTGTACCAATATACAAATTCGCAAAATTCAGTCGAGATTTTCACGTGACAGGGATGCAAAACTCACCGACGAAATCGAAGTTGAATGTTTGGTCGGGCTATTACTTTACGCAGGGATAAATAGGTCTGGTCGGCAGAATATAAAGGACTTGTGGGATAAAAATGGTTTAGGTGTTGAGATATTCATTGCTTCCATGAATTATCAGAGGTTTAGATTTCTTTTACAATGCCTGAGATTTGACGACATAAATACCCGAGGTGAGAGAAAACTGATTGATAAATTAGCCCCAGTACGTGAATTTTTTGATATGGTTGTAGAAAACTTTAAAAATTCTTATACCATATCAGAATTTGTTACTGTAGATGAGCAGCTTGTTGGCTTTCGTGGACGATGTCCTTTTCGACAATATCTTCGAAATAAGCCAGCCAGGTACGGAATTAAAATTTTTGCATTGGTAGATGCAAGAAATTTCTACACTTCCAACTTAGAAATTTATGCTGGAAAACAGCCTAAAGGGCTTTACGAAGTAAGCAATAGCCCTGGGGAGGTAGTAAAACGTATGGTTGAACCCATCCTTGGGACGTGTCGAAACGTGACTGTGGACAATTGGTTCACAAGTGTGCCACTGGCGGAGGATTTACTTCAAAGTAAATTGACCCTGGTTGGAACCATAAAGAAAAATAAAAGGGAATTGCCACTGCAGATGGTCTACACGAAAAA
>KZ308731.1:932138-1018133 GCA_000376725.2 Ladona fulva
AACGAACAATTATGAAGCATCTAGTGGTTGATTTCTTCAATTTAATTTAACTTGTGAAGATTTTCGTGGAACTAAAAAACATTTTAAATAGAGGCAAATGAAATAATTACCACTTAATTCCGTGTCATTAACGAAAACTACGTTTAAAACCGTCAATCAGTCTTCAAATGAAGCTTTCCGTCGATGAGATTTGTTGGTAGGTCATGTGATCGGGTACCGAGAAATAGATGTACTTATTGTACTAGTTTCGATTAGGAAGTAATTAATGTAAATATAATAAAAGAAAATGAAAAGAAAACGAAAACAATAATTCTAAACGGAGAATACACGGGCGAGCAAGGGTGTGTATTGCTGGGTTGCCTATGCTCAGATTACCAATTTTCAATTAATTATTACCGCGAAACTAAGGCCCATTCACACGAAAGCCGTTAGGCTGTTTCATTGCTCTACTACCACTATCACCACAAAAAGTTTCATCAAAATCCCAGAAAAATTCTGAGAGCCTCCCCTTGTAAGCCAAGAAATTTGTTTTTAAAAAAATATATCATAATTTTATCGTTGGAAAATAATAAAAATGTTGTCAAAATATACTGTTTTTCCAAATTAACGAGAAATATAGTTAGAACAAGCCATAACACTAAAGATTGCCGTGGGGTGTCAGGAGCACCCCGCGCGAGTAACGGCGTAACAAAAACTCGCGCGAGTAACGGAGGGTTAGAGAAAAAACCATCTGTTCATTTATGGTTACTAAAATCACATACTAAAATTTAATTTATTACTGAGGGATTGTTGTCATCAGATTTAAACACATAATTTTCACGTCAATGTTTGTTTCACTTCTTGAAGATTATGGATACCAATTTCCAAACTATAAAAAAAATTCTCACCTAATGCAAATTAATAAATGCAATGAGAATGATTCAAACAAGAATATATATTAACAATTTTCATAAAAGCTATTTCTGGGGGTGAAACAAGTTTTTCAATACGAGCACTATGAGCTTCTACTACGTCACTGCGACAAAGGTAAATTTTCAGTTTAAAGGAGTTGAGTATCAGAAAAGTACAAAATCACCAAAATACCATCATCTTTTTGCAGAATCTATTCTGGCAGCAATGGATGAGTGTAACGTGTGTTTATGTATCTCTCAATGGTAATAGACAAACCTTGATCACAAGAAAACAAATTAACCTTTTAAGGAATTTTTTGTTAGATTTACATGTACAAGTATTTGGAGTTAACATTTGAATGTAGTCGAAATGTGACTTCGACAATGATTGGTCCCCTTCACAAAAACTATTTTCGCCTCTTCTTCCTTCCCATTTCCCTCTATTTTCGCCTCTCTCTCCCCCTCTTCTTCCTTCCCATTTCCCCTCTATTATCGTCTCTTCTCTTTTATCCCATCTTCTCTTCCCCGCATCTACGTTTTCCTATCCCTCCCAATCGGAAGCAACGTCGTTAACCTTCTCTATCTGCCTTCCGCACTGCATTCTGTGTCGCCCCTCTCATTCACTGCCTCCGATTTCTTTTCACTTTTCACTTCATAGAAACGAGTCATCTTAACTCCTTTGTAAGCCACAAAAGAGTTTTTTTTCTGATATTAATGCTTTTGATTCGTGTATTCAGGGTCAGGCGTTGAATTGAAAACTTCAGTCATTCATCTCATAATATTTTCTTTATGTAGCAATAAGAGTACACAAAGAAAAGAGGAAGGTAAAATATTATGAATACTAGAAATACATTACTATCATTATATCATTCCCGGTTTTTGGGTTTTTCCAATCAATGTTCGGATATCCCTGTCACTTGTGACTGTAAGTAATCAAATTTCTAGTTTGTCTTTAGCGGCATTTGATCTGGTGTTTATATGAAGATGAATTATGCCACCTTATAATTATTATTGCGGACTAAGTACTTCTTAGTTTTGATGAAAATTTGAAAACAGAAATAAATCCGCATCCATTTATAACACACTTCTGTTACTACAATTTTGCAGAATATTTTTGATAAGGTTACATCCTACGTTTTTATTTTCCTTGTAATAAAGCCGTAACTGCAATTGCAAGGATATCTAAGGCTATTTAAGGTGCATAAAGTAGATTTACAATGTCGAATTATATACGTTGTTCACGTATTACACTGTCTCATTACTACGCATCGTGTTCCGCCTACTAACTCGTAAGAAACAAGAGTTTAAAGATCAAAGTCATTTCCCCCTGAGAAAAGGTTTCGGGAAGAACTTTTGATAGAGTTGTTTTGCTGCTTAGGGAATTATCTCTAAGATCTGAGGCAAACCATTTAATCGGAAAATTACGATTATTTGACGGTAGAGCGTCGATTAAATTGTTTGTACTCAATTGATGAATTCGGCTTAAAATACCTTCATTGATCATGCACAATTCCTTTTTACGATTTTTTTATGGGTTGATATTTCTATTTCATTATTTTTCACATTAATTTAAAATGAAAGAACAATCAAATGAACATAAAAAAATGATTCCTAAACAAAAATTATTATTTGAACTATCTGAAATATTTAACAAGGGATATTTGTATCCAGTTCGATTTAAACCTTTTCCGGAAGCCCGGAGTTTCCGGTATCTGCGGCTGCAGAAACAGAGAAAATCGTTCTGTTTTCATTCGCAATGTCTAATTCTGCGAAGTTGAAAAAAAGCCTAAATTCAAATACATCGCATCCTGAGCATTACGAAGAAGTGTTTTGCGGTGTTTGATAATAGCTATACATGTCATTCCCTATAACAGCCTTTTGCCTAAATTGCCACTCCAAACGACCGCAGCGACATCCGCTCGCATTTGTCCCATTTAACTATATGAGTCATCGATGCCTCGGAAATTCAAGAGGAACCGTATATTTAGGGCAACTCCTCTTTCCTTTGCGTAGAATACAAACGTCGTAAAATTGAGATATTTTTGTTACCATCACTTGTTGTAAAGGGTACCGGTTTCGACTCCCTGAGTGGACCCAATCTTCTGCACTCACAGTTGGCTCAGGTGGGACAACAAGCTGAAAATTTACATAATAACCTAGTTCTGAAGTGTTATAAGGAAAAGGTAGAGTGAAACATCCACAGTTTAAACATCAATGGCTTAAATTAGCGACATTTTCCCGCTTTTGGTGTATTTCTGTACAGTATCTTGAAAATTGCAAACGGGATTACTGCATTGAATGCTTTAGTTCGTTAGATTCTAAGAGATCGAAGTCTTTCTTTGTGAACGGGCTGTAAATCGTTAAGATAAATACTTCAGGGAATCTATTTTCTGATGAATCAATCACAAAATATGTTTTACTCTTCCTGCATTTATTGGCTATGGGCCACTGTTTACTACAAATCTCCATCAAATATTTTCAAGTCACGATCCATGGAAACGCAACTTTTTCATGTGGAAGATCGTTACAATTTTCAAAGAAATTTTTTTCATTCCTTTGGTATTAGTTGATGGTTCTTATTCGATTACTCAAAGAAATCAGAAACGTGAAAAGTACCTTTAATGAAATTTCTCTAACTTATTGGCAAGCTATTGGCCATCATAATAAATTAAAATTAGAATGGTAAACTACACTATTGATGAATATTAAAATATGTACAGATACTGCCTAAGCATATTTTGAGTAATTTCAAAATTCCACCATTGAGCACGTTTCAATACATATATTTGCGTCGCAATGTATGTAAGGACATATGACGGAAGTTGATATCCTCGAATTTCATCTCGTTTTACGGCGAATATGCTTCAAATAGCACAAATATCGATGGAATAATAAAACGGAACTATTTTGACGGTATTTCTTTTCAGTGTGAATCTTTTGGTGGCATCGGAGTCCCATTGAAGAGCGAGGCAAAGTTGTCACCTCGAAAAAGCCAATGCAGACATCCGCCGAATTACCACAGTCTGCGTCCTCGGATACGAAAACAACGCGTTTTTGCGGTTTCTCATTCAAAAAATCCTTTGGAAAAAGATCTCTCTCGGAATAAATAAGATCGCTGGCCCCCTCTTCCGACGCGTGTGTTTTTTTAAATGAAGAGGAAGGGCAAAGAAATGAAAAAGGAAATGGAGCGGATTATGCGAATGAGATTAGAGGGAAGGGAAAAAGGTTCTTCTGATTAAGAGAAAGAGCAACGACGGACGGGGAAAAATAAGCGGGGATGAGGCGGTGGACGGCAGCTTCCAAAATACATCAAAGCTCTCGTCACTGTAACGTGAACATTCATTTTAATTAAAGTAGACACCGAGAAAGCACTAGCCATTGCTTTGCCTACGGACACTCCGATGCAACCTCTTTTATCCTCTTTTCTTTGCGCCTCTTTCCCTTTCGTCCATCTCTCATTAAACCTCTCTTTTGATTTTTTACGATTTTTCTCATCACGGGAATTCTTTCCGTCCGTATTTTTTTTTCTCGGCCATCTGTCTTCTTTCATTTCTACTTTTATTTTTCCGCTCCTATATATGGACTCAATTTTCTGTATGCTTTTTTAGGGTTGCTTTCGTTAGGCAAAGCAGCCTCATAAAACGACCATGTCTCTCCCCATGCGCGCATGTATTTGTAGAAGCGTCTCTCTATCAATTTCAAAACACACGAATCCTCGCATCGGACGTTCTCTTATGTGAGGGCTATCAATCGAAATTGCGTCCCAGAGTTTGGTCTCTCATATATTTTCCATCAACTCGACGAACTAAGTTTGATCCGAACAAGTACACGTAAAAGAAAATCGCTTTGCAATGTGGACCAACCGGTTCTGGATATAGCAATTAACGAAGAAGTTTGCAATGACGTCATTGAAGTACATTGAGCATATTTAAGTAGTATTTGCTCCGATTTGAATCTATAACTAAAATTTGAAGCTAATGTAAAACAACATCTCTTATTCCTTGCAGCTTACAAATAATACTTTGGCATGTATTTGCAAATTAAACTAAATGAAAATAAAATAGATTTAAATGGAAATGTTATTCACATTTTATTTTAAAGGAAGTAATGATTTATGTAGCCACATAGACAAGTTTGTTAAGACTGCAATTTCAACAAGCAAGCGGTCTAAATTAGATCGTAGATAAAAAGTTTCACTGGCGGCAAAGTAATTAATTGTATTGGAATTTGAAATGCCCTTTAGCCTTTGCTCTTTAGCTCATTTAATATTAATATCGATTCTTTCTCACCAGAATGGAAAATACAAAGTAACATCTTCCTTATTAGAATGATCATAAGCGACAATAGTGAAACGGTAATTTAGGTCAAAGATCAACTATTAAGTTCAACTAAGGAACGATATTATGAAGCTCTTATCGTTTAATCTCGTAAAATATAAAGAAAATAAAAACGGGAAACATTGAGGAGAAATCCAATTTTAAATTTCCTACTGGTACTTTTGAAAAGTTATGAATCCTCAAAGTCAGTTCTCATATGATACTACTGCAGGTAGGGCTTCAACGGGCTATTGATAATTTGGAGCCTCTTAAATAAGAATAAATATTTCGGAAAAAAGGCAAATAACTTTTTCCGGGTGTATTTTTATTTAATACGACTCACGATTTGAAAACTGTGAAATGTTATGAAGTATAGGTATGAAAATTTTATTAGAGAAGAATTGTGAAGTACAAAGTAGCCCCTGGTCGGGAACTGAGACAAGTGTGTCAGACTCAGTAAAGGTTTACTGCGGTCGTATTCAAATGGAGTCAATTGAGTTTAAAGGAGAGGAGATAACCAACTACTTCATTAGCACATACGGTTATTAGCAGTACATATATCTTACGCCATCTCATGTCGCTATCATATTCAGAAGAGAATTCCCTTCCACATATGATTATACTTCATTTTCTGATTTAGAAAGATTTAAATAATCGTGATATGCTTATGCTCGACTTTGTGGAGCTGCGCCATACTTAGATAGAAAAGAATTTAGTAATCTTAGCAAAGATTAAAATGATAGGTATTCCAGCACCAGACACCATTTAACTCTCTATTCAGGCGGTTTCTTAGTAACGATCTGGAAAGCCATACCTTTTCTCTACCTTTAGACTATAATTAATTGGTCTGATATAGTGAATCCGTATATTTAGATTCTAACCAGAGTTAATATTAATAATAATAATACGAAAATAACACGGGTACTAAAAGATTATATATTCATTTGCTTGTTAGAGAACGAAATACTGACACACATTCTAAGAAAAATTCCAGCCTTATTCATTCCACCAGTCCGCCTACTACATAGCTATCTGGAGCGTACACGTAAATTTATAATTACACCGTTCTCCGTCATTCGAAATAATCTGGAATGCTGGCACTAAGTTGGATTTAATCCCTTAGTTTGTTCTGCTCGTTCTTTCTCCTTTATCTTTTTTATATTGAATTTTATCCTTGGCTTCATCTCGCAGCCCATTCGTTCTGTCCATTCCATTGCCCCATTCGCCTCCTATTCGCCCTATATAAGTATGTGTTCTTTGCTTCCTATAGATGGATGGTATTTATTCTAACGCTCTTTATGCCTTCACTCTTGAGCTGAGGTGTTGACGAGACACTCAACGTATCTTTCTTCAAAGAAATAGTTAAGGGGCCTCTTCAACTCACAGGAATAGCAATTTTCAGGCCGTTGGACTTTCTCTCGCCATTGCGGCATAGTAACAGATAAAAGAGAACTGTTTTACCATTGGACCCTTAAAAGATGGGGGTCTTTTTGCTGTTACCTCAGAAACCACCAATTGTTTATTAAAAAATTAGAAAACGTCCAAATATTGATAATTTTCGCTAAAGTGCTTCTTGGCTGTAAGATACGACAGCGAAATCAGGTTTGGTTTGGGCCTTAGCTTTATCAATTAACTCAGATAGCTCACAGGTGCTAAATATGCGTACAGTATAAATAATCTAGGTAATCGCAGAGTATGTCCAGAGCTTTTTTTATAGGCTTTAGAGAAAACCTTCGTAAGAAGCTGGCATTGGGTGGTCTCGCGCGAACGGCTTCCCCTGCCACCACCTCCCTCCTTCCCCACCACGGCGCTCAGATATCTTCAGGGCGACGCGAAAATGCTGCAAGACACGGTGAGAAATGACTACATCAGCGCCACCTGCAAGAGCAAGCAAAACAATGACGTATCTGAAAAAAGAAGAGGGAGATTTTGGCTATCCTGCCTCAGGGAATCTCTTCTCGTGCGAACTGTTTCATCCCTTACTTCTTGCGATTAGACGTCACTATTTTTTCCCACGCTGTTAGAGAAAGACTATCTCTTTTAGGATCGACGATATTTTCAAAGAACAAAACAGGAAATGGTATTGACGTGCAGAATAATTCATATGTGATAATAACCAAATAAATGATATTAAGAAAATCCGGAAATTGATTTACTGGTATAGTGTTCTCAATTTAATTACGTGTTTACGTTAATCTTTTTTCCTCTTCAATCCACGGTTCTCCATAAGTTCATCTCCCGGATAAGTTTTTGAATATGATAAAAATAATTCATTTGATCGTTACGTTTCCTTATTTTATTCGAAAATAATCGCATTTTCATATCTTATTAGACTGGTTAAAATCTTACTTTGGAATTTACAGCTGATCTTTCGTTTCAGTAAATTAGTACGTAAGAACTGTGTCTCCCCATTCTTCATATGTTTTAATTTGACATTTTAAAGTGCATAATTTTATTGTACGGTATGTTAGAACATACAAAGTATATACAATGAATGAATCTCTCGCTATCGATCAGTGAAGTCTTTCCATTCTGCAAGGCTTTCGAAATGAATGAAATCCATCCTAAAATGCCATAATTTAAACCGAAATGAAAAATAAATCGTTTTTCAAACATGTAAACTATTTCGTTTCTTGAATACTGTGCAAATGCTTATGAAAGGACTGATGCAGCTTCGACTTAGATTCCTGGTGGGGGCCATATGTGTAAAATGACCGAAGCCATCGAGCCACTTTCTATAGCATTTTACTATTGACTGTTCATTCCGCAATATTTGTTCAAAGTATTCCTTACTGAATGCTTAAGGATCTCTAAGTTGAAAAAAGAATAGTTTATGACACAAACAAAGAAGACTATACAATGACAAGCCATGCGAAAATATTAATTATACGGTATTTCTATATATTGGTTTGTGAATTCCATAAGAAATTCTCTAGTGCTGTACTTTTTCCAACACCTCGCTGCGAACAACAACATAATGCTTTCATGTTAGGATGGCTTATGTACATCCCGTTTTGACCGGGGCCGTTCCGGTTTCCACATACACTTCCGGTTAGTTTTTCATTCTTGGTGGCTAAAAAATTCTTGTAATAAGCAGAAAATGAGTTTCTAAGAAATATTTCCTGTTTTTATCTCCAGTATTTGAAAGGTTTGGTTTTTTCCCTCAGAAAATGAAATTGTGAAGGAATCTCGTTCAAAGAAGCCAACATACCCTCAAAAGTCATACAGTATGCATTCAACTATCCTCACGGTTGAGTATCTCATGGCCTTAATCTAGATTTATAAGGAAAAGAAGTTTTGCATGAACGAGTTCCGCTTTAAAAGTCCGAATAAATGTTTAGGATATTTCATCTTTGTATCCCTGTTATTATCGGCCGTAAATAAAAGAATCGACCGTTCTTTTATGTCCGGAGGATCTCTATTTCCACAATTGGGTTGGAATGATTGGATGAGAGGATATAAAAAGCGGTGCCCTTCGCTGTTTTATTGCCTTTCCGAAGGGATCACGGGACACGTGCTGGCCGTGCATCATACGCGACCCTTTTGCCAATGCTGCCCGCGTCACTTTCCATTCGATTCTCCCTTTGATTGCACCAAGACGGAGATGCCACAATAAACCCGCCATCTTGTTCACCCCCTGCCATCCATCATCATCCGAATCACGCTTGTAATCTGGGGAAGTGGGAAATTAAGGTATTTTCGGATCTCTCGAAGCCACCAAGGTTAAACGAAATATAACTGTTTAATGGATAAGGGAAATCACCGCACAAGTCCATTACGAGACGAGAGGGACTGATGCCCAAACATGGAATCGTAAACTCTCCCAAAAGCAAGAAACTTTATCAGTGGATCGCACGCTGAAGGAATTTATGGATGAACTTTGCGAGTTCCAAAACAGATAACGCGTTTTAATTTCAGCTTCAATTAAATCAAAGTATAATTAATTCAAATATAGCTTTAATTGAAGAACAAAATTGCCCACGTCAAACACAGAGTGGTAAATTCCTAACTGTGCCGTTGTTATGTAATGGCCTTCTTTTCTTAGAACTGCGCTTTAAAGCGAAATTCAAGTCTCCCAATCATCGCATTATGACGTTTGTTTCCTATATTTTAATTCTTTGGTTTTCTTTCCTCGGTCACTTTCATCGTCTTGCGGTGGATTGAATTAAATACATAACACTAAAAAATGTGAGTAATGAGGTAAATCGGTTTGTGTAAGCAAATAAGTTTACTCCTATCATAAGAACCACAGATTGCGCAACTGTAAAACTTTGTAAACCGTTAAATGCGAACAGATAATAGAAGAATAGACCAGAAAGGTCTAGGCTCAATAGCAGGTCATATAGAGTTTTTCCATGGGGCATAAGAACACCGTATTTACCACCTGCTTTGAATTTCTTATACCAAAATATATCAATTGATACAGTACGAAAAGGAAAAAGGAATGAGTTTTCATTGAAGGTGATATTTTCATTGCAGAAAAGCCATTTTTTCTGAAAAAAAAATTGTTTTGTTTAAAAATGCCAACTATTAGACTTCGTGCTTGGTTAAATGTTCAGATTGTAGACATATTTTGTTTTAAAAACAGCTCTGAAGCAAAGCAGAAGTTAACAACAGAGGTTAAAATATAGAAATTAAAAGTATGGTTATAAATGTCGATTTAATGTCATATTTCGGTGTCAGAAAAAAATACTATAGAAATCATTTTTTCCCTACCTATCGGCCTCAAGTGTTTCAGTAATCGTTATTACGGATTTTAATCCATCGATCAATTCGTTGCGAATCCCCTGCATTTCCTCACCACTCTTTTGTTCTATTTCTACTTAAGTAAGGCCCGTTCATTGTTGGTAACATAAACCATGGACCTCGAAAGTAAACCTCATGTGAAATAACAGACATATAAGGGATTGTTTTGAAAATTCTGACCTATCATATTTTACCGAATTTTTCTATGACAACAGATATTTGAATTCATACACAATCTTTATCGAGCGTCTAAATATATGAGCGAATCATTGATAAACAGAATTCAGAGATCACCTCCATCCAACACAAACCCTTTAAACTTCAAAGTTTTGAGTGAAAAAATGGTTTCAAACTTTTTACATCGCTTCTACTGCTCTAGTTTACGGAGCTATAGCTCTACCCCTGTACACATTAAATCCGCTAATACTGCATTTCACAACTGTCAACACAACACAAGAAAACTGACATCAACAAAACCGTAATCAGACGACCCTCATAAAGATTGATTTGAGCAAATACAAGGGATTGCAGAATTCAGTGACCCAGTTAAGAAGCTGATTTCAAACATAACGCGGACTTAGCTGTCAGATCTACTTGAAATTGTGTTCTCAAAGCATTTGATAACGAAGCCGCAAAAAGACAATGAATGATCAACAGGGAAACCTTTTCCAAAACGATTCAATGCGTCATCGATAGTTGTGATAGTTTTTCAAAGTTTGAACTCAACTAAAATCCTTCTAAAGATCAACCCGCAATCCTAAATATTTTGGGGTCATGTAATATTTGATTTATTGAATAATTTGATACCATTTCTATTGAAGGGAATTAAGTCCATTGTGAAGACCACATCTACATGACGTTTTTCAAAGCTTTTTCTTTCACCCTTGACAAAAATAAAACTCCTGTAGTACCTTCTTTGAAATTCCTTCTATTTTCTACAGTGTAATCATCAGTTTTCCTGAAAAGGTTCCCATTAACTAGAGAACGTTAAATATAATAGTTTTAATTTTCAGGTTCAGTGGTTGAATATTTCAGTGCAAATTAGACATGCGAACGTAAGAACTGTAAAAGATAATACTTAACGTAATTTGGTAAAGTTTAAACTTTCTTCTAATTTAATAAATACTTTAAGAAGCCTCCAAGTTTTGAATTAACTATGCTTAGATTAAATGATGGTCTTATTTTGTACCTTTAACCAACCAACACCTATCATCATTTTACAATTGATAGCGGAAAATTTATCGGATGTATCATCTTTAAGAATTTTATGCTTTCTTCATTTGGCTGTAAAATTTGTCGCAATTTTTAAACAATTCCCAGTTGATAGTTTACGAATTTGTTTTGTTTCGCTTAGTATAATTCTCCTTTAAAAACATTATTCTAATTTTACTTTGATGCTGCTAAAGAAGGTAAATTTCGGCGTTAATAGGAAACTACTTGACCAAACTAACAGCTAGTTTTACGGTAATAAACACATTGCCGCCATCAACTCACCGTATTATATGCTACATTCTATAGCTATTATCCTGGTAATCATAGAAAATAGTTCCGAACCTCCTCATGATCGCCTAACTTCCGACGCTAAATTTTACGAGGAGATTTACTTTAAAGAAGAGCATTTTTGAGGGATGAGTTCCGCATTTTTGTTGATTATCTCCAAATGTGAGTTTATTTAAGCGGAGTTTCGCACCCTCGGCTTCAAACTTGCGACGTTTGATGTTCGTGAGATTCTTCGAAAGGAATTTTATGTGGATTTGGAAATGAAGAAACCCTTTCCTGGAAAGCCATACATTTATCTACGGTTTCTGTTTCGTACAGGAATCCTCTCTCTTGCCCTGCAAATGTCATTTCCTTTTCATTTTTTACAGGCCTCAATCAAAAGTTTTCCTCCTCGTTTGATCGACAAGGGAGTACAAAAAAGGCCATCCCTTTCGCCGTCCATTTTCTTCGCCCGTTCGCATCGATCTCCGCTTGTTTTCATTCAACATGCTTCTCTACTCTCCGCCTTTTCACAAGAAATCTCCTTCCTCACCCTTTTCACCCCATTCATCTTTATTACTCAAAACGTAATATTCTTACCCCAATCAATGCCTTCCCCACGCTGTTATCCCACCTGTCCCCTTATCCCATTTATTCTGCGATTTTCCCCCTATCGACTCTATTCAACAAATTCCGACTCATGCTACGCAACTCTGAGCTTTTGTTTTTCTTTTTCAAAGGATACGCACACTGCTTAAGCTTAACATACCAGCATATTGTAAATGAAAATTGTTCATCAAAAGGGTTCGCAATGCGTCTCTTGGGCTGCGACTGATGGGACCGAAACATTTTATACACTAAATGGAACGTTACCTGCGAAAATCGGTTAAAGGAATCGCAAAATTGCGTAAATATGACACATCTAAAATGAGAGAGTCTGCCAACGAAAGTAAAGAATTACTTTTAATAGTTTGAACGAGGTTCATTGAAATAATTAGTAAAGCTAACTAATAAATCTAAAGAACAATATCAACACTTTTTTACTGTTCCCCTGGGTATTGAGGACATTGCCTCGATATCTGGCCATTTCTTACTATTCTGAGATATGCAACGGTTTGATTCTCCTACTAACTTCACATTGTATATGAGGCTTGGTTTAAACAGGTGAAAGGTACTCTCAGGCATATGATGGCGTATGCGGCCTTTGTGGAATTCTTTCATTATAATGAGCTAAGACAAATGAGTTGGTGAAATGTATCATAGGATTTCTAATTAAATATAAACAGGTAAAACCTGAAGTCTGTTAATCTCGGATATTTAAATTCAGCTGGTATGAATCCATCAATGGTCTAATGAAATTTAGCATTTTATTTTGCCTTGAATATCTTATTTGCGTTTAGTATGTATGTATTTGGGGTATATAATATAATGTAGGAATGACGTTAATTATGTATAGGGTTGCCACCGTGGAATATGTTCCACACCGCAGCCTTTGATTGATAATAATAATCATAATAATAATAAATCAAACGGAATATTTTAACTTGATACAAAAATAATGTCTTTACAGTATATACATAATTTCGAATATTTTTGTTTGTTATGATGGAACAATCGCGATTAAAATATCTCAGATGATATTTTTAAAACATACGTTTTGTTATTCTACTATGAATTAACCCTCTAATATCTTTAATGCCTATTCCACAACATTGGGACATGCATAATCAAAGGTTCGATTAAATCGACATTTCACACTTCCAAAATTCTACACATCGATCGCAGTTAATTTTTGCAGTTAGACAATACGATTTCTTACGTGTATTTTGAATTACCGAAGTATCCTTGTCAATATCCTGTTAGTGTGGATAATCACAAACAGTTAATTTCGATATTCCTCCAAGATACACTTTCATTTTAGATATAAAGGAATAAATTTTGTACTGTATGAAGGTATCGAGTTTGATATAAAGGAGAACAGATCCAAAAGACCAACATCAGTACCATAGAATACACTGAAAATGCTACATAATATCAAATGTCTGTAATTAATCAACGTGTTAGTCTATCTATCCATATGTGATACAGTGATAAGAAGTACGCGAGGCAGGATTCATTGGATTAGAATGGAAAGGAAGAAGGATCGATAACTTTAAAGATTGCTCTCTTAGAAATCTAGATGAAAAGCGTCTCCTGACAGCAAGAGAATTTTGAGTGGAAAACAATGTTGGCATCATTGCTACTAGCTTTTTTAACTTGAAGAAATATAGATTGTGCCAAATGTATTTGTTTTAACATTTGAACTTTATGGACTTTCTCTTTAGATATGAACGTGTGCTTCTATGAAGTCTTCGAAGAATCGAGGCTGTGGGGTGGAGATGACCCCACGGACGCACTTTTAAAGGGAAGCATTATTTTATGGAAGGAGCGGCTCTCTGGTCGCTCCAGAATCTCTCTCTACACAGAAACCCAATCTTCATATCTGACACACCTCTATCCAGCAATATCTTCCCCTCTTTCCTTTTACGTTTCATCTTTCCCGGCCAATATGACGCCTCCGAAGAATGTCTCCTTTTCCAAAGAAGGCCAACACTCTATCCAGCCTTGTGTTTTTTCCTTCTTCTCACCTCTCTCGGCCTTTCTCTTTCCATTAATCTCTCTCTAATTCTCTCACCCTGAGCTCACGCACGTATTCATACGGAGAATAACTTCCAAACACACTTTGGATTTACCATTCGTAATGTTGAAGTAGTAACATTCACTGATGTTTCAGACTACTTTGGGGATTCTTCGTCACGCGTGTGAGATAAAATATTACTCGAAACAATAACGTGAGGTATGTTCATCAGACTAGCATTTTCACCTTTGCTGTTTCTTCGTAAGAAAGGAAATGCAGAGCAGTATTCCAATGTTAGGAATCCCAAGCAAAGATCTAAAGAAGATCTGAGTTTGCGAGATCAACATTTGCCGGTGCTAGAAAACCAAAGCCGCTTGGTATTTGGCCACCATTTCTTCGGATTTTTAAAGAAATGTTTACCTTGTATAGTCCAATCTTGTGTGTAGAATAACCTTATGAGTATTTATTTAAATTTTTAGCATTTTACGGGTGTCGCATGTAATTCTTTTCGGTAACTTTTGTACATCATTATGTTATTTCTAACAGATCCATATTTTTTACTAATTTTCAACGTTTCTTGGATATATATTAACTAATTAGAGCAGAAACAGGTACAGTTTAATATTTTAGATTGATATATTGAATTGTTGTACCAGCCAAGGTTGCTATACATTTGCATGTCAAGATATGGACCAAAGTATAAAATGACAATATTCCTGTTATTTAAAAAAAGGAAAGTAGGCAAGGCTGGATTTATTGCTCATATTTTATCACTAAATACTGTAAATATGAAATCACCTGTTTGATGAATATGAAATGCAATGTTTTACAATAATTTACCATGACTATTTAATTAATATAATTTTTTAGTTAAGGTCAATCGATAGACAAAGACGCTTGGTAAATTATTTTCTTTCTTTCTATACCGTATTCATTAAAAAGATTGAAAATAATGTCTTCTGTTTAACCATGTAACTCTCCTTCATGCAAAGTATGCGTTTCTATTGAAATAAAGCAAATATGTAAGTTTTCTGCATGATGATGTAACATGTGGAACTTGTTTAGAAATGCACTCCTTCTCTGCACCAAACATATATACCGTCATCTTCTTTAAATCGTAACCTCCCTTCTGATAATTTACTTCAATAATAAGTATAACTCCCTGAGTCATGTCGAATAGTGACTCGCACATACGTATAAAGATGAAAGTGGTATCAGATTAGACATTCGCTCTCTTATTACCACTTTTTCGTTAGTCTTTAACGTTAGTTTTTGTTTTTAGTTTTGACGGCTGAGTTCCTTCGATATACAGCTCTAAGAATGAATCCTATATGCATATCTAATGAATACTCATTTATAGTGATTTAATGTTTATCATGCCCGCACTTTGTCACCTTTGAGATTGTGAAATGAGATAGGCAGTCCTCGGTTAGTCGACAATACTGATATAGAAATGCGGTAAAAATAATAAGTAGATCAATAATAAGTGATGATACGTAAATATCCTTCCTGAATGTTGAGATATAACGAATGCGGAAGGGTCTTCACTTTCGTTGAGCACTGGTCTACAATAAGTCTACGATTTTCCACTGACACTTAAAAAAAAGACATGAAAATACAAAAATAATGAGAAAAGTTGCTATTTTTTTTCGTTCAGTTTCTTCATGATCTTTTTCTTGTTAACTGAATTCTTTAAATTACAATTAGTTTTACGCAATTGCTACTATCTACTGTATCTACTAAGCTCTTAAAATGGCCGAAATGGATTGTTATGAGTTTCTCAATGTTAGTGTGTTATTAAACATTCTTCTTTTGGAAATTTGCCAGTTTTAATCGGTCTCCTCATCGTATGCACAACCTTCTTGCGGAATTCTGAGCCAATTCCAATTCGGTATCGAACGAATCTCCTTTCGCACGGGTGACGTCACATACATTTGAAGCCTTCGTCATTGCTTAAAAGCGGTGTTTTTATATTTCTCGATCGAAGAATACCGAAATGGAAGTTTTAAATTTTATCCAGCTGTTACTAGGTCGCTCCTTTCTCTTTCGGTCTTTTTTCTAACACTTCTGATATTTCTAGTTCTTTTTTGCACTCACCTGCAAACCAAATCCGTCCGCACCCATCTTCATCCAGCATCATTCTGCTCCTTGAGCGTGAACTCGCACTTTCGCTCCCGCACTTCGCACCGCTGACTTTTCTCAGCTGTTGCCATGGATAAATATGGATGTGCTCCATTACTGCGCCACCCAATGGAAACTATGCTCCTGGAAATTCCTGCTTCGCTATCGTAAATGCTGCTTGCTGCTCCTTTTATCTTACTGCTAAGTTACCTCTTGAGGAAGACGGACAACGTTCCCAAGATTACTCTTTAAATATAAAACATTCTTATTCGTGAAAAAACCTTCGAAATACGGAGTTTCTCAGCTTCTGCGAGAAAAATCGAAATTTTACTTCATATTATTTCCCAGTGTTAGTAATGTAAGTAGTTAGTCATGTATCTGTTAAACTGAAACCAAAGTGATTATTCCTGTATTCCTAAAAGAAAATGAGCATCATCAGCTCATGAAAGTAAAATTTCAGTGATTAATTTGAACTTCAGCGAATGATCTGTAATCGGAGTGATGAGCTGAATCTGTAATGACGGTAAAACTTACGCTTAAATTTCCATTACTCTCAGAAATCCGAATTTATTCAACTTTTGTTGATGTAATTAATATAGTGGTAACACTTATTACTTTATAATCAAATAGGTCAAAGAGTGTTAAGTGCTCTCGTATGCTTCTTTAAACCTTACGTTTATGAGAAGGTAATCTAATTCTGTTTCTTGCAATTTTCGCTGCCATTTTCTCATATACTTTGATTTGGGAAATTCAGTGGAACCTTAATTCGGAGAGCATCGACGAAATAAAAAAATACTCACTTCATTTATTGCGAAGCGGAAATATTTGGGAGAAATTTGGCTGGTATCCATAAATTGAATTTCTCGCTTTTGTATAATTAAACTAAAATCATTAATCATCCTGCTCTTCTTCATGAAAATGAATCGATAATAAGACGCTTTCATGTCTTTTCCATTTCGTATTCTCATTGGAATTCCTTTTGTTCAAATAATTCAGAATGTGAGCTGTATCCACTATTTCAATATACTTCTTTTCGAAAATAGTGTTTTCTTCTAAATCTTTTCCGAAACCAATGGTATTTGTGCTGATCAGTCTCTTTCATCTCCTAGAAGACTATTTCATATAATTGTTTAAATTTGAAAGAAATGTTGGTCCAAATGGTTCCGAATCAGCTAAATAGTGGAATATCATACAATGCCAATACTATGACATTTAAATCTCGAGCAGGAATTGAGACTAGCAATGAGCAAGTTAATAGTAAAAAAAATATTTCACTTTCCAATTATGTGAACGTTTTTAAATTAATCCATAATTAGATTAAATTAGTGCCGCAAGAAATTCAAAAATGAAGTTTGAAAACGAGAGGTTGAGGTAGTTGACGTTTTTTTATTCACTTGCATCTGTACTGATATACATACATTTATACTAGCAGTGCTAGAAATAGAAGGAATAGTAGAATAATATGAAAAAATTACCATAAAAATTCTCGTAAGTAGGCATTTCTTGAAGTTTTTTTTTAGGATTACTAAAAAATACACAAATTACAATTAAAATTGGAAATTACTTCAGTGACATAAGAGAAGTCAAATAAAGCGTTTGTCAAGGCTCAATACTTGGCCCAGTATTATTTCTAACTAATGTAAATGGTATTGAAGTTGTAAGGAAATTAACAATCTTATTGTATGCTAGCCAGGAATACACACTGATGACCTTAGATACCTAAATATGTATGTTTTATGTTGAACATCCAAATAGTCCTTAATCAGAGGCACCTCGTGAACCATTGGCTCAGGGAGGCCTGGTTTCTGAATGATATAATTTTAGCTGAAAATATAGCCTCTTAAAAACTATTTCATCTCCACTCAATTGTGGTTTTAAAAACTCTGTTTATATCTGATTCCTCAATATGTTTTAATTTGGAATGAATTTGCTTAAAAATTTGATAAAATTAAAAGTTCCTTGCTGTAAAATTTCGCTGGTGATTTGTTACTGCCCACGAATTAATATTACGGTAAAATAAATTACGGCGAAGAGATACTTAGCAACGCTTTATGTCGGTTTGCTTTGCTGCTGCTTCCGAAATATTCTATGGTTAGTTGAGGTAGAATCATTGTACTCGTATTTCCCTCAGTCGTACATTTCAACTAATTTCCTTGGCGGGCGGTTGGATGGACTAATTCTCATCTGCGATTCCCTAAAGCGTCAGATGTCTTTCCTTTCCCTCATTACTTCTCTCCCTCCCTTATCCCCTTCCTTTTTAATCCTTTTATTCTTCTCATTTCCTATTCTTTATCTCAAACTTGCCTTCTTTCAAAGAAGCTCTTTTAATCCTTCAATTCTCTTCTCCTCTTTCCAATTTTCACTGCAAAATTCTCTCGTTTCCCCGCGCCAAGCCTCCGTTTTCATCTGTAGCATATTTTCCTCGCCCGTTTTTCCTTCGCTTTTTAACTCTTTTTCAAACACCAACGTTGTCCTAATTGGTGCTCAAGAGTCCCAAATATATTAATGTTCGTATAACTTCAACTGTTAATCCTCATACGTTCGATGGCACCATAAATATTTTCTTAAACATCGGCAGAGTTTTTTTTTTTATCTTCCCGTCTGTATTATTTTTATTATTTGCACCTAGGT
Source organism: Ladona fulva (assembly GCA_000376725.2). NCBI lineage: Eukaryota > Metazoa > Arthropoda > Insecta > Odonata > Libellulidae > Ladona > Ladona fulva. The sequence goes on from KZ308731.1 coordinate 950,939, forward strand.
ACTTTAACGGCAACACATATTGTATAATGAATTATTGTAAGCAGAACTGTTTACACCAATTAGATATTTATGAAGCAAAATGAGTGGAACACTTTAACAATTTCGTTTTACGTATATTTGTTCAAGTATTCCACTTAAAATGTTATTTCCCATACTGCACATATCTAACAGTCGATTGAAGAAAAAGATCGAACGCTGTAAAAAGTGGGAGAAAAGGATTTGATTAACGAAGTAAAGAAGAGATATTGGTGAAAGTTGGGTGAGAGGGGTTGGATTGTCTTAGAAAGTATTTATAATGATGCAAGAGAAAGTAAAGTGGAAAGAGCTGCTCAGTCTTAAAGAAAAATACTGAAGAAACTCAATACACGGAGAATAGATTTGAATGGGGAATTTTGGCGTACATCAAGACACCAAAAAGTAGAGAGATATTAAAAAAAAAATAGCGCATTTGCTGTACCAGTTTGGTGAATTCACGATTAAGGCAGTAAAACTAGAAAAGGTTTATATAATAATTATAAATATGCAAATAAGTATAACTTCGGCAAAATTATTGCAGTATATTTCTATAGTGATACAGCATATAATACCCAAAATATTGGGCCCACGCTGGCTCTAAACTGTTGAAGATGGCAACTTCAGCCACTTATAGTTAATAGTTCTTCCTTCTCTCCATTCCCCATTCTTCCATTTTCGCTTTCTCTCTCACAATTAGAAATCCCCGCCCTCTTCATTAGTCACTTGTCTACCGATGGCAGCAGATCGGGTTTCTCCACCGAACATAGATACGGTTCGTTTACACGTTTCGGCCTAGTTACATGATGAACACGCTGTTCCAAATCGCACCAACTGAAATTCCCTGGACCGCATTCCGCCCTAAATTATAGCCCGTCCTCCCTTCTTACAGTTGCCTCCTTTCGTTTATTGATGCGTTTGATTTCGCCCGGATTTGGATAAACGCTCCAAAGTCATGTTCGCTGATCCATTTAGATCATCTGAATTCCCGGTGGGTATTCTAACCAGAGATTTTTGGTGCGGTTTGCTTCGGAAAAGTATTTCGAGATAATTTAGGGAACGTTTGCTCAGTAAATCACCAAAGTAAATTTTAAAATTTGTCCATTGTCGACGTTTCGTAGTAGACGAGCATTTACGTACGACTTCTGTCTTTCTTATATATCTTTGAATGTCAGATATGGAGAGTACTTGATGAACCTTCAGTCACAGCAAATAATTCAAGATTTTCAATACTAAAGTCATAGCTAAAGTTATTGTTTATATTATCACAAAACTATATTCAAAATATACCTTATTGCTTTTTTAGAGTAATATGGTCATGAAAAAGTAATTTTATATTCGAACGAGAATTTTCATGGTTCTCAGTAGGCCTTCACGGCTATAATAGCGGTCCAGGGGCCCACACTCTTCCCTCCGTTCATCACTCTTCCACGCGATCCCCCACTCACCTTACATTTCCTCCTCGGATAGCTCACAACTCTGTCCCTAATTTTAAATGAATTTGCTCAATGATTTTGGGAAATGTTCTGAAGATTCCTTAGCCAAACTATTCCAGTTTTCGATTGTTCGGTTAAGAAAGCAGAATTTACATTATTGGATTTTTCTTCCCACTCATGTCCGCACCTAGAAATGAATTCTGCCTTATTATTTCTATTCTTCAGCTCTTTATATAATGGGTAAACACAAGAACATAGCTAATGTTTTCTTCGTTCTTTGTGATTCTAAGCTATTCCAACCCAATTCTTCAATCATCGCGTTGCGGTTTCGTGCCTAACATATCTTACCAATAAAAACCTAGACTTCCTCCTCTGTACCTTTTCTAGATTTTTCGTGAACCGTTCTTAATGTGGATCCCACTCCCTATATTCTGAAGAAAAGTTCTAACTAAATAGTTATACTCAGTCTTCTTTACATCTTCGCTAGATTTTCTAATAAACGATAAAGTTGTGCGCTTTAGTACCTATTCAAAACTACTCTTTCTTATGCTCATTCCATTCTAGGTCACTGCTAAAAGTAATACCCAGATACTTCATCTCGTTCAGCTTGTGTATTGCATATCCACCTATGTTATACGTGTTTCGAGTTTTTTTCTCGTTTAAATTAATGTCTCTTCATTAACTGATTTAAACATTATTTGTGGTTACCCAACTAAGCGTATATTTAATTTTGCAGTTCGATCGTATTACTTTCACTCACATTTTTTTATAAATAAAGCAATCATCGACAAATAATCTGACTTAAGATTCATGGCTCATTACCGATAAAAGTTGAATCATACAATGAAATAAAAGTCATACAATCAAATGAATAATACAAATAAAATACAAGTCCTACGATGAATTCCATATTAATGCTAAATATACGTGCTACATCATCAGTTACATTTTATCACAGTGCACCTGATGCAGCGAAACGGCCATGTTTGTATATTCAAATTAATTTGGGATTTACCCCAGAATTTTTATTCCATTACATAATGAAGGGATTCCACAACGTAACACACAAGACAGTAATATTCCATAAAATACCTGTTTGCCGATACAAATTATATTAACATGTATTTTATGTTAAATTTAGTGGGCAGACATTTCTTAAGCCCTCTTTACACGTTGCATTGATTTTTCCATCCCTGATATACTGTTATCGTATAGTCGCTCACATCGAATTATATTTTGTTAATTTTTAATATATTTTTTCTCTGTCATCTTACGTTAACTCGTCTTCTTTATTACTCAATGATTATTTTTAATAGGCCTTTTACATTTTCAGAATATTTCATTTTTGATCCTCCAAAATTTAATTTCAACGTATTACTACGGAAAATACCTCTATAAATATAAACATACATAAATATACCTATATATGGTTCGCCTCGACTTTATTCACCTGTTATCGAATGGTTTTACTGAAAATATATAGATTTGTGATCTAAGTGTTAATTCTGCTGTATCTTTTAGCGACTTAATATTTATTGCATAAGATCCTGTACGCTTTTGTTTATTGTCGTAACCGCATTCATCAGCTTTTAGAGATGCTGTATATAATTTTCAACATTATATCCTTAGAAGGTTCTTTCTTCCAATTTAGTCCAGAATCAAATGTCAACATATTTTTGGCTCTACGACTTGTTTATGGTAATGATACTCTCGCGATAGAACTCGACAGAGGCGTAACTGGACTTTCACAGACGAGCCGATCGATTGACACCGAATTCGCCCCACTTATTCTTTCTTCCATTGCCTACACATTGAAGACGCTCTTAACGATTCATATATCGATTCTTCCGTCCTCTTTGACATTCTATCTTGTTAACTCAGTTTTTCTCCTATGTCAATATCCTTTCTTTAAGCTCAGCCGGGTGCCCTCAAAGAGATTCCCATTCGCCGCCTTTGAAAATTAGTGCAATGTAAGTGACGCAAAAACAGCGAGGTTTTGTTTTTACAAATTTATTCCGTCTGCATATTTGCCGTATTTGTCATCAAATCATTTGATTGGTTCGGTGTTGGAATCCTTCATGAGAGATAAAGTCCTTGTACTTTTTAACAATTTACAAGCGGGCAGTGTCGCGATCATCTCTCTGAGAGCCGTCGCTTGTGAAATAAATAATTTTGGAGAAGCGCTTTGGATATTTTCCACCCACGATGCGTGCCAACACACACAAGATACGTGATAATTCAAACATGAATCGCTGAGCTCTTGAAACTGATTTTGTCCTGATTTAGATAATTAATCAATAATTCACGTCAATGTAAACGATACACTTAAACTAGAACGTAGCTTAACCATACTTTATAAGTTTGCAAATTAAGAAAAAGTAGAATACGGAGGAACGGTAGAATACGGGTGGACAAATGTTTAGATGGAGTTGATTTTAAATCAAGTTACAGACAGACGGATTACCCATAGAAAGAAGGGAATATAGAGGCAAATATTACCGCTTTATGTCGGAATGAGTTATTAAGAGGTAAAAGAAAGCAAAGTGTAACCATAGAAATGTTATATTACTCTCTTTGCTAAAATGAATTCTAATATCTGGAAGAGCGCTGAATTAAATATCTTAACTGCTATATAAATTGTCATTTCTGATTTTTTTACCTTAATTAGGAAACAGTAGACGTTGAGCCTTGAAATATTCAAGATCTTATGCAATCACTGTTATTCCTCTATTATAAATATCATCGTGATATAGTTGACATTCAAAAGAAGCTTAATTCTTAGCATCAACTTCGTAACAAATATATACGTTATTTACCTAGGTATTTATTTAAGGATAGAAAGGCCAAGAAGGGATTAGAAGTTGGAAAGGTAAAGTGAAAAATCACATGCAAACCATTACACATTAACCTCCTTTTTAAGAATGTTTCGGAAATCCTTATCTTTTCCTCCAATAAAATTCCATTTGCTCTAAAAGTTATGTTATTCCTGTTCCATTTGCTCGTTTGCGGAATTTTTGAACGGTTATAGGAAAACGTCCTACGTTGACAAGCTGAGATAACACCGCTTCTCTAAACGATACATTTCCGTTAGGGACTGTCGCCGCTGGAGAGGAAAAACTCTTGGCGGTTCCTTTTGAAAGGAGGGATCGATGTCTGAAACACACAAACAGAAGATGAGAGAACTGAGTTTAAGGATCTTTTGAAGGGAATCATGAAAGTAGTGGGTCAGTTTCTAATAAGCCTTTACTGCTGGGACTGCATTGATCAGGAAAATGTTAAAAGGAAAAGTTGTGCCTTGAAAGAAATCACCTTAGAAACCAAGCGAAACATCTTGTAGAGGCGCATAACTCAGTCTGAATAATCATAAGGAAATCACCTTCGCAAATTCAGCTTCTTTTTTTGTATCGTTGGAATGATCTTTTAGGAGGTTCTCAATTCTCTTTATACCTGTTGTGAGAAATTATTGAAGATATTGTATTGTTAAATGTAAATTAAATACTAGTTTTATGCAAACTTGGAACATGCATAGGATCGAAAATTCCTGGGAAGAACCTAAAATATAAAGAGCCAAAAGCTCTAAAACTCAGACCGTGAAATCAATGATTATGAACTCAAACGTGTGAAATGGTCCCGTTTTGCGGATAGTTGAATACTTATAGGAAAAATATTATTCTCGCAGTTGATATTTCTAAGCCGACAACGCAGATTCGATCCAGGTTAATGTCTCAAATAGCCAACTTTATCACTCTTATCATTGTAACTTTTTAAGCTCAGCACCTTAAAGTGCCTGCGTCTGTAATTGAAGATCACCTTTCTTTCGTCTATCTTCGGATTAGTATATTCTCATATAATTGCTTGGTGTAGTGGATGGTTTGGTAAAATATCCAAGTTCGAGATATTCTGAGAAAGTATCATCAAAAGTTTCATCATCAAACACTCCACTTTTTTAATAGATGGGTTTGATAGAATTTAACGTTGATTGAATGTTTTGCTTTATCGCGTTCTAATCAGCGATGTTGTCCTATATAATGAAATATTCTAAGAAATTCCTTGAAACGATAGATCGAGGAAAACAAACTTAACATGTTGTCTTTTATCTAAACCTGAAACGTGAATGAATAAATGATCGCCATATTTAGTATATTTTGAGGAAACTAAATTGAGGTTGGGAAAAATGTAGATAAAGAGTCCGAAGGAGAGAAGGAGAAAGAGGAATGGATGACTAAGAGGAGGAGAAGTAATATATATATATATATGATGTTTTAAATGCAATGTAAAGTTCGGCAAAATCCTCTTAGAAGAAAAGCAACGATTTAGGGAAATGATTCAATTGCGATCCTCTGGATTCGTTTATCTCTACGTTAGACGTCATCAGCGGCGTATAGAATCCATTTCCATCATTCCTGCAGTGAGTTTTCCTCCGCAAATATTTGTGATTTTTCTCCGGTTACTAAGTATTATCTATCGAATCATTTGAAAAGGATTTGCGTCTTCAAGACCAAAAAACTCATGTATTTCATTGTTTTTCGAATATATTCTGGAAAAATCAGTTTTAGTTTTTCTCCTAACAGTTTTTATAGGTGATTATTTTCTTTGCATCTTAAATTCTTTATGGGTAACACTTATTAGTTGCATTATGAAACCGAGAGAACATTTGTGAATCAATAAATGTGCGTCAGTCAAATTGTTATACATATCGACTACTTGTTCGTCACTTAGTGCACAATAATACACATTACCAATAATGCGCATTTGATCAGTGTATGAAAAAACTCCTTTGAAAATGTTAAATATGTTAAAACTATTCATTAGTGGACTGCGTAGATTCTTTTGCCTTTGGAATCTGGTATTACTTTACGGTAGCTTCCGTCAAAAATTTTATAAGAACTGAATAAAGTAGAATAAGAGCAAATTTAGAATAAGATTAAAATTATCAAATGATATTTGGTGGAATTATATATTACCAATATAGATATCCTCTTTCCTTCTTAAGATAGAACATTATAATTAAGAAATATAAAAATATAATAATACTAACTGTAGGAATAACAAGTGTGAAAAATAGCCACACGACTGGGACACGAACCCAGGTCTCCCACTTTCCGGGCAGGTATTCTAACCACTGAACTAACGCGCCGCGTCTCTCTCACAATGTTAAGGGAATGATTTGTGAGCAAGACGGACAGTGGTTAGAATACCTGCCCGGAAAGTGGGAGACCTGGGTTCGTGTCCCAGTCGTGTCGCTATTTTTCACACTTGTTATTCCTTTGGGATTTCCGTAGGTTTTCAACCTACTAAGATACCTTCCTTTCCTTTAATCATACTAACTGTATGTTTAGTTTATTCTTACGTTCCATCTTTAGAGGAAAAGAGGACTCCCTAAAAATCTCCCTTATTTTCAATTCATTGTCAAAAGAGGAAAGCACGAGGGCTGTCACACCGAACGTGAGTGCTCCCGCGAAATGTGTGCAATTCCATTTCCTCTTATATACTTCGAGCGGATATCAAAGAGCATATTAATAGCATTTGCTGTTTAGTCTCTCAACGAGACTCGGCACTTTATGAGGACTTTTCAGTGATGCTCTGCATTTTGTAAACCCACTGAGCTGACATTTCTATTCCTTCTTTAGGTATGTTTTTTTTCATTCATAGATTTTTAATTCGCTTTCTCAAGAGAATGAACCGAACAGTATTTTACGAGAAATCCGAGCTCTTGCAAATTTTTATAATCCAACTGATCTTTACTATGAGAAGTTCCTTACATTAGTCGAGTCCACTATTATTGACAAAATCAAGTGTCTAAACTCTGCGTTGGTTAACGATAGTGGAGACAATTAATTATTTTGTCCAATTCATCTCTTACAATTGTTACACTAATGTTGATGAACATGAGGCGGAAAAGAACTGAAAAGACAGAAAAGATTATGATATAAATATAACGAAAATGGTTTACAAGGAATGAAAAAGAGAATGATTATAATACATTAAAATAACTCGTGATATTTTCCGCAGAATTTTATTCTACGAGCCGCCATCAGGTTGAAAGCAATTAACGAACATGGGTTCACTATTTCGCCACCATGGGTTTGCTGATTTATTTCTGACAAAATGAAAGAAACTTTTAAGGAGTTTTGTAGTTAAACTCTTAGTTTTTGCTCATAGCTTAACGATCTTAGGATTCGGTTTCTACCACTCAAACTAGGGCTCTTTCAAACACTTCTTACTATATCTTACCTTGTGCTTAGCGAAAGAGCGACTCCCGATGCTCTTCACTTGTTTTCTTGCGCTTCCGAAGCCGAATAAAGTGGTCGAATATGTGTTTTTGCCTTTCATTGGGTCATTTGGGGAATGTTTTGATTTTTTACATCGCTAACTTTTAAGCATGCGGTTTAGCCTTTGATGGGAATTAGCGATGTTGTTGTTGAACCGAACTTACACTATTTTGAGTTTATTTTAAACCGTTGTTTCTCTCGTTCGCATTCCATCCCCATGTTCTCTCCGCATTCCACATCTATGCACATCACCACATCTACGAGATCGGCCGCTCTGCGCCAGTTTCAGCGGAAATGCTTTTTCTATTCCGTATTTTTGTTTCGTTCATCACCTACTATTCCTTGAAAATTCCCTAACAAATGCATCTGTTTGTTTGGAATAATAATTGGCCTGAATTGCTGCCATTACAGTCGAGGGGAAGAATTTGTTGCTAAACTTCAATATTCTTACTCTGCGAACGACTTTGCTTACAATTATAAATTACTTTTTCATTATTAGTGCAACCATAAAAGAGAAATAATGGAAAAAGAGAAGAAACAGGATTAATTCATCATCAAATTTCGCAAATCTTAATAGTAGTTTATATCATTCACGAGCGATTTATTTGCAATAATCGTAAAGGAGAACGTAGAAGTCTACTTTTCTTAAATTTTGAAAAACTAAAGTAAAATACTTGATGGTTATGTTGTCAGCTCGAAACCGGTCGTGTTTTATTTCGATTAATTAAATTTATGGAAAAATATACGTTTTGTGTCATCTTTTGATTTTAACCTGTAGAACTACAAATATCCCGTAGGTTTACCATGCCAATGGTGTTTGGTTTAAAAGGTTATGTTGGGAAGACAGCACATATATATGTGACATGTCATATATGAATTAGCCGTTGACCGCAAACATCTAACCATGCAAGGAAATGAATCGGTGCTGGTAGGCGTGGGAAGACAAAGTAAATAAATTGTATGGAAAAAGATTAAATCCTTTTATTTTATTTAGTTAATCATGTGATTAAAATTAATGTTTTATATTGATAATAAATCGTAGCATGTAAAATATGTCTAATATAAACTATGAATAAAATCGTTCTTTTACTTCTTCATAGCTGTAGAAAAATCCGATTCTGAGTGATACTAAGGGAAAAGATAATCACCGATATCTAAAGGTGAGATTTCCTCCCTTGAAAAATATTCCAATACCACAAGGAGAGGGTTGCGTTCAAAATTTCTCTCTTCTCCGCTTATTCCATTTCCCACACTCCTTTGATCTGTCGCTGCTCTTTCTCTCTGATTCCATTGTATTTACCGCGAACCCCGAGCCGAATCTCTGTGAAAACAACATTAAATCCTAAGATACAATCAACCACACAATACTCTATCACCCCCGCTTCGTGGTGATCACACTACATTAAAAGAGGAGTAAACCCGATATCCCTCCTCAATCTCTCTCTCTCTGAGGGATTACCGCTCTTCGACTCCACCATTCTCTTTCTGGCCGGCCCTCTTCATCCCTTCAGTAGCGGTCGCAGGAATGTGAGAGGCGCAAACGTCCTGAGCGAAGGACGCTCCGAATTTACCTCTGTCAATGCGCTCTCTCGTTGTAATGTTAGTGAGATTCACTCATCAGTCTCTGAAACAAATTATTATCGAAGTGAAACATGCTGTGCGATGGGAGACAAAGTGAGCCGATTTGCAATCGTTTCATTAATATCTTTGACACATGGGAGAAATGTTAAGATTATGACCCTCACATTATATTGCGTGGGTCACTATTTTGCCAATTTAGAAGAAAAAGTAGTTTATGAAGACGATATAATAATTGGCAAATATCTTTTGGAGACGGAGGATTCAACCTAAATATGAAATGGAAATCCATTCTTAAAGAGTCGCAAATATCCATTTACCTGATTTTTCTCTCAATATTTGAAGAGCTATTTTAAATGTATATTTATAACTCCAAACTATTTTCTATAGTACCAAACATCCATTCAAGGACTTTCTCATCTATCCTATCGCTGAATGATTTTCTTGAGAAACCGTGTTAATACATATTAAACGTGGCTATCGTAGGTTAAAGTTTCTGCATAGTGAACTCAGTGATATTATTTTACTATATGTTATAATAATAACTTTTCTTTTCGAATCATACGGCAGAACTCCTTCCGAAATATGAAATCCTCAAAAATTACCACGTCTTTGCTAAGTTAACATTTCCGATAAGTGCGCAATTTTAAACTTTTACCTGAATTCAAAACATAATTGTGATACATTTTCTAAATTCAGCACCCGTAAGATTGAGGAAGCTCGGTTTCGTGGCTGAAATTCCGTTGGCGCTTTCTGCTCACGGATCGCCACGTTTTTGCTCCCCTCCGCATTAGCATTGCACTCACGTCTTACATTATGAATTAAGATACCTTCCGAGACTGACATTTTCCTTTCGCCTAATTAAGGATGATGTCCTATTCGTCGACACGAAATGCAGAATTGCCTTTTCCATCCAAATGTTCCTAAATATGTCATGAGGGCTTTTTTTCGCCGTCGATCGCCCCGCGGAATACGGACTCGCCCATTAAAACGGAGATTGCATAACACATGCCAATCTCACTTAGCTCTCACACCCCGTCGTTACATCCTTATCTCGATATCGTATCTTAATTTAAGCTCCATATATTATTTCGTATTCCACAGTTATGAGAGAACAAGATGCGCGACTAATTGACTCCAGACGACTTGACTAATTGAAGTGTTCTTTATTTTAGTTAATGCTTTTTTTCGTGTATACATCGCATTTATTTTGGAAAATTTTACGTGGGTCACGTATATTCGTACAGAAAATTTAATAACTTTAATGAAGACGTAATCTGTGACTAGTGTATCTACCATCAACGTAACGAGCTTCCAATGATATTCCGAATGTATGCCAATAATTACTTTCTAAGGAATGACCTTCATAAATGCTGATTGGTGTGGAGTATTTTTGCCGTGTTTCTAAAATTTTATTTTAACGTTAGAGGTAAATACGAACAGATTTAGATAGGAGAGTTAGGCGGCTTCCTAGCGGAGCAGCGACAGTTCGTGCGAATCTGATCCGACTGATTTGTCGACAGAAATAGTGTCCACAGTGCGCCTTTCTCTCGCCGTAGCGATCGACAGCCGTTCACGTTCTATCTAGACCAGTGATACGTTAACGTAAAAAAAAACGCGTCCTGATGCTTGATAGCTCACTTTTCTTACCTTCAATGTAACAATGTAATTACTAAAGAATATCATGAAATTTGACTGCGAAATAAATAGTCATTGAAGTGAAAATTCAAAACTGATTATACCATTATGCATTTTTAAAAAAGCACTTGTTTTTCGGAACCGTTAACTTATAAATAATGCGAGAACTGCATAGGTACAGTCGGTTGCAGAAGTTAACTAGAATATACTCAAGATAATAATTTTCATTTTATTGCGCTACTTATAACTGGTACTTGGTGACTGTAGCGCAGTTTCGACAGCTGACTTATTCCTTCCGCGTATCCGCTGTTAGTTACGATTGTAATTGAAGTTTGCAAATCATTGTGGAAATGTTTGCAAAACATTACAAGGCCATTCCTAACAAGAATATTACACTGATGTAGCTCCAGATTTTTATTATAAATGGAACTTTCCAAACTGTATACAATCTCTTGATGTAAATCAGTCATATCAAGCGGCTTGCAAAATCCGGTATTACGTGCAGAAATTAGAACGAATTCTACTCAATCTGCTTTCAGTGACATATGTAAGCTATACTTTTTTGGTGGTTATGAAAAGGACAGTGATAGTGCATGAAAACTGGGAAAATTCCTCGAATCAAAATCTATGGAGCTTCCTGAGGAGTCTCTCCTACCATATACCAACAGCACTTTATGTTCTAATAGGTGTTGAGGGCTTTCTATTGCAAAAATACTTGATGAGGCCATTTTCAAGGAAGCAGCTTGTACCAGAACAGAAAGATGTTTACAACTACTAGTTGAGAAGGGCAAGAATGGTAGTGGAATGCTCATACGGTAGTATTACTATAGGTTTCATGTTGATCCAGTGCCAATTGTAACCAAAGTAAAAAACACTTTTATTATTGTGAAAGCCATTACACTCTACAACTTCATAAGTGATGAGGAAAAACAATACTTTACGAACAGGGCTCATTTACTCATTCTAAAAGGATCACCCCATGTAAGAAATATAATAACGTTTCCAGAAAAGCAAAACTTATAATGAACAGGTTCTCATCATTATTTGCACATTGTGAGGGAGTGATGCCGCATGAGAAGCTTATGAAGAGCAAACATAAACTTGTGTTTAAGATGCCAGCTTTCAATTTACTGTCAATATGACTAATTTATTGAGGTAAATTCAACGGTCAACAGTATTCTCGTTGCAATGCCTTTGTATAATAATATTTCCTTTGTGTACATTTTAAATTGAAGAAAGTTTCTTATTAAATGTCGTAACAACATTCAACACAAAGTGTAATTTGTGAAATACTATAGAAACTTTACTAACTCAGTAAATTAAGAGTCTCCGTCAGGAGAGTCCACAGTCTGTTACTCATAAGCCTATTGTGGTATAGGGTGTAAACTTTCGGAAGACATTGCGATAAAAGCTGTGTATTTACATTTATTTCCATATATTTACTGCGTTTACTGCGCAAGACCACCCACACTGCCAAATCGGAAATCCGCCCCGGTGGTGCGTCCGACCGAAATGAAACATGCTTGACTTTAGAAGGACAAATCGTCGGTCGCGCCGTCTTCCCACCGCCTTGAACGCTTCTAAGCGTATCCGTACGTTTGAAAACTTTCCGGAGGCGTATTTGCACGCACGCACGCACCAACGAACCAATTTTGCAGATTATCTAGAACGTCGCATTACCTCTAAAGACGTTGCCTGCCAAAAAATTCAGTATATAGAAAAGAAATGCATTAACGTCTTTCTGTGAAATGAGGACGAGATCAGGAATGATGCTGGTGCTTTACCGGCGATGTGACGAAATAACGGAGGCAAGAGCTGTGAAGGAAGTACGGAATTATTTGATTGAGTAAAGTTAATAAGCTGTTAACATAACATAACATAAGCTGTTAATGCCTCCCTTGAATCCTGGGAATATAAGGAAAGGACAAAAGGATATTTGAATGTAATATTATGCCACCTGGCATACCTGTCTCACAGTAGTATTTTTCTATAGTAATAATCACAATATAATTTCATATAAAGATATTCTGTTATTCCATTCTGTCGATAGCTAATGCAATAACTCTTAAATTTATCGACGCTGGATTAGTTCATAATTCCTTAGTTATGTAAATGAACTGTACGTACTCAAGTCTTCAGTAGGTCTATCAATCTATAATTATGTAGCAAAATGTGTTTATAATTATTACATCTTTAAACTACCTAATAGGCTAGTTATTAAGAATTTTAAGAAAATTGTATTTAATTTTGTATAAATTAACTCAAGTTGTATAACTAGTTATTCAACATCACAAGTTCCTGCATTTCAGTGCTGTATATCTGATTTTGTTACTAGTGAATTTCATCCCTGTAGCGGAAGAATAAACTGGACATTGTAACTACGGTCACTTTCTCACGGAAATTTTATTGCGAATTGAACCACAGAATGAGAGTGCGCTACAAATCAAACGCTGAATTTGCTAGGATTACACGGTCTGAGCGGGAAAGTGTCCACTGCGGGTACAAATCGGAGGGATGGAGAGTTAATCAATATTTAAAAGGCCGATTAGCCGCTGTGAAACATGAGGTCGCAGGAGATTACATCTGCTGTATAATATTGGCAGCGCTCCAAGGAGGACGAGGATTATTCCGCGGGGCTATCATACAATTTAATTACGAAATAATATTTGTATAGTTACAGAACAGCGGTTTTTGAAATTTAAATTGTAATATTCAAATTGTTTTCGAGCGCTTTAAGCCTCATTCGAACTGAATGAGGCTTCAGAAAATTTTGTAAATCTCTTTAATTGGTCAGCAGTGGCCCAGGCGAGGGAAAAAGAGTGACTGTCATTTGTTTTGTCCACAGCAATATCCGATTTAAATTTACTGCTGGATCTGAATAATAACTCCAGCATAACTTAGAACGTATTTATATTAATATCAGTTTGAGTTTTTAATTAATCTGTCGTGAGCTGGAAGAAAAAGTTAAGAGGAAGGCAGATTTTGTAGTAGATTTGATTGAAATTGTAACTGTTTACTAGAACTATTATAATTAGTATTGCTATAGCACGTTTTGAGGAGGAAAATAAGGAACTGCGTTAACGTGGCATATTTCATGGAGCATCTGAGAGAGAATGGAGTTTGTTATAGTGAAACTATTAATTAGACGCTGATTGAATCGAAGACATCACAAATAGGATACGCTACCATAAACAGATTCTGAGAACAAGTCTCTCCTCCAATAGATTGTTATAAAAATATAAATGTAACTTCATTTTACGTAATCCTCAAACACGTATCTACTCTGTTTCTTTGTAATATACATTAAATAAATTAAAGTAATCACGCATGTAATTATATAATTCAAAGATAAAATCATTTGATTGGTTTTCTTAACGTTCGAAAATCCAATTAATTAACAAGAGAAAAGTGCATAGGTAAAGCGGATCGGTTTTTTATTTTTATCACGGAACTCTCTCTCTCTCTCTCTCTCTCTCTCTCTATTTCTCAATTTCAAAAATTCGAAGGGAAAATTGGCGGAATGCACACGTCGATGCTCTAATCCTTCAAGTTCTTGACGTGATTGACTGTGCTGAGGTTTTAATCCCTAAGTAAGAGGAAAATATCACGAGAATCACAGACAGAACTTTATTCGGGAAGAAGACCTTTTCAGCCGAGTTTCTGAGCAAACATTTTATTTATGGTACAGAAATCTGGGAAGGAAAAACGAGCCCTAAACTTACGCTAATACAAAGAGTTATACTAGTCGGACAAAAAAGATTAGAGAGAGCTGGAAAAGAAGCACTTCGTCTCAAATTGCCGTCCTCTTAATGTTTTCCGAATGATCGGAGGTCGCTATTGTGGACGGCGAATGAGAGAAGCTTTTACCCCGAAACTCGAAAAATATTATTTGGGACGGCGAAGTCATTAATCATCCCTGAGAGGGGTCTCTTTGAAGCTCCTCAATCCAATCCATCGCCTCCCTAACCGCGAGTCGCTGTCCTTTTTGTCGACTGACGAACTTCTATTGTCTCTTCTCATCCTCAGGGCTTCGGCGGAAAGAGACGTCTGACCGGACAACAATGGCCACAATGGAGGTGGAATACCGCCCCCTCTGCAAGGAGGAGCGTCCATGCGTTCTTGAGGCGGATGAGTAACGCCGAGAACTTTGCTGCAGACCGCCTTATGACCAGAAGGGGTGCGTTGAAGATGTCTCCGGCCACAGACGAATGCAGCTCACGTTCCAGGGACTGCCAGACGACCCCCTGTCGCCTCAGGGACGCCCTTTCGCCAGTTCACACCGAAAATAAGTTCTTGTTTTTCTTTGGCCGCCCGATCTGCCACTGCGTTTGAAGTTAAACAAAACGTGTTTCGTACTATTGCGAGTTCTCTCGAGATTTCGATGTTCGAATAATTGTGGATGGGAACCTTCGCCATTTGAGAATCAGTGGACGTGAGGTACAAGATGGAAGGTTGAGTTTTTAAGTGACTGATTTGGTTGCAATTTAGCGAAAAAGGTGCGGCTCGTCTAATTGGCGAGTCCCTGCTCCCCGTGTGTTTGCGTGCAGTTTCGTGGGAGTGTCGGAAGGAAGTTTGCTCCCGGCGTGACTCCCGGGACGGACGTGACTTGGCTCCGCTCGCTTTGCATTCGCATCTCAATGTCGAGTTTCTGATTTTCGCCGTGCGGCACTCCGAGGCGCTGTCGTCACTCTCGCACTTCAAAAGAATCCTCATCCAGTTTCTCTCCACGTAGCGAATTTTTATTCAAGGCAATCTTCCCGAAATCGCTTTTTTATACCTCAAAGAAAAAGTGAACGAAACAAAGTTATGATCATTTATTGAAGCGAATGATATTACTTGGCACAAGTTTTTAGATAAAAATAAATATAGGAAGGACGATGACCTTTTTTTAAGATTAGAGGAATCCCATCTTTTGAGCAAACAGTAGCGAGGTTTTTATGTTTACTGGTGTTTTAACGGATACAAAATGGCTTATGCACATTCCTTATGAGGATACAAACAGTGAATACGTGCATTGTTGTTGAGTTCACTCCGTAGGACCGATTGACAATACAAAGAAAACATGCGAATTCGCTCTTAGTGAACTTTGAAGTGCCATAGTTCTCTTTCGAATGATAAGTGTTGGAACAGCTGGTGAATTTGCGGGCTTCGGATGCATGGAGAGGATTTAGGTGATTTGAAGGTGCGTGGCGATGTCTTGTGACGGCGGACGGGGGCCCTCCCCGGCGGGCCCGGGGCCCTCATCTCCTCTCTCGTCCCTCCCGCTCCTGCTGCTGCTCCTTCTGTCCTCGCTGGTGCTTCCTCCGCCGTCGCACTCGAGTTCCCTGGGAGAGGAGGACGGGGAACCAGAGGCGCCTCCTGCACCATCCTTGCCCCCCAACGTCATCAGAACCAGGGTCATCAACACCAAATATGGAAGGCTGCAGGTACGTACGCTCTACTGTGCTTGGGGGAGTCGCTCACATGAACCGTCGTCATAAGAATTATAGTTTTTCTTTCGTAAATACAACTTTAATATTTGTAACTGTGATACATAATGACATTATAGATTAAAAATTGAACTGAGTTATGGATTAAATCACACATTATATCATGACATCACAAACCTATTGTTCATTACATCATTTACAGTTGGTGATATGACTCAACGTTCTCATCTATACATTGAATTACAGCGGCTCTTAAGGTGGGGCTGACCTTAATCAGTTATAGAGTACCTTTTATGCAGAGTTATTGAAATTATACTAAATATTTTTCGAACAGTTCCTGAATTAATAAACAGTTATAGGACTCTAATAGTTCGGCCTCGACTTTGTGGTAGCTCACCATTATTTTCTCCAAAGAAAAGAACAGTTTATTGTGGAAGTGTTCTTAAACTTATTTTTTATAACTATAACCCGGCATATGAATATAAGTCCATCTTATGTTTCCTGTTCGAAGATGACCGATTCGAAATTGATCTAGGGTTCGATGCTATGAATGAATGTATAAACACTTTTTTAAGGTGAGGTTAGGCCAAGTTGGCCTTTTTTAAATCTAAACTCAAAAACCGCGGCGTGTTAAATACACGTAACACATATCATAAAATATCCATGGGAATCTCGGAATTTATTTTGAGCCACTTCCAGAGCTTTTTTCGGCATGATGATTAATGCTGAATTGTGATTGTGTTTTTACAGTAGTAGTATTATAGTAGTAGTAATTTGAAAAGTGCTTCGACAGATAAGGTAATTACGTACGTGGACCGCCACCGGAAATCGAATCCAGAACCGCTTTAGTGGAAGTCGAACGCGTTACCCACATGGCTATCTGGAAGCTCACTCTTCGCCGTCCGCTTACAGATACACCTGGGTTCGACGCCATAGCTCGATAAATATTCTTCCTTAAGTAAAATAAAGGAAACTCGGATCATGTTTTGAAGTATTTCCCGGTATGATATCGAATTTAAAGAATGTATATGGTTAAACGAGGTGCTTCTATAAAGTAGCATTCGATGAAATTTCCGAAGATTCTCATGGATTTGATGTCAGGGCAATTCTGAATTTTGCCGTAAGAAATATACGTGGTAAACTATCGAATTACTTTCACGCACTTCTTATAGATATGCATTATTGTAATCTGTTATCGTTTTAAAGTACATGGATGACTAATTTATAAAAATTGTACATTAGTAGAAACATTGTCGAACTGGGTTCGATTCCAGGTCGCTATAAATTTTTGCCAGAAGAAATGTAAGGCGAAGCAGTAATGTGAAATCTAATGAACTTTTGTGGTTATTAAGAAGGGATTCTTTAAGTTCCATGGCGGTCTTGATTGATTTTTTGCTGTAGTTATAGGGCCCTCTGAGGGCCTCCGTGGATATACGAAGAGGATCATATTAGGTGTCCCAATGGAAGGTCAGCCTGGTTCATAGATTGTTTGGAATGTCCTCTTAGGCCCACGACCTAATTCCGATTTTGTTGAGGGTTTATTGCCAAGACCCAAAAGTTGGGGTCCCCTAGGATTCCAAACGTCTTCTAAGGCAGGGAAATCCACATTCCTTATACGCCCTATACCCTGTGTGCCCCACTTTGACCCACCTGACAGAGTTGTAAATCTAAATAAATAAATATTAATAGTAAATACATATTAGTGATAAATGGGGAATCAAACAGGGGGTAAGCGCACATTAATACATTTTAATGTTGAGGGGTGATCACTTTATATTTAATGAAAGGCTTCAAAATGTTTATATGAACTTATTTTTTCTTTATTTTTTAATTTTTCTACTACTGTATATTTTATGTGTACTTCAGTTCTGATATTCATCACGTGTCTTAATTGTTAAACTTCTCGACCGTTTACATGGATTTTATTCCTGTATTCTTTTTAATGAGGGAAAGAATAGATTATTCCATTCAGAAAATCACTGAATCCTCAGTGGAAATAATCACTGCGAATTTTCTTCCCTTACGCTGCTACTGTCATATCTCTTGACGTTCAAGAGACGTTGAATTATCATAATTAATGTTAATGTTACCCTTAATGTTGTTCTAGTCAACATTTATTAATCCATGTTTATTTTACTGTAAAATTTTCCTTTAGTTGCTTGAAATGTTTAGTATGTAAGATACGATAACATTAATACACTTTGAGCCATTTATCTACTACTTGAAGTTCATCATTCATAATCTCTTTCCATCAAACATAAAAAGAGGATTGAGTTGATTACTCATTCGATGATGCAATTAAATACGTTTCCACTTTTTAAAAGAGGAAATTTGAGTGTCCCCAGGTTGAGGAGCCCTCAATATGCTCCAATTGGAAACCATGTGAGCATGAATAAATCCGACCTCCAATTGGATTTCCCTCGGGGGAATTGCTTTCATTTCTTTTAATCGGTGGATTATGAATGTGAAAGAGAGTGTAACGGATGGCGGATTGCGGATGATTGTAAAAGCAGAAGGAACTCCTGGGTGTTTACAGAAAAATCAGTGGGAAAGATGAAAATCATCCATCTCTCGATTGGATTTTTCGTAAAGAAAAAGCTTTTATATAATCAGAATCGTGTGATAGAAAAATAATTCCACCAAGAAATTCACACCTTTCGAATACCTGATAGACCTCTGACTTCGCTACGCATTTCAGGAAATAGAATGAGCGTCTATATTTTATTTTTCTGGTGTAGAAAACCGTTCTCTTTTCCCCGGTGGGTTAGTTTGGCTACTGGTGATTTAATCTGCTTTGCTGCCTCGGAAAGATATTTTTTTCTATCTTAAATCTTCAACTCACTATTTACTAAATTATGTCTATAAATCCTTTTGTCTCAAACTTACAGTTTCATTAAATTCGATTTCATGACATTTTCTGTTTTTCTGCACGTTTTCATGGTTAGAACAAAATTATAATTACATCCTCTAAATATCATTTTCGTTAACTTCGTCATATCCTTGATGTTCCAGTATTCCTCCATTTTGGTGGACATTTTGGCAATAAGGATTAACGTAATCAATGTGAATCTTTCATTAAAATGTATTCTCTCCCGATAGTTGAGGAAATGCCCTCCCGAAGATTAATAATACTCACATCGTGGTCAACTATATGCTTTACCGAAGACGGAATGATAAAATTCTTCCCTAAAAGTAATTCGAGTTAATCGTCAGGTTTAGGTTTCCAGATAGAATTTTGAAAATAAAGAAAAACTAGCAGGAGGCGTCACCCCTTATCTCAAAATTATGAACACTAAATCTATGTACAAAGGCAGTGCCCCAATGGATTGGAAGTGGTGAGGGAAAAGTTAGGGATTATAACGGAAGAGAGATAAAAGAAACAGAGCGAGGGCTTCTGCTGCGGCCATTTGAGTAGACAATTCAGAGAGAAATTATGGCGAGAAAAATGAGCGAATAAAGCTGAGGATTCCGAAAAAAGTCGACTCCCAATTAATGAAGGCACGAACAACTCGGATTGAACGAAATATCGAGAAATCAGGGATTACGCCAAAAACCACCCTTGCGAGTTTTAAGTAGAAAGAGCCACTTTAGAAAAGAATCCGGAATTCATGAGATTCGTAAAGGGCCGCCCTAGTAATACCCGAAAATTGAAAATCATGATTATTTTATGATGAATTGTGCATTGCTTAATGCGCAACAATCGCTGTAAAATATGTCGAAATAATAGAGAGCTTATTAGCATGCGAACGAGCGGATCGAATATGTTGGATAAATATTTATAAAAGTAAATAATGAATCTCTTAAAATTAGATGCAAAATCCCGATAAACGCCCCTGAAAATGCAACAAAAGGAACAAAGATCTTTTCATAAAAATACAGCTATATTTATGATAAAACAACGGATGTATTTACGCTAAGATTCCTTTTTTATTGCTATCGGAGCCCTTCATGTATACAGATATGCAGTAGTGTTCGTCGTTTCCCCATCATTCAGAAACACTTTACTCAACCTAAATACAAGAATTTTCATAATATTTCCCTTTGATCTTAGATATATTAGTATGAACTACAATATTTGAATACCATCTTCAAAAGATATTTTGAATAGTTTTCTTTATCAATGTGAGTTTGTAGGATTTCTATTACAAAATTACCACAATTCCTTTACTGTTTTCGACCCTAATTCAAAAAATGAATTAATTCGATTCCGTGGTTAGATTGCAGAAATTTTCTCAAGCATGCCACTTGTATAAGTGTCTTCTGTTTGTTTCATTCTGGTAATAATTATAATTCTCATTCTCTCACAAACTGCTAAAAAGAGGAGTTACTTTGTTCTTTAACAGTTACCACAATATCAGTTCCGCTGTTGGTATTTTCGATTGATTCAACATGTCCACAGTTATATATTTTGAGAATCTACATTAAGGACATTAAAGATAATAAAATCAAATTATATCTACAAATTAAATTAGAAGTGATGGACAGTAGTCTGCTCTTTTTAACTTTCTATGTAAGTATTTCTCCAATTTAGTGAGAAAATGAATACGATACTCGCATCAGACGATTCAAAGGTATTTCTAAAAATTGCAATTATATCTCAATGTAAATAAATGATTATTAGTCAATTTCTTCGGAAGGAAACAATTGTCTCAAAACCACTCGTACAAAATTAGTGGAATGAATTTAAATTTAGTCGTTGTGTAATGAATTTATTTAGTCTTTATAGAATACTTGTTTCTAAAACACTCTCACGAGTAACTTAAAGTGTGTGGAGCACACATATCCGCAAAATCTGCATTTGTATAATCTGCAAATTGTAGAAACATGCGATGAATAAGTTAAAGGTCGATTTGATTTCACATTGCTCAACCCCCTCTGGAATATATGGCGAGTATATGGAATCCAGCGCATGACACGTGTGCCCACGAACACGAGAAAGTGGAGAGCAATGCAATACGATTTAAAAAATCATCGCTAAATTAGCAACCGATGCAAAAATGCTTTCAGACGCAGGTTGGGAATCCTTGAAACGAAGGAGATTTGGCTGCTATTGCTTGATAAATTCAGAGGAAGGACATTTCCGGAAGACGAAATTGGTATTAAGCTCCCCCCTTCCCCCTTGCTACTTCTGCCGGTCCGACAATGAGTGTAAAATAAGAGAAATAGATGCGAGAACTATTCGTTTTTGGGTCTCATTCTTACCTCGAGCAATACCCGACAAAAATAA
This sequence comes from Ladona fulva, assembly GCA_000376725.2. Lineage (NCBI taxonomy): Eukaryota > Metazoa > Arthropoda > Insecta > Odonata > Libellulidae > Ladona > Ladona fulva. The sequence goes on from KZ308731.1 coordinate 972,531, forward strand.
ACTAAATTAGTAGCTTAAATGGTCAGTCTTTACACCCTCTTCCACACGCCGTATGGAGGCTTGCTTTTGTTTTCTAGCAAAAATCACCCAGTGCACAATTTAATGGCCGAGCTATCATATTCAGGGGAAAAATACTCTTAGAAAGAGAATACTATAGAACTAAATCTATAAAATGGTTGTACATTTACTCTTGGTAGTATTCTTCGGCTAATGAAAAGTGCATTTGGTGACTTCTTGGAACTTCAGGTTAACCAGCACTTCGGTTGTTTCCGGAACCGATCTCTGTGGACTCGTACGGACGACCGATAAAAGCGACTTTAGTAGCCTTTCCCTTTTTCTAATAAATCGTAGTTCAATTGTCCATCCTAGTTTTTACAGACTAAACTATAATGTCTTGGAAATGCAGTGTGGAAGTTTTGGCCTCAACTTAAGAATAATTAACAAAGTTCCGTAATCTGATTCGAGAATTTTCAGTTGAGAATATATTTTTTTACTAGAAACACTTGGTTTTTGTCGAATTTAAACTGTGAACTCCATCTATGGAAGTTTCCGTAATCTTCTCCTATTTTGCGCTATAAATCTCACAACGCGTTCTCAACTTGCAGGGGTTCGTTTCTCACGCCTCCGGATCTCAAGGGGCCATTCCCGCCACCAACACGCCTTCCCCGGATGCGGAGGCGGGAACGAGGCACCGGAAGCCAGTGGACGTCTTCCTGGGAATCCCTTATGCAACTCCGCCGGTTCGATCGAACCGGTTTGGGCCCACGCGAACCCCCGTCCCTTGGGACGGACTCCGCCCCGCGGACAGGCTTTCCCCCGTTTGCCCACAACATTTCCCTGAAGAGGTCCTCGCAGTGTCCAGGGCTCTGGAAGCCAGCGGACCAGCGGCGGCGGCTGCAGCAGAAGCGGAGGCCCTGCGGAAAATGCCGAGAGGGCGGCTGGAGTCGCTGAAAAGACTGTTGCCTCATCTCCGGAGGCAAAGTGAGGACTGCCTTTACCTCAACGTCTACGCTCCTGCTCAAGGTATGCTACTTTTCCCTCCTGTGGTTGATCTAAATTGAAACAATTTTCGTCCTCCCAACAGAGCCTGAGAAAGAAATTTACCACGCCGGAGGATAGCCTCCTTGAATATAATCTGAAAATGTTGTGAGGAAGGAAGCGGAAACATCGGTAGTACAGCTTAGGAAGCTTTTCTGTTGGCCAATTTTAGCAAATGCATATCTTAGTTGCTTTATTTAAAGCGTTTATGGATAATGTATCCGAAACCCTGGGTGTGAACGGACGAAGGGTCGGACCATTGGACGAAGGCCGTAGGAAATCCCAGTGCAAAGCAAACCGTACCAAATATTGGAGGATGCATGTCGACGGGCCCCATTCGCTACATGCCGCTCCATGTCAACCGAATTTTGTTTTTCACAGGAAAGGTTACGTTTGGCTGGAGTTGATTCTATTTTATTCGGCAGGGCGTCGTTGAAAGACATTCTGAACGGACAAAGCAAATGTATCCATAAGGTTAAAGTAACCGTAAGGTGTTAAATTATATTCTATTCTACAAGGTGTTTATTATCATCAGCGGTTTCGACTCTACTTTCCTAATCGATCAGTCACATATCACAGCAGAATGTAGATAAATCACAACGAAATTTAATGTTATATTTGATACATCGGCTATCTATTTCATTTCTTGAGATTTAAGTGAGTCCCAATTAGTATGATACTTAGTAATTTTTCTTCCCATTAATTTTTAAAGGGTTGTTCAGCTACGCTGAGTGAGGGTGTGTATGCGTGAATTTTGGCCTAAAACTAGAGAACCAGTAGTTTTAATGCTTGCAAACATGCGTTCCCATAAAATGTACTTATCTCCCTAACACACGCCAAATGGCAGCTTGCAGGTATATATGTGGACCTGTAAACATCATCTAAATGATTTGCGGGCTCTCTTTCTATTGCAAAATGTAAAAAAAATCATCTTACGAACTTTAGACAATTTATAAAAGAAAGGAAGTTTATAGATTCATACTATCACCGTGGATTGAAGATTTTGGCTCCTAATTACGAAAGCTTCGTTAAGATATCGAGGTTTTCATTGGAAATTTTTGTTTTCAATAACCTCTCCCACAGAACCAAGTTAAGACGAGAAATGTTAATTTCTGTTTTGTACGAATAGGACTACTATATTTGTTCCTACTCTCATTTTCTTCGTTGAGAATCAACTTGCACTTCAGCTAGTACTTTATATACAGAAGTCACGTTGCACAGTGGGACCAAATCAGAAAAAGCTGGCCAAAAATAGCAAATCTAGTATAAATTGGCTGAAAATGTCATGTTAGAGTAATATTGACCTCCTAAATTCAATTTTAGCATCATTTTTGCTGTATCTATGCTAGATACGGAAAACATCACTATGGAAATAGTAAAAATATCAATAAAACGAGAACATTTGCTGTTTTAAGTAATTTTATTTTCTATATTTCTAAAATAATAAATTCATTCTCATTTATAACTAATGAGGAATCAAAAGCCCTATGTAGAAAAAATTGCGAATAAAAGTTACATGACTATACTTCATTAGAAAACGTTAGAATTCGTTGGAAATCGAAAACGGAGAATCCTCATCTTCTGACTCGTCACTTTCTTCAGTTTGTGATTCACTTCCTACATCTTCAAAAACAAAAGTTTGCGTACATCCACAGCCAATTCCTTCATTTTATTTTTCGGCAGGTCATACAAACTTGAAATCATGGGATCAGAAGTCAATAACAGCCTTCGGAAAAGGTCATCGTTAGCAGCCAACCTCGAATATTTCTTTGAATGATGTTCCCTAAATCGACGAAAGTCTTTATTTCTCTCCTCCTTGCTTCTTCCACAAGTTGGCCAATCGGAAGAATGGCTTCCTCTGCAATAGCTGCACCATAAATCAAAATGTTGTGAATTGTGGGCAGCATGCAGTACCAACCATACAGTTGTACGTACATTTCCGCTATGCTATTTCAGAACTTCGTGAATTCAGGGTAATTGATCGAATGACCACTAGATAAAGCTTTCAGGATCACTGAAAAACGGAAAATTAGTTCTTCATCGCTGCCTGGTTAAAAACACAATGGTTTTGTCGTAGTTTTAAGTTGCCCTGTATGATATTTATATAATATATTACAATACTGCCGTAGTAGAAAGCACACTATGCATCTCAAGAATGAAGCATAGGAAGTAGGTTGCTGACCTGTAACTTCCGAAGCCAGTTTAGGATCAGCGTAAAAGCGCCTGGCAGTGTCACTGGAAGTTCCATAACCCGGTTTTGGAACGTCAACTATAAGTCCAAGTTTCTTTCGAAATTATTTTTGTATGATTTATTTCATCTTTAACATCAGTATCTTGCTTTCATTGCATAATCTCGCCCTAAAATAAAAGATGGTCGAGTTAGGTTGGCCATTTTCATTTTTAAATTTACCTTCCACTGCTTAATGTCTAAGTGGAAGGAAATGTGGAGAAGAGATTCAAAACAACGAATGTAGCAATACAGAGTAGACATTCCAAATAAATATCTTTTTCTGTCCAATGGCATTTTTGACATAAGCTTTAAATTATTCATCTGTGATATGCTGGCTCCACAAATATAGCACTTCATACTACTAATTTCTGTAAGTGCACTGTATACCTAAAGCAAACGATTTCAAAGTAGTTTTTAAAATAATACAGGAAGTACAAATCTGTATCACAGACAACCTTTCCATCAATCATAGTGACAAGTAACTGGAATTTCTCTTACATGCTATTAACTTTAACCAGTTCGAAAAATGGCATTTCTCTTTTCAAGTATCGTGCCTCCTCTTTAGTGATCTACTTTGTTTATACATACGGTCCAGTTCTCCTTTCCTAAATACTGCGCGAATAGAATTGGTTGCGTACTTCTCCCTGTCAGCAAAATAGCTGTGACTCTGGATAGACTACGGGAAAAACAGAAAATTCTCGCCTCTAGTTCCTTATTTCTATGTGTAAAACTCTGTGTGGTTTAGGGATTATCCAAGCAACTCTGACCACTTATTAAGCAAGGCAATGAGTTAGGCGAAGTTGTGAAGTGAGTAGAAGCAGTCACTTTCCGTCCCCCCCCCCTTCACGACCAGCCTGTACAGGGCGATGGTCGATTAGTTAAGGGGTCAAGCAGAAATCAGAGAGGACTGTTGTGTGAACTGAAACGATGACAGAATTAAGGAAACGTCGTTTTACATTATTCATGAAGTTTACTCCGTATTTTATGGATTATAACTCGAAAGAGGCGACATGTCTCCCTTTACCTACCGCGCGCCGAAAGAAATAGTCGGGGCGCCGCGCGACCTAAAAGTTACTAGATACGGCAAGAAAGCAGATAGTAGCAAGAATTTCCTTTTGTTTCATAATGTATGAACATCATACTGTATCACAATGCAAAAATCTCTTGGTCGATAATTGTCGATGGCAAAAATTTTAGTGCTTTTTATCGAAAAATTAAGTGCATTTTGCAATGAAATATTAATATTAATTTTAATTATTTAAATTAATTTTATAAATGTATAAAATTATAGATATGTGTTCATAGATATGTGTATTAAAACGCCATATACCTTAAAGTACTTATCAGTGCCCGTAAAACTCAGCCTGTCGACACACATTTCAAGCAATGTAGTGTTAAAAAATTTCGACGGCCGTCAACAGCCGTTTTTCCTTAACTTTGACCGGTTATCGCCTCTAAATGCCGAACCACAGAGACTCAAATACAGGTGGATCTGATAGTCCTCATGAAGGACAGCAATAATATACTTGCCAAAACATTTTTTTAAAAAGTCGAAAAATTGATTTTTGACCAGCTTTTTCTGATTTGGTCCCACTGTGCGTTGGTAGTAATGGTAGGGGAAGGGGGAATGTGTGTCGGCGGTAAGAGAGTGATATGTGCTGTGTTTGCAGTTGACTTGATTTTGAAGGCGGAGAGCACAGAAGAACTGAAGTAAAGGGTAGGACAATTGAAAGATATGAAAGAGAGTTATTGCTTGAAAGGAAACCAGAAAAAAAATATGATATTAGGAAAGATGAAGTAATGGAAGTATTTGTTAAAAGATGTGAAAGTAGAACAGTTGTAAAGGCACAAATAGGCACGGAGTTGGCACAAGAATGGAGAAGCGAGAAAGAATTAAGAGTGAAAATATAGATAAAAGAAGTTTTCCAAAAGAAGCGGAAACTATTAACAGGTGGAATTGATAATAACCTGAGAAAAAGAAAGAAAAAGTTGTACAATTAATAAAGTGTTTCTGTATGGTTGTGAAACTTGTACTCCACTAAATGATGACTACTGAAGATTATAATCTCTTAAAATGTGGGTACGGAGGAGGACGCTGAACTAAGAATTGTAGATGAGGCATGAATATTGATTGTATTAATCAATCAAAGGAAAAGAAAGTGCGTTAGGCATAAATTAAGAAGGACGTGCTTTCTGAGAGATATGTTGGAAAGAACAATTTAGGAGAGGGCAAAAAGAGGAAGGAGAAGTTGATGGACAGTTTAATGGAAGGAAAAAGATCTGCAGAAATGAAGAGAAGGACAGAGGATAGAGTTGGCTCGAGAAGATGGTGAAGAAGTCAGTACATACCCGGAAAAATGAACTACCAAGATGAAATCAATAGGAACATTTTCATCAACAAAATGTTGAAATTATGCTCAATTCAACAAAGCGTTTTTCATGATTTTATCGGGATATTCCTCTAAAAGATTCTGCGGTGTCATGATCAAGGAATAAAAACATAATGATTAATTTTTATCTTTCCATCATAGTTAATTACGGTGTAATTGAAATATCTGTGAATATGAATCTGCATCCCGAAAATTTTCGAACCCTATGCGATTTTAACTCTGCTTTTGCTAATGGACAGAACCAGTTATTGGACGGATAATATCAATTTTCCTACGAAAATTGTAAACATAATTAATAAAAAGCCAATTATGGATCGGATAAGGAAGTAATTGAAGCCAAAGTTGTGGCCTCGACATAATTTCCTTTCGTTCTTTTATATTTTAATGAAATTGAGTTTCAGATATGACGATTCCAATTTTCACCGCTAATGAAGACGTATTTTAGCAGAGATGAGCTCTTCTTTAATATTCAATTCTATCGCGAACTTCCGTAGCTCGTCGACGTTAATAATCGCCTGCTGAATACTGCCTTCTCGAATCAATTACATGAGGGAAAACATCATCTTGAAAAACTGAGGGAATCAATATTAGATTCGCAAATTAGTTATAGAGTACCTTTGACTATTATATATATTTGTGGAATAAGATACACCGCGTTTACAGCTGTGTGGAAGTCAACCACCGGTTGTGTCTGATGCATTAATTTACCCTTTGTTTCTCCTGACTTGTTAAGTGCTGATTAACTATGACCCTATATTAGTTAAGTCATTTGAGATTTCAGTCTTTTTAAAATGCGAATACTTAATTAATGACGGCCAAAGAGTTGTATGTTAAGATTTGAGTCTTCATACACAACAGTATATTTGTTAGCAAAGGCACACAAAATGTCGACGATTCATTATAACTTCATTTCATAAAAACTGATAATATTCCTGTCTCCGATTCATCGCACACAGATAATCAGTATATGTCAACTTTTCAATAATTTGAATACCAAATCAAATTACACGTATTGCTGCATAGAAACGGCAAAATTGCTACTCATATTCTCCGCCTTGCGTTTACTACACTTGTGTTTCTTCATTGAAATGTTTTTATGTACCAATACACGCGTGTAGAGATTACGTCTTTAAGATAGATTATCCTAACGTTAATATTTTAATCATATTTCCTTTAAAAGCCAAATCAGATTTCCTCCATTTCGAACTAATTCTATAGTAGTTCCTTATCCATGTTTTTTAATCGAGTAACGATTTTTCGCTCATGTATCCCAGCTCAGATGTTTGTCTTCTTCGTTCGCAGCCGTTATTGATTTCCTAATACGAGGCCGATCGGCGTGAATTCAATTAACGGACTCTTTCTTTTTTGCGCCAACACTTTAAGCGACCTTCTTATGCAGAGAGGTGTAAATATTGGCGCTGTTTTCCCAGAAAACTCTGCCGAGATAATTGATAATTCCGGGTCGTAGAGGGAAGAGGTCACCTGTGTGAAATCGATAAGGGATTCGCTGCGAAGGGAAACCCATTGAAGACCCTCTCATAAATCACGCATTTCGTGACTAAAGGGATGACATTTCTATCGAAGACATTCTTCCTTCGGCAATCTGTTCATAGGAACGTGGTAGGAATATTGCGATTGCCATTTGTGTTCCTCATTTTGAAACTCATTTAGTATTTCATAGATGATTCCGGAGCGCTAAAATTTTCATTTTATTGAGTTGCATTTGATTGGTCGATTGATTTTTATCATTGCCGTGAGTTCCTTTGAGCAGAGAAATCACTGAATCCATCCCGTATTTTAAGCAGGAAAGAGGGAATCCGAATAAAAATTTTCTAAAGAAGAAATACTTTGGATTTTCGTAGCCTTGGATTCGCTCAATTTCTATGAAAATCTTTAAAATATGCGTTTTTTATATCAAGAATCAATCAATCGATTTTTAATACTGGTTGGATTTACGCGCTTAGATGGAAACCAGTTTTGAGTTCATCATTTCACAAATCAACACACGAGTTAAAATCTGAAGTTTTCAAATTTTGAGCACATTCGCACGATTCTTTTTTAATTTCGGTTGTTCTCGATTTTTTTTTCTCCGTCGAAAAGTGGCAGCTCAAAATATTATTTTGGAATGGAGAAAATCCGTTGGAATGAAGATTAGAAAAGCTCGATTTTAAAACGGGAAACCCCTTAGGGTACATACGTAGCAGCTTTTTACGAAAAGTCAGTTCAAACGTGCGTTTTTAAGGTGTGATCTCGGAAGCTCGAGTGTATCGCCCAATCTAAATTAATGTATCCGTGACTGTTAGTGCGGCTCGAGAAAAATGCACGTGTCTACCGGGACGTGATGTTGGCTTCAGTCACAATGCTCTTCAACTTTAGTTGAGGAGCATTGACGTGACGGAGTCCTCAATGCCTTTCAACTTAGTGCATGGAAAAAGGAATTAATAAAGTACAAAGTACAAGTGAGAGTCAAATGAAAACCTTAAATATTTTTAAAATTTAATTTATTCCAAAAAAATGAAATACAAGTATCTCATTTCTCGACATAGTCTCCATGAATATCAGCACACGTCTTCCAGTGCGTTGGAAGTGCTCGAATTCCTCTTAAAAAGAAATGTGTGGTCGTGTGCGTAGTCACTCGTGCACCGTCTTCACGGGAACGAAATTTCTTTCCTCTCATCGCTTCTTTGAGCGGTGCAAACATGTGGTAACCACTCCGGGCGAGGTCTGGTTAGTATGGCGGATGTGGAAGATCATCGAAGTGTTGATCAGTAATGGTTGCAACTGTTGCACGGGCAGTATGAAGCCGAGCATTGTCATGTTGCAAAATGACACGTGTAGTCTTACAACCTCGTCGCTTTGATCTGATTGCAGGCCATATATGATTGCTCAACATACATGAATTATTATGGTATTAATGTTTCCCCTATGCGTGAAGTGTTCCAAGATAACGTCTCGTTCGTCCCAAAATAGAGTCAGCATAACCTTCCCTGCAGATGGCTGCGTCCGAAATTTCTTGGGTTTTGGTGATGAGGAATGGCTTCCTTGCTTGCTCTCTTTGTTTCTGGTTGGTGGTAGTGAACGCAGGTTTCGTCTCCTGTGACGATTCTGGCAAAGAAGCCATCACGTTCTGCTTCAAAGCGCCGCAAAAGTTCTTCACAGGCATCGACTCGTCGCTCTTTCAGTTCTTGAGTGAGCTGCCGCGGCACCCACCTTGCAGACACTTTGTGAAACTTAAGCACGTCATGAATGATGTGCTGAGCCATGACTAATGTTCATTTTTAAGACTATTTCACCCACCGTCACCCGGCTATTCTCCATCACGATGGCTTCAACCGCAGCAATAGACTGGTGTGTCTGACCAGGGCGGGGAGCGTCTGTCACAGAAGTCACGCCACTTCTAAACTTTCGACTCCACTTATACACTTGCTGCAGTAATTAACTTGCATCACCATACTGAACCTTCATTCGTCGATGGATTTCAATAGGTTTCGTACCTTCACTGCTCAGAAAAATGTATGACAAAACGTTGTTCTTCGTTGGTGCATGTCGCAAGCGGGGCAACCATTATAAACTGATATTGTGGCTGCGTTTCCCTTATCTGCAGGATTCTGCCACGTGTAGGGGGCTCGCTAAAGCCTTGATAACAGTCCTGCCAACTTTAAGAACAATGGCGCGAATATTGGAATTTCTATTGCATTTTTAAGGTTTTTATTTGACTCCCCGTCGAATAATATAATACCAATTAACCGATAACGCAGTGGACTTAACTGAGGAAAATAATCGGCGTTCCTGAAATTAATTTCTTACTTCAACGTAGGACAGCGGATCACAATTGGTAAAATTATTCAAAGCTTGCTAGGCTTATAATGAATCTAAATCAGTGAGATGGTGCTAATGATATCACTTGACCATTTGATATTTGCATTTGAATCTGTCATCTAAATAATATAGAGGTTTAGTAATACACAGTGATTTGCTTAAATAATACACTTTATTTATAGAATAAATATGGTTCGTAAAGGTAAGTAAGGCGTTCCCTTGAAACGCATTTTCATTTATTATCAAATAAAATACATTTCTCTTCATATCGGTTTGATAGTTCTGATATTTTCCTATTGAAATGCATTCCTTTTGTAATTTAATTAGATTCCACACTGCCGAGTTTACTTCAATAGCCTCCCAAACATTCTTTCGCAAAGAATTGTAAACTTTTATAAAATATGCTTCATCTTATTATTTGTCCTCAATTTTTCTCATCCAAGGCTTACCTGAAACAAATGAAAAATTTGCATAAAAATCAAGATTACTACGGGGGAAACGAATATGAGAGTTACATGATTATCGGAACATGCATACATTATAAGTTTGTAATAACATATGGAGAGAGTTAAATGGGGATCATCCTGGAAGTCACGTAGAGCAGCAAATGGAGGATGCCTTGTGATAGAGCGCAATATGAGCAGACTGGGAGCAATGACGGCGCGAAGTCGAGATTGGAATCGAACGAAGAAATGGGGAAAGAAGGATAGGAATGGCAAAGGGATGATTGCGAGATGTAGTACAAAGAGATGGAAAATGTTATAAGAGAAGGGATTGGTCAAATGCAATGGCTTCCGCAGAACGAGGCATTCCCTCGGATATGAGAAAGTTATGAAGAGAATCTGCTACGAACGCCTCGGGGGAAAACACCGGAAAGAGTGAGAAATGGAAGACTCCTTACTTTCATATCGGAATTCACTACTCGATTTTTGTTCGAAAAAACGTTGGTGGCACTGCAATTCATTCCACTGCACGAATAATTGCATGGTTTTCGCTAAAGTTTCTCTCCGCCCTTTTTATTACCTCAGAAGGTGTTTCGATGCCTCCGGGGCCACCGCCGCTCCATATGAAATTGTATTCTGGCAGATCATTTTCAGTTTTCCTGTTTCTCCCCGAAGCTCATCCGTCGGATGCTCTACATTTTCCACTTTATATTTCAGATTGTATTCTCCCGCAGTCATTTTCAACGTTGCATAACACATGTTTACTTAAATTAATGCAGTATTGCGTTTCCCTTGTTTACATCTCGACATATACTGTTACCGGGTCGAAGACAGTGGGGACTCACCAGCAGTATTCTCCGCTCTAAAAAGCCTATTTTAATCTGTTCAAAGAGCAGTTACATTCAGGTAATCCATTAGTGAGTACGAGAGAAAACTCTTAGTTATAATTAACGTAAAAACTGGCGTAAAGAAATGAAGTTGGAATACTAGCTATTCTAGATACTCGTAGAATGTGAAAAGCAATACAGGGGAATTAGTACCGATGAGCTGAGTTTAGCTGAGTTTTAGTGGAAAATATTGAGAATTAAAAGTTTAAAGGCGCATTGTAATTATTTTATTTGGCATTGAAATGCGTAGGTTCACTTATTTTCTTTAATTTATCCAGCTTAGTCTTATAAATAAAGAGGAAAGTTTCTGTGTATGCACGCGCACCTAAAAATCATAAACTATGGGTAGCGCCACCTTCAAACCCTAAAGAAAGTCCTTCCTGCGTAGATAATAGGCTACTTTTTTGCTAAATTTCCCCGGTTACACCTCTGAAATGCAAAAGTGTTCCCCATAAAAATATCTGTAAAGATGAATTTTATCGTTTGCATGCTTTATTTCTTTTGCAATATTAAATAAGATAATATATTCAAATAAAACTCATACTGACACCAAAATAAGAAAAATTGAATTAAAATTTACATTTTGATCGAGGAATGTTGCTTTATATTAAAAAATGTGAGAAATTGGATCAAAATCAGTATAATTTTGTGGAATTTTGGTTTTGTAAACAAACCGTCTCCCTAGTAACCAAGGAAATTTTTGAATCCGAGTTCGTGAATTTTTCCATAACAGTACACGGGGTGTTTATTTATTGGTAGACGTTTCGAGAAGACGTATATTCTTCCGATATTGCCGCTTTCATGTTCACTTCAGCATATAAATATTTCTTAATATTTTTCTAAGTTCCAAAATGTTAGTATCTCAGTTAAAATGCCATTTCTGTCCAAACATCGATGAACGGACCGGCATCAATTCCATATTTATTCTTTGAAAAAAATCTTTTTTATTGAACTTTCGTACATTTATCGGCTATCATTGCTTTGCATCGGATATTATGGAATCCGGAAAAAAGTACTGCTGTAAACAGTCATTTAAGAGTCTCTGCATGAAACGTTTATGCGATTGACTGTAGCTATGAAAGTGCAGGAGCCGTAGAAATAAATTATTATCGCCCGCAGTTTCTCTCCGCGCTCGATATCTTAACACTTCAATTCATTTTCCCGAACCACATTTTATGAGTTACCCTCCGAGTGAGCACATGAGGACCGATGGCCCATCTAAGCAATTGAAACTTTTTTATAGTCTTTCTATTGCCTGGAGTCCTCCCTTGTGACCCACTACAACCATATATTCCGCCGCCGCCGCATGTTAAAATGTCTCCCGAGCGGTTCTGTTGCGGACAAAAAATATACTTTCTCGTAAGGAATTGTAAGGGGCTGCAGTTACGTATCCAAGTTCTCGATATGGTCTTGAAACACATGATACCGAAATAGGTGCTCCTGTGAGGTATAAAGGTCAGCAGAGGACACTTACGCAGAGACATCTGCAAAAGATGGATGTCGAAGAGATATAAGAGGATAAATAGGGGAAAATGATACTTGGGGTTCAGGTGAAAGAGAGCGAAGAATGGATGGCAAAAATAAGATGAGAACTTGCTTCGTAGAAAGAGGTACAAGAATCCGCAGCTGCGTAGGAATCGTCCCTACACATTCCCGCCGACTGCTCTGCAATTCCACCATATGGCGCACCTCATCTCCTGGCATTCACCTCTCCATTCCTTCTTCGTCATCTTGCATTCTCTATCTATTCCTCTCGCATCGGACTCACTCTAACACTACTTTGGCACGTTGTAATTTGAGAAAATGGACACGTAAGAACGCAAAAATGAATAAGTGATTCTTTTCTTCGATAATGCACAGTGTGGGTCTTCCTCTAAGCATTACCCAAGAAATTTCGGCTGAATGTTTCGGACGGCGCTACGCATAGCATGTTTGGTGTTGTATTTCGCTATCTATAGGTCGAGAATACGACTTTTCTATGCTGGAGATTTTACTGCCAGGCGTTTTTCCGAAGCATATTTAATAATGTTTTAATTAGCCAGTGTCCCGTTCATTTGCTCTATGCTATGAATTTTGATATCTCGGAGATTGAAATCGCCCCTGATGATCAGTTCACTCTGACTATACTTACTAGTATGGAAATTTACTTTACCATTATATCTCGCAACATTTGTAGAGGGGATTTCAATGGTCGGTAGAACGCCGATGCATTGATGTTAGGTTTATTTATTTGGCTTATCGTATACCAGCCGTATACCATTGTCGTTGCCTATCGAGGTCTGAGCTTTACTCTGAAGAGAAAATTTAACCACAATAAAGACTCCAACTTCACTTTCCTGCTTACGATCACGAAATAAAGTTTTAAGGGAATATTTCATTATGGCTTATGTCCTCAATCAGCTTTCTGTACCTATGATAATATCGGTGTAGCGGCTACGAATGAGATGCTCAAAATCCCATACTTTATATTTAAAGCTCCTATAATAAACTATAGAAATTGATATTTAACTCTCACTTACAATTATATGAGGGTCCGTGGTTTCTCCGTTACTCGCTCGGCCGAAAATTTCGTTCCCAAAAACCCAACATCTGACCAACTCCTGATCCTCGAAAAAACAGTGCTCTAAGATCCTACGAGCAACCGATTTCAAAGCCTGAGAAGTGTAGTGAAACCCAGAACTGTTTAGGCGATTCTGAATAGTAAATAAGGATAATTAGTAAGTTCAGCGATTCGAATGTCATTGGACATTTAAATTGCAAAATATTTTAGACAGCATAATGGTTGCTTTTGACTTTTTAAATCATTACCACCAGATTGGCTTATTTCCATTAAAAAAAATCGTTCTATATTATATGTCCGACGGAAGCTTTAAATCTGTTTTTTAAATAATTTGATTCTGCATTAGGAAAGGTTTAATCACAATTTCCATCCTTTTCTGCATTTTTATAGCATATTTCGGACTTAATTTATTGATCTAAACTTTCTTTATCAGGGTCCTTTTAAAAACTCTAAAAAGAAACGCGACTAGAACATGAAAATACAGCTAACTATGTTTACGTGGTTAAAATTTTATAACAGATTTAATACTAATTGTTTACACTCACTCGATTTAATTTGTATATAATGTAAATAAGCCAAACATTGTAACAGTACTGGTTGGCATGCTTGTGTTAGTTTAAAGGTGGCAGTAAAAAAGGTAGTGCGTCCAGAGGCATCTCATTCTATGAAAACCCCACAGTCCGTTGATAATGTACAACGTTACCGGAATTTTATGCCTTGACAATACATCGAAAATCGATAGATATTTAGATCGCTTCATTGAAATAATGTTCAAGGCCTTAGTGATGGTTTTACAATTAATCCGTTTCCTTTTACTATCAAAGGGGAAAGTTATCATAAATAAAGTGATACGTGTTATGAATTTTTGTTTTCCAAATGTTTGCAAAAATGAAAATTATGTCCGTACGTTCAGTTCCGTAGAAAAACAACGAAGTGTGAGGCATATCTGATGATGTGATTGAATGTGAAAGCTGTATAACTATTCCAAATGCGTATTTGAAGATAATAAGTGGAATAGAGTAACATTTTCATCATAATCTCTCCTTACTCATAACGGTATGGAACAGCATCACAATCCTAACAATTTAAGAAATCCGTCCGTCCCACAGTCCGTTCTATGGTTCAATTGAATTACTAAGATTTGAGACAAACTGTAATGCGTTTTAAGAGGTAGAAAACCAAAGTAAAACTATTCTCATCTTTGAGAAGCAAAAAGGGCGTTCCCAGGATTTGTCTTTGGTGGGGTCCAGAGACATGGAGTACACCCAAAATTGCCTGCACTCCAGGGACTGGAAACCTTTCGCCCAAAATGTAATATAAATGGAAACGGATTCGTATTTACATACATACCCTTCGAGTTACCACTGGCGTGTGTTACTGTAAATATTAATATTTTTTCAATTCTCTATACTATGATAAATGAGCATTTTGTTGGAGTTATATTTTGGAGGGTTGACAAAGGAAAGCTTAATATGTGCAAAAGGTATTGATATACTGCAATCCAAGATTTGGAAAAAAGAATCATTCGAAAGAATCTCCAGGATTGGGGTCTCAGTCAAGTCAGGCAACATTATTTCTGTGTTACGAGTAGATTGGTTCGTTTGTTGATTGTGTGGTTGGTTGGCTGATTCTCGTTATATTTTTAAAGATGGTCTAAATTTCTTGGAAAAAGATCTTTTATCGCTTCCTTTGGGTCATTTTTACTAAACAATGCAACAACTTTTTATTTGATAAACAACTAGGAATAGATAACGAATTTTTAACAACAGTGGTTAGAATTCATCAGAGAGTCAAACAATTCACCGCGACACTAGGTAATTTGACACGTTTATAACTTTTTTTTACACGAACACCGAAATGCGATGTTTTATGTGAAGTTCTACCCTGGTTAGATTACTGATAGGGGATATTTCACTGAATCTCATGTCAGAACTAGAATCAACTCCTTGGGATGAAGATTGTTCTGTTTGACGATACCATAATTTTTTATCACCGAACTAGTCATTGCAAACAAATGTTTCGAAAGAAATCCCCTTGAAAACAAGGCAAAGTAGAAGAGGAGAGCGTAGGACGGTGATAGGAAATTGTAAATAATTTTCGGTCAATCAAAGAGGTGGACGATCGGCTAAAGGGGTCGTAGTGCATATAGCGACTAAGAATATCCACCTTGTAAGAGGAACGTCTTAAGAAGTACTTTTTTCTTGTGTATCGTGTGAAAGGAAACGCGATCGAGGATAAGCTAGTAAATAACGTATAGTTCAGTTTGTGATATAGATTTAACATGTAATTCTATTTACCGAATTATATGTTAAATCTATATCACAAACATATCACAAATTACAAATATCATATCACAAATACATTTAACATTTAATTCTATCTATATAATGTAATCACGTATCAGTTCATTCATTTTTTAACTTCGGATAGAAAGTTTTAACAATCAATACTTCATGTAAAACTAACAATTTTTTGAACGCAGTTTTATTCACCGTGTGAATTTAAAAATGTTTTCTATAAAAAGAGTCATTACACTGCATATTTAATACACCTACTATCTGGAAAGTTAAAATCGTTTTCTACTCCTACTGCTTAGTATTTTTTTTTTGATAGGAAACACTTTAGAAGATAAAGGAAAATCGGCTCACTCACATTGTGAACATTCCATTTAAAGTATCAACGGATGATTAGATTTAGGAATCACTTAGAGATGGACGTTGCAATTTAGGACTGATACATTATCTGAGAATCTTCAATCGGTTGATGAAAGGAGTTAAAACGTGGAAATGCGATTACATTTATGAAGAGTAGTTGATGACACACATTTACAAAGATTTCAACGGTGGATATAATGAATGTGAGATTTGACCATTATCCTCTTCATTAGAAAAATTTTACACACCTGGCGAGTGTATTGGTGTATGCTTGCTACTTAAAATTACTTTTTTATGCAATGCAAGATACTGCCTATAGACATGTAAGTTACGTGCGTTTTTAATACTATCTTCAGGTTTAGGTGGTATTTTATTTCTGTTTCTGAATGCCTATCAGAAGTTAAAATTGAACAATGAGATATTATAGAGCTTCTTTAGATTTGATAAAAATGGAAGGAGTTTGTGTGATAGTCCGTAAATGTAAATCTAAGATGTATGAGGTGTTGAAAATGACACAGATTTATAAATATTTCTAAATTTATAAAAACAGATTTGTAAATATTTCAACCGAAGACATTTTGCAAGTCAAATGTATGTATTTTATATTTCCCTCTTTTTCAGCGTAGAATCGCATTTGGCGCCTCCGCTTGTAAACCAGAAATATATAAAATTGGCTGAACGGATTCGCTTCCCTTATGTACGTTAAGGTGTGGCCAAATTCTTATTATTATAGTATTTCGACATTGTTTACGCATCGCATTAGGGATACGAATAGAAAGAGACGGAGCTCACATTTCCACGATGTAAATTAAATTTACGGAAAACTCGTTTCTTCGTGGTACGAGGAAATTAAAGATGAAGCTTAATTTGCGCATGATGTAACTCGAGATTCATACATATGCTGAGCCATGAATGCTCCAAATGGAGAAATTGGAAACACGCTCACATTTCGGAGAATTGAAGAATTTCATTCTGTGCTGATGTATCCGACGCCGTGAGCTGTCGAGAAATATCAGCGTAGCTTCGTTCTTTCGCTATGGCGGGTGCGTCGAATTAGGCCAACGTATTCCGTGCAAAACACTAATGCATATTTGTGGCAGAATGAGCAGTAACTTAATCTATTTCTACTTGGAAGATCATCTCCCCGCTTTCTAGATAATCGAAAATGTACTCGCAGTAATTTCATACAGTCCTTTTTAATTGCACTCACTAAGTCATCTGTTTCCCAAGAGTTCTAAAAATTAAGTTAAAGCTTTTTACACGCCGATGAAACATCAGATTCATAGAATCGTTTGTTTGAGTGGTGTTTATTACATTTTCTTACTATATAGGGAAAAAGTACTTACATAGAAGGTTGAAAACAGCGGACTACTGTACATCACATCTAATTTAATTTGTAGATATAATTTGATTTTATTATCTTTAATGTCCTTAATGTAGATTCTCAAAATATATAACTGTGAACATGTTGAATCAATCGAAAATACCAACAGCGGAACTGATATTGTGGTGACTGTTTTTTAAAGAACAAAGTAACTCCACTTTTGAGCAGTTTGTGAGAGAATTATAATCATTGTTACAATGAAACAAACAGAAGACACTTATACAAGTTAAGGCATGCTTAAGGGGATTTCTGTAATCTAACCACGGAATCAAATTAATTCATTTTTTGAATTAGGGTCGAAAACATTAAAGGAATTGTGGTAATTTTGCAATAGAAATCCTACAAACTCACATTGATAAAGAAAACTATTCAAAATATCTTTTGAAGATGGTATTCAAATATTGTAGTTCATACTAATATATCTAAGATCAAAGGGAAATATTATGAAAATTCTTGTATTTAGGTTGAGTAAACTGTTTCTGAATGATGGGAAAACGACAAACACTACTGCATATCGGTATACATGAAGGGCTCCGATAGCAATAAAAAAGGAATCTTAGCGTAAATACATCCGTTGTTTTATCATAAATATAGCTGTATTTTTATGAAAAGATCTTTGTTCCTTTTGTTGCATTTTCAGGGGCGTTTATCGGGATTTTGCATCTAATTTTAAGAGATTCATTATTTATTTTTTATAAATATTTATCCAACGTATTCCATCCGCTCGTTCGTATGCTAATAAGCTCTCTATTATTTCGACATATTTTACAGCGATTGTTGCGCATTAAGCAATGCACAATTCGTCTTAAAATAATCACGATTTTCCATTTTCGGGTTTTACTAGGGAGGCCGTTTACGAATCTCATGAATTCCGGATTCTTTTCTAAAGTGGCTCTTTCTACTTAAAACTCGCAAGGGTGGTTTTTGGTGTAATCCCTGATTTCTCGATATTTCGTTCAATCCGAGTTGTTCGTGCCTTCATTAATTGGGAGTCGACTTTTTTCAGAATCCTCAGCTTTATTCGCTCATTTTTCTCGCCATAATTTCACTCTGAATTGTCTACTCAAATGGCCACAGCAGAAGCCCTCTCTATTTCTTTTCTCTCTCCTCCGTTATAATCCCTCACCTGTCGTCCCCTTCCCCTCACCCCTCCCCTCACCCCTCCCTTTACCCCTCCCTTTACCACTCCCCTAACCCCCTCCACCGCTCCCCTCCCCTACCGTCAGCATCCCCTGCCCACGTCACTGTCTGAGCCTTTCCCTTCTGGAATTTTAATATAACTCCTTGGGGGGCGAGCGAGGGGTCCAATATGGAGGAGAACATTTGCCACACACTCCTTCCAACGCTTACAGATATTCTCTCCCCTCACACCCAAATTCCTACCCATTTTATATATATTTGCTTACGAGCAGATAGTTTTTATCTGTTTCCGAATCCACGCTCCTCTTGTTTACGTACAGAGAAACAAATTCATAGCTGTCATGCACACGCGCATTAAATAATGCTCGGACTTGGTTTTAGACGTACATTGATTTGTCACTCTATTTTCATAGAAAGGAATGCAATGTTTAATACATGCATTCATGAACATGTACACATTTCTTGATTTCTGTTGTTCATTCTAGTTCATTCAGTTTTATTTCTCCTCAATTATCTTAAAGCAGAACTTTCTGCCATTTCTTCTTCTTTTTTAACTGATTTTCCGATCTCTAAATTTTAGTAGGTTTTCTATTCAGAAATAGTTCCATTTAGCTTTTCTCGTTTACGACTCATAAAATTCATTTGATTCATGGGAAACAAATGCTTTTAGTGCTGAAAATTATAAAATAGGTACCATACGGTGTTCATATTTTTGAATTTCGAGTTTTCCCGTTTTTTAGAAAACTAAAATAACAAACTTCACGTCCTTGACTATTAGCAAATGTATGAGAACTTCAGATTGGAAGAAACATCTCTAATTCTCAATCTGTTTAGTTTCCTTTCGTATTTAAACAACATTTTCTCTGGCTTCATTTATGTACTTATTTTACCTGTAATAATTTAGTGATGGAGGTAATTTCGAAAATTATACCGCTAGTGCAGATAATTGTATGCAAAAATGCCAAGTTTTATTTTCTTTTTATTTGTAACATAGGCAAAGCCTTCCTCTCTAATGTATCGCGTCTGGTAGTCCTTAACACGAGCTTTCCTCCCATTCCTATGTCAAAACCAAGCCATCATTAACTGCGATAATAATTACGACTTTTTATATCGTTCTCATAATTGCTTTGGCACAGAACGGAAGCAACTACGAGAGCGATGTATGGCATACACGATGTAAAGTCATGTAAAGATTTTTCATAAGCGTTAGTATACGAATATCTTCACAGCCATAAGAATGCGCGATCGGAAATTGAAAATCACCGAATTCATTTATTTTTGGCCGTCCGTTAAATATTTTCTTCTCCCGCATAATAATGTCGGGGAAATGAGGTCAGAATCTTAAAACATCTCAAAGGTAAAGTTAAGGACGGAGGAAGTCGATATAGAGTTCCAGGTTTACTCTCCATAGCAAAAAGTTGAATACCGCTTTATCAACTCCGTGTTTGAACGCGTTTTGAAATGTGTGCCTATCGGCGTGCAATGCCGTCGTGTCTCCATAGACGCTCGCTGTCCTCAGGCGCTGTTTCATATATGTGAATCCATCTTCGCAGCCCTTCTCTTAAATTTGCTTATTTGTATTTTAATTGTTGACATTTAGAAAGGATTTATGCCTCAGTTCGCGATGAAATTCTTTTTAACTCAGTTTTTATATTTCTCGCATCTTCATTATCCCCCTCAACCTGTTATTCCAAACTAAGAGGCAGTTTATTTTTCCATTCCCTAATTATTCTCCTTTAATTCTACTTGCGATCATCCCTTACACCTCTGCGATGCTATTTATGCTTATGCTTCACATCTTCGTTTTTATTTCTATGCATAGAAACGGCAAAGACGGCAAAAAAATATATCGCTGTATGTATATTTGTATATTTAAAAGTATCTGAAAACCTCGGATATTTCTTCTGGATAATATAATATATCCTTCCCCTAATATATCCTTCCAGAAATGTTGTAAGCATTACAGAAAATATCATGTTCATTCTTTTATAAAACGTTTCTTTTGCCGCATCTGAATTCAGCGAGAAAAGTCGTCGAAATTACGATTCTAAACAGTATGTCGTTAATCTCAGATGTCACGCACGCTTTGCCTTCGGAATGATTTATTTTCTCCTAAATTATTTCAACAGACCGTTCAGTGGGGTTTGACAGTAAAGCCAATTTTGGTAGGATATTAAAATCGAACGATCTCTCATGGATTTGATTTTATTCCTTAAACCTCTTAGTCACTTGTATATCGGAGGTTGTATTCAGGAAAGCTTAAAGTAATTCGATAAAAGATAGCTCACCAAATTCTGTTACTTTTGGAACATTATCTTCTAATTGGTCGAAGAATATTCTTCAATAACATTGTTATTTCCCACAAATTCCACTAAAGAGCTTTCTCATGCTTAAAAATTTCCTTCTTTCATATTTAGAAAGATGGAGTAAAAAATATTTTCCATTCGTCAAATTTTTGCAGGTTTTGTTGCGACATCATTGGTGAATTGAGGTGTGTGAATTCACCTGATCTAAATATCATTAATATTATCTTTATTATTAATATAATAATAATTATTATTACTATTATATATAATATTTGTTACATCTTGCTTTGATTAGAACCCTTTATAATACACATTCTTTCTCGACAAAGAATATTTTCTGCCATAATGTATTCAAATGGGACTTACATATTTCGAGTTTATATTAAACATATCTCTGAACGTTTATCTGATAACTAAATTTTAACGTTTAGGAAAGCGCTGCATGCTTGGGCTATCATAGCTGACGACAGATAAATGAGCGTGATTAAATTTTTGAAAAGCTTACCACTTCACAGTACGAACCAGGAGAATAGCATTTGTGAGATTTTTTTTATATTTTAGGTTAGACAATTAGGCAACACTAGGTATAGCACCGAATTAGATTTTCAGATTACTAAAAGGTCAAAGTACGATATAAATAGAGCTAACTCCAATCGTTTGCGAAGACCGATCTCAGACATTGGGCAAAATACTAAACAAAACAAAACATGGATTGCGTAGAAGCTATAAAAATAAAAATCAAGATACAGTTATTCCAGTTTAGGCGCGAGTTTACTGAGGAATTTAGACTTAAAAAATATTCTAAAACTTTGCAACTTGCCTCGCGCCGAGATCGGAAATCGCCGATCTTTAGATCGCATTATTATTAGAACAAAATCCACTACTTCGGCCCCGAATTTCTGGTAGCTACTCATAATGAAAGGAATAAGACAAAACTTATACTCGTTACCGCTGGATAATTAATTATTATCTCTGTTAATATCGTACTTTGACCTTTTAGTAATCTCAAAATCTTATTCGGTGCAACACCTAGTGTTGCCTAATTGTCTAACCTAAAATTTAGAAAAATCTCACAATTTATATTTATCCTGTGGTAACGGGTATGAATTTTGTCTTATTCCTTTCACTAATTATTATTAATATATAATAGCTTATTCAGTGTTCAATAGCGTTCAGTGCGGCCTCATTTCTTCTTCTACCAAGAAGAAATGAGGCCGCACCTTTATTGTGCAAAGAAATATTTACAGCGATAGAATTCGTCTTCTTGCAAATTATATCAGATATATCGTAATTGGGGCCGAACTTCTACCGAAGGAAGCCCACGTAAAAATGATCACTTCGCCATCTTCTCCGTACAAATATTTTTTAAATGCTTCGACGGCTGAGGACATTTCACTCGTAGGAGCTCCCACAGGGACCTGAAACCAAAGGCAAAGAAAGTGCTAATCACTTCCCTATTCTCGGCTTACTCTGTTTATGAGTGAAATACCTTTTAATAAAAAAAGAAAAATATTAAAATAAAAAAATATCTTAAATATATACTGTGTACCAACTGCAAAACAGAAAAGCTACTCTCGGTAATTGGGCCCCATCAAATTTGGGGCCGAGACCCATGGAGCCCCCTCTCGGCCTGTCCTGAATTAAATACGTCGCTCTACTGCGGCCGAATGACTTCATCAGATGAAAAGAGCCTAACCTAGAATACGGACGGAGAAACTTTGGTGGAAAGAGCTCCATTTTCGATAATTCTGAAGGATTTGCGTGGCAATGCGGTGCCAAAACTCACTGTGAAACATTGTTATTCCCAATGTCATTATGAGATTGAGATGTAGTACTTGATGTAAATAATTATTAATTACCTAATAATACTAATGAACAGAATCCTAACTGAAGAATGCATAATAAAGATGATACAGTTATAGATCTACGTAGCAAAACTTGCGTGTCACTTTGGCCACGTGAGCCATCGGTTCTCCACCAACGGCCAAGATGAAAGGCATTGTCGTATAATGGAAGTTGTGGCAGATTCTGTAGATGGACGCAAACGGTGCACGATTCGTGAATTCAAACGCACGGTGGGGAGAATATACGGGATAAAAGGCGAAGAGGAAAAAAAATACACTTTAAAGTAGTGCATGTCCCTTGGACATCGTAAAGGAGGCCCCCGGGTGATGTGGGACCAGAAGCGACGAGACGCCACCCTGAGACGCGAGTGTCAAATGGGACCTCTGTTTTCCCCATTTCGTCGAATAGCAGACATTCGACGTGCCGAGAAGAGGGGAATTCGGATTGGGAAAGAGAGCGTTGCGTGTCTCCTTTGGCATGCATCATCGGATGCCGAGTAATCTCCCTCACTTCCGTTTAGCTGCAGGGCTCAAGATGGTTCCCTAACAGGGCGATGCACCGACGAACTCCTTCGCTGAAATATTTACTCGTCCAAATTGTGCTCCGCGCGCACGAACAAACACCATTCCGAGGTGAACTGCTTTCGAAAAAGGTCCCCGTGGAATCCGCGTTAAGAATCGTCTGCTTATGCATGCCACACATGTAGACGGGTGCATAAATGAGGAGAAATTGTTTGATTTCAGTACTGGCTGCGGGGTTTCCTCTTCGAATATGTACGCGAATTCACTGACATTTATGCGGCAGACTTTAAGAATGTCGCTGGTGAAACATTTGAAACATCAAAACTAATATTTACGCTGTTTTATTCACCAATGCAAACATTCGCATGCTTAAGTCTCTCGAATGAAACCCTCTGCGATGAACATTCAGAGTTACTTTTTCTCAAGTTGCACGGAACTGTGATCGCGTAGCTGCGGATTTCAACTTCGGTACCAAACTTTCGTTACGTTTATGAGCCATACCATGTCGGCTGACCATATCTTGAAAAGCAGAAAACCAAACTAACGGTGAAACGGTACTGCTTTTTCGCTCGATATTATATGAAAGAATTTGGCACATTTCCTTGCTGGAAATTTTGTAATAGTAAGGGGGGAGAGAACTACCGATTGCTTGATTGCACTCAAGGGTGCATGGGCACTCCAGTTTATGGTTTAGTACGTTTCATTTATAAAATAGCTGCTGTTTGCAAGCAAATAGATTTTCCGCTACCTCGAAATAGTATTTATGAGGAAGGTGCGTGTGAATAAAATGTGTTATCGTGATATTGGTAATGTTACAATCTCAAAATTTTTAAAATGAAGTGGGAAATATTATTATTTTCTGCTTATTATCATCATTAATCACTATCAGTATTATTTGCAAGGAAAGCTTTAAAACGGAACATAATTCATACATTGATGAAGACAGAGTTAAGACGTGTTGGAGTCGAGTCTTATATATGTATGATCGTATTCTAACTTTTTGAGTGAAAATAAAATTAGTATCGGTTTCAAAAGCAAATAAAATATCATTTATGGCACTTCCTTAGATTCCGTTTGAATTAATGCAAGTATTCATCTTATGAACACAAAACAGCTATCTTGTTCGAGTCCGAATGATTTTCTTTTTCATTTCAGAGAAATGTTAGTATCTTGTCTAACGAGGGAACTGATTTTACTGTTATCAGTTAAACGAAATAAGAACTTTTCCTTACTCATTCCACCTTAATGATCACGAATATGATAAACAATCAATTACAAGTTGCAAAATTGCCTACAAAACGATTGATGTGTCAGATATGAAAGTTTTTATATAAATTTAAGTTAATTTTATTTAATTATTTTAGTTATTAATGTAATTAGTAGTTATGCCATGTACTATCCCCAGAGCTTAGGTGGAAGAGAGGCCATTTTAGCCTAACCTCGCCGTAAGGATAAATAATAATAATATGAAAATATTAATCTTTACATACAGAAATTCTCGATAAGAGGCAACAATTAAATAAAACTTCCCATCGTGTTAGTATGCAGTGATATGATCGACTTAGATTAAATATTTCCAATACAGAAGAAGTCGATTTCTTTATTTAAAGGTTTCAGGTTGATAAATAACTTCCAAAGAGTTCTTTATCACAATTTAATTTATATACCCTTTGATTTTAACTTCTCAGCTGAAGTTTAAATTTGAGAAAAGTGTTTGTTGTGCTCATTTCAAAGAAAAAACGCAAACTAACTTGCACTCATACTCACAATGAATGTCTGTTGTTGTATTTTATTAGAGATGCGTTCCTTTGAGGGTTAAATTCTTACCCTACATGCATTTCTAACCCTAAGAGCATTAATTATCTCCCTCCGTCGCCTTACTGTGCTCAGAAAAGCAAAATAAGTTAATCGGGAGAATCAGACGATTCATCGGTCGCACAGCACGTCGAATCCCTTCGTCACTTCCCTCCAATTAGCCAATGCGGTGGCGTTTTTAACGGCCCGTGTTTCCCTGGCATCTGGGTCCTTGTGGTGAGGCACAGTTTGTTTCGCTGAGGTCGCCATTGGCTGCGGATTTAGGTCGAGGCTTTGTCGACTCGAATCCATTTGCATGAGTTGAGAGCGAAAAGAGGGAGTGAGCTAAGGCGAGGAAAGGAAATAAACTGGATGTTTAACGGCGGAGGAAGTGCACGACGTAGATGTAAATTCGATACTGCGCAGATGTCGATTTGTATGAGAGAGGAGAGTGTCTTCCTCCGTGATCTCGTGAAGGAGCCGCTCACAAGAAATATCCGCTCTTTTGCACAACGAGAGAGATCATTTCGATTATTTCTCCGTACGAATTCAGAGAGTAGGGAATCTAGATCTAGGTTTTTAAGAATGTAATTCTCCTAGACGAGATTTCAACTATCTTTTGAACGCTTCATAGGACCTTTACTTTGACTAAAACGTTAACAAGAAATGTACTGCTATTATTTTGCTTTCTCAACTCATTTAAGTGGTATTTATCAACACGAAGCTGAAAATCTTTCTTAGGTGATTTTTAGCACTGTGATATAGCGTTTCATTAAAATCGATTCTACGATTAGTTTCTCAGCGCCATTTGAAAAAAGTTTAAAATGGAAATTGAAGCAGTTAAAATTTAGAAAGGATGAATTGCTGTTAAATAATAATTGCTTTTTTTCTTCTCTGATGATGGAGAAAATCAGCAGCGTTTCTTAAGTAAGTAATAAATTTACTTGATACATTTTTATAGGCATTTATTATTATAAACTTTGAAAATAGCGTCTTATATTACTAAGTATTTCCCTGAGATTGCTTTTGAAAGACATGGGCCATCTCAATGCTCGATTCTTTAGCGCCAAGATACGTAAATACAAATAATGAGTTTATATGGACAATTTCAGATTCTAAGTAGTGATTTTATGAGAAACATTTTGTATTCCACAATCAGATGTGAAATGAGATTTCAGAGTCCTAACATGACTTTGATTTCACTTCTCTATCTGTTGCAAATGCGAGCAGTTCTCCTGAGAATAAAAGGAAACTGCGATTTAAGAATGCTGTCTCACTTGGGCTCGTAACACTGCAGTAGAAACTCGTCTTTGCAATGCGATCGGATGTCTGATAAACGTCGGATGCATGACGCAGATGTTCATAGAAAGTATTTCTAGGAGTATTGGAAAACGCAGTTTGATATCATTGGAAGTGATGGCTTGGATTCTCAACCAATGGTCCACAGACGCGAGGAATCACTCCTTGGGGAATCCGCATATATTAGCCCATAATAATCCTGGTGCGCTGTATGAGGAACAATTCAAGAAGGAATCTTTTACCGTTGCGCTCTCAAATTTGAAATATGGATGGAAAATCCATTATCCGGAACCAAAGTAAATCAGAAACTAGAGCTAGATCCGGAAAATATACCGCTAGTTAATTTCTACTTCCATTTAATCTTCGAAACATGTTCAAGTTAGTCTGTGGTTGTCATATTGTATTAGCAATGAGATGCTATCTTGCAAGAAGTAACTTCAAACAAATTTATTCAAAAGCCATTCCGTACATTCCGTACACTGAAACTTTCCTTGAAATGTATATTGATTGAATAATATATCCCTACGTTTGTATGATTCATTACGCAAATGAAACTCATATTTTTTGCTTTTCTTCGAATGTGCAAACTCATAATTTTTTTGCTTTGCCAACATGTGTTTTTCGATTATAGCCAATGTGAATCAAATATTACTGTCTTACTGAAATACAACGGAATTTCGATCAATATTGTGACTTTATTCTATTCTAAATGTTGGAATAATTCATTCAGAATATCATAATTGGCCGTGTCGAGTTAACCAAATAAACGCGCATTGTTTCCGAAATATGGTGCTAATAATCTGTAATCTAAATAATAAATCAGAAAACGGCTTTCAAAGCATTTAAACTGCTTTTACATATGGATTGCAGTGCGCGATTCGCAACTCGTTTAGAATCGCTGATTTCCCGATTTTATCGCTTTTAATTTCTCTTGCATTACGGTCTTCTATAAACGAGCTAAAACTTTTTAAATGGCTCGATATTATCGAGTTAATACTGCGATTCACTAGATAAGCTCTATAATCGTGCTCCTATCAGTAACCATGACGCGTCTACCGAACTACTCAAACTCCTTTTATGCCTCCATGATCAATGATTTTATCATTAATCATCGGTCTTTTGAGCTGGAAAATGTTTTTAGAATAGTGTGAAATGATCCTGTCATCCTGTCCCTTAAAAGTTCGACATCACATTTGTACTGATGTATAAAATGGCTCCCAAATTTCCGTTGAACAGGCGTTTGTTCTGTTAGCATGTTTGAAAATGAATTCGCCGCTCAATTTCGGAGAAATAGAGCAGAAAGTTACTTCTCCGAAGTTGCACGGTCACAGATACATATTAAACGCATAAATGATAAAGAGCTGCCCGCCCATATGGCGCGTTTCGTACTTATCAAAGCGCTTCGTAAAAATCTTTGATTAGTGAACTGGGTTAGCGATACGATTCGGCCGAAATGCATTCGCAGAAAGTCACGCCAATGAATTAGCGCAGCATTCGCTGAATAATTAGCGCAATTTGCCACTGCGCTTCGAACGGAATAAATGCATACACTTTCCGACAGTTTTGAACTTTTGCTTGCATTCAAGGGGATTAAAAATCAACCGAGTTCTAGAATTACTTCTGTGGGATATGTTCTTGAAATGTGAATGTCGAAAATTGCCGAAAACAAAAGAGAAACGTGCTAAATATGGGCAAAATTGGAGAGGAAACGTGAAACTCTTCCCGATCCAATTATTCACTGCTGGCGTTAGCGTATCAGCCACAAAGAAAGTAATGGAACTGTATAGAGTTGGGGCAATTACTTTGGAATGGTTTATTGCGCGACCACGATTATTCTGCTCTAAATAGGTATATCGCCCTCCTCAATTTTTCTAATGTTTATACTCATTCGTACGTTTAATTGCTACTTCCACCGAAGTATGCTTGTGTAACTAACTAATTGCTTTTAAATCTGACGAAAAATCTAACTTACTTTCTTTAATATTAAGATTAAAATGAATAGGCTATCAACATAAGCTACATAAGTCAAGATTTCAAGTACCTTCCACCATATGCGTGGCCAAGAAATGATTTAGTTTTACTATGAAAAAATATTTTTCCAGTAATGAACGAATTGAATTCATAATCTCTGCAACACAGCTTAATTACGATTTGCAGCAGAAAAGTCACGCAATTCCGTGAAATAGGGAACGCCATTGAGCGTAAATGCTCGTCTCGAGAGGGCCCTTGTAGCCCTGAATAGACGGACACGGACTCACTCTATCTTGTTAACTAGGAGTTGCAATAGAGCCACCGGTGTCACTCCTGTCCACTCACACTGATTACTGCGACATCTTCCTTCTGCTACTCTGCCTTTGATACAGGCTTATTTGTGGTTAAGCATCATAGGACTGAATCGCGAAAGGGATATCTTCCTTCAAATACTGGCGCGATTCTATTCGTTTAAAGGTTATTTCTTCTATCAAATTAATCTTTTGAAAGGGCTAGGCTAAATTGTAACGTAAGCAGTGAAGTAAAACATTTTCTCTCCTACTACTTCACACAGTTAACATTTTACATCGCTTCATTTACTTCATTGCTTCATTTTACATCGATTATTGTATATACCACCTAATTTATGTAATAATAGTCCATAATTGACCCCTAATTCCTGAATAGACTACTAGAACCGCCGCAAAACAAAATCTACTCATACATTTTTGGAATTTATCGCATTAGTGTACATTACATAATAAACATATCCTATTAATTATAATAAATAATACAAAATATATTACGGAATCATATGTTATTCATCCTATGTATAACACACGATTTTGAAATATAGACTATTACTTGCCTCATATTAAGGTAATAACTGTTGCCTGTAAAAAGTGCCATTGCCCGACGATCGAGGCCAAAAATCACCCCGTCTAGAAACTATGAGTGTTTGGCTTGGATTAGAACAAAATCGAAATGTAAATGGATAATTTATTCCAAAGAATGCGATTAGAAAGAATGGGCATAGACACGGAACGTTGAAGTGATTTAGAAAGATATGAGCAAGAACACGAGGGAAAGTAATGGGTGGGCAAGATTCCGCATCCTTATCGCTACCCCTGTTGAAATGTATTAATTTGTTCTCGATAAAACCTTTTGACGAAATTGGAGAAATAAGGCTAATTTATTTACGAAGAAAGTGCATTGAGAGTAAAAAAATTCATTCAATAACGACATATTTTAGACAGTTAAATATCCAAGCTTATCAATACAAAGTAATGTAAGCTTTCTATTTCCTTTTGACTCGATTGAGAGAAGAGAATCGCTCTGCTATAGTCAATCAAATCGATCTTCAAAGAAGGTGTTAGTGGCAGTTTACCTGTTCATAAAGGTCTTCCCTTCTCATTTTTTGGCTTCTTTCGATTGGTTTCGTTTATAATCTTTCTTAAATTCCATTTTTGGGTCTTCCTGCAGTTATTTTTGAAAGCTTTTGTATGATGTATTTGTATTTGGAGATTTTGAAAGTTTCTAGATTTTATTGGACCACTTTGCTTCTAATAGATATGTTTTCTTGTGCAAGTTTCCTTTATGAAGATTTCCGGTTGATGTTGTCACCATTTCTTATGAGATTTCTTTAAAACCTAAGGAGTTTTTTGGTAATGTTCATCTACATATACATACGTACGCAGCAGCTTCTATACATACTTTGGGTTATGGCATATTGTGTATGCACCACGACTCTACTTCCCTAATCAATTCCTTTTGCGTATCGCTAGTGGAAAAAATAATTCTTGTAGAGTTTTGTTCTATCATCCATGATGTTTGTATTTATCTTTTGTTTCAGCATCTTGCGATCTTTCTTCTTGTGATCTTACATCATCTTGCGTTTATAGGTTCTTCCTTAAATTATAGTTCTCCATTGCAATGAGTTGTATTTCTCTCCGTAAAGAACTCTCTGGGTTGATTTATTCTACATGATAACTCTTTCCTTGACTTATGCCTTTTACCATCCCTTCTTCCTAACTGCGCTCTGAAACGCGGTTCATAGCCATTGAACATCTGAATGAAATAGCTATTCTGAATTGGCAATTTCTCTCACATGCAGAGTATATGTGTTAATTATTGAAAAATAGTATCTAGGTTTTGTATTGTTCTATACCGATGGGGTTTATTATCGTACATGCTGTACGGGAACATAACAGGAAAAAAATACACTGTGAGTGGCTAAATAGCAATATATTAAAACTACTCAGGGAAAGGGACACTGCCTTTCAAAGGTGGAAAAATTCTCCAAGCAACTCTATACTTAAAGAAAATTATAAGAAGCTGAGAAATATCGCTGTGAAAGAAGTCAAGAAGGCCAAAAGAAATTACTATGATGAAAAGTTTGGCAGTGCAAAAAATTCTCGAATGTTATGGTCGGAAATAAACCGCTTAATAGGCAGAACTGGTAATAAATCTGGTGACGAAAAAATCATTAGAAATTTTAAAAACACTGAGGACACCATATCTATATGTAATTCTTTTGCAGAACACTTCTCTTGTGGCTCAATGACGTTAATGCAAAAATGCGTTGTACCTCTCAGCAGCTACGAAATGCCTCCCTCTCAAAACAGCCTAGCAATACTTCCAATTACCCGTGAAAGGACGATCAACATAGTCAATTCTCTAGAAAAGAAATCCTGTGGGTTGGATAATATCAGG
Organism: Ladona fulva; assembly: GCA_000376725.2. NCBI lineage: Eukaryota > Metazoa > Arthropoda > Insecta > Odonata > Libellulidae > Ladona > Ladona fulva. The sequence continues at coordinate 1,003,524 of KZ308731.1, forward strand.
GTACACGACATAAAAAACAACAATGTCCTTGCTGATTTACTGACAAACTTCATAAATAACAGCCTAGAAACAGGCAAAGTCCCAGACAGCCTAAAAGTGGCCATAGTGAGACCAATCCATAAAAAGGGATCCTTCTCTGAATTAAACAACTACAGGCCTATTTCTATTCTATCAGTGGTTCACAAAATCTTAGAGAAATACGTTGCATCTTGCCTGTTAGATTATCTTGCTAAATACAAAATAATTACTACGAAACAATTTGCTTTTCAGAGAAGTAAGGGTACAAGGAATGCTCTTGAAAAGTTTTCAGACATTGTAAATTCCAACTTGGACAAAAATAATCAAGTGATTGCTTCCTATATTGATTACAGGAAAGCCTTCGATCTTGTAAATCATGAAATCCTAGTAAAAGCCCTTCATAACATTGGAATAAGAGGAACGGAACTCAAATGGTTTAAAAGCTATCTCAGTAACAGAAGCTTTTATGTCAAAATAAAAAGTTTCATGAGTAATAAAACTGAATTAAAATGTGGAGTTCCACAAGGTTCGGTACTGGGGCCAATACTGTTCATAATCTATATCAACAATCTATGTAAAAATATTCAGCACTCCGAAATATTAATATATGCTGATGATGTAGTCCTAATCTCAGCTCACAAAAAGTTTGAAATAGCCTCAAGATACATGCAAAATGACATTGATAACTTAACGAAATGGTCACATGATTATGAAATGACAATTAACACAGAAAAAAGTAAAGTGATGCATATCTGTAGCAGATCCGATCGGAGAAAAAATACCAAAATAAAAATCCATAGCCATAGCTGCCTCCACAACCTTTCTAAAGATACTTGCAATTGCAAGTACATTGTTCAAGTCAATACGTATAAGTACCTAGGCATCACAATAGATGATAACTTCAAATTCAGCACACACCTTTATGAATTAAGTAATAAACTAAGAAAAGTCTGCTTCCTGCTGTATCATACTACGCCTATGGTTTCTAGAAGAATAGCCACTACCATCTACCATGCATTTTTCGAATCTCTCCTCCGCTACGGTATTACAATATGGGGTAATGCATGTGAAAGTCATAAACTAAGAATTAAGAGACTGCAGAATCAGGCCATCAAAATAATTCTAGCCAATGGATTAAATAATGACTTGAATGCAGGCTACAGGAGTCTAGGTCTTCTACCAGTTGACAAGCTCTATGAGTACATACTGATATGTGATAATTATTTCAGAAGTGAATACCGAACTACAGATGAACGTCAGCATAATATGATTTGCAGAAACAGACCTCAGTTCAAGATTACTCGTTCCTACAATTCCTACGGAAGCAATAGATTATCAGTTACCGTACCTAAGAAACTGAACAAGCTGCCTGACGAGTTGCTTAACATAAGCAGTATAGCCCAACTAAAAAAGAGGTTAAAATCTTATCTTTTAACTTAATAATAAATATAGAAATAGATGGTTATCCGGTTATGCACTGTTTCTCTGTGTAAATAACTTCTTGTCATAATACTATGTGTCATTCAGCCTATATGTAATATGTTACACCATACGTCTTCTCCTATTATGTAACTATGTTCCTCCTGTTTTGTATATATGTAGAAAGTTATGTTATATATAATTTACGTGTAGCAACCAAAATTTTATGTTATATTTAAATTACGATACTTTTAATTTAGTGCAATTCTAATTAGTGTAATACTTCAATCTGTGCATTTATCAATTTGTGCAATTTCACAAGTAGTGAAAATGTTCAATTAGTGCAAGTTGACATCTAGTGCAATTTTACAATCAGTACGATTTTAAATTTAGTGCAATTTTAAAGTTAGTGCATTTGATTGAATTTTATATTGGGGATATTTCAAATGTATTTCATGATAATGTAATGTGTGTAAACCCAGGCACCTCCTGATGAGCCAATTTGGCTCAGGGGGACCGTATTGAGACATTTTTTAATAATGTAATATTGTTTTTTAATATTGTAATATTGTTTTTTAATATTGTATTATTGTAATGTTTATACCGTTAGCTGTCAATAAACATTATATAAACATTAACAAAAAAAATTGTTTTGGGATACGTCCATTTTTCTGGCTCATTCCTTTTCTTCTCTGCTATTTTCCCAATTTGCCATCGTGGCACAACGCATAGCATTCATGCTATCAATAGAAGTACTGCTAAAAGTGCTTTGACAGCTGAGGTCATTTGCAAATACAGCCCCCACCGAGAATCGAACTCGGGAATACTTTCATCGAAGGCGAACGGATTACCCACTTGGCTATTCAGGAGCTCCCACTCACGCTATTTCCATTATGATTAACCACATTATGTATCTCTTACATTTACAATACTCCTTCATAATTCGCTATCAATATATGCCTCCTCGCCTTCAGGCACGCTCCATACCTTCCCTTTTATTCCGAAAGCTACGATTTTTCATCGAAGTATACGGAATAGTGGTAAAAGTGCGAAAGTAGATCGCATTCTCCATATGTCTGTCGTCGCTTCAGCAAAGTCGCTGCGCATAATCACTCACTCCAGTTACTGACGTCACCGAATCATTTTGTAAAGGAAAGTAATCGGAGCACGTCAGAGAAAGTCCAAAGCAGGTGAAGTCGTGCGGAATCCGGTGATGGTCCCGATTGAATGCATGTTTGATGACGTCGTTTGGTACGTGCTCTCTTCGTTTATCCTCAGAAAGGTGCACGCGGCGAATGCACAAAAGGAATGAAGTGCGATAATGGATTGCTGTGTGCGTGATAAAGAACCGTCGAGGGAAATGGGTCGTGGGAGATTCGGTGGGCGTCGTAGGGGCGGCTCCTGGAAAAAGGCTCCTCGGGACAGATTCATGGTGCCCGCTTTGCCAATTAAAAGCCCGAGACCATTACCCCTCTAACGAACATAAATCTCCGCCATTAATCTCTTTGTGTACCGATGCACTCCTTTCCTCGGTGTTTCGCATTCCGACGGCGACCTTTTGTTCCGCGATTCCCGTCACGTTCACGAAGTGATTCTTTCGGATAAAACGCCACCTTGCTTAACCTTCCTTTCTTCCTCTCCCTCGGAAACGGATATAGATTAGTGTCACGTTTTATTCCCCTGCAAACATGGCTCTCATTTGAGATCGTAAATGCCGCGCGCGTGGTTGTAAAGGCTAAAGGGTGCTCATCTTCGCGGAAAATGTATACGACTCGAATGAAATGGTTGATCCCTTTATTGCGGTCTGCGTGGTTACCTTTTTCGCTCTATTGCCCCCTTTTACAGGGTTTATTAAGATAAGTGCGATCTCTCATATCTCGAAAGGAATTCCTGTCTCCGTCGATTGAAGTGGAAATGGAACCGATGCTGTTGCGGTTTTTGAAAATTCTGTAAAGTTACACTAAATTAAAGTTTTCCCAATTCGTATAAACAATTAGGGAACCACTTTCTGTAGTATCAGATGATTCCTTATTTTGCAATCTTCGTTATCGATACTCGAGAGATCGGCTTCTTTCAGTTTACATGGACAGATAATAAGGGTTTAAAATCATACATATACAAGTCGAAGCCGGAACTTTGGTCCGCGGAAATTTGGTCCGCTACCTTTTGGTCCGCTACGATTTGGTCCCACGACAATTTGGTCCCGCTACGATTTGGTCCGCGACGATTTGGTCCCACGACAATTTGGTCCCGCTACGATTTGGTCCGCGACGATTTGGTCCGCGGCGGCGACCAAAACGTAGCGGACCAAATCTCCACGGACCAAAATTCCGGGTGCCATACAAGTATACAGGGATTCATGTCTTCCTATGGCTCAATATGCAGTCTGTTTATCAGACTCTGTTTCTTAAGGTTGGCATCGATTTAGCAGTGTCTTTTTTTCCGTATTTGCAATTTGACGAGCAAAAGATTTTAAAGGTGAACTATATACGAGTGCTCCCCCTTATTGGCCAAGGAAACTTTCCTGAAGCGAAGGGAACTGATGACTTGACGTCGCAATACAGGAAAATGGTAAAATCCTTGCAGTGGATTGTTTTGCTACATGGGTGTGAAACGTGGACCTTAAGAAAGGAGGACATAAAAATATTAGAGGCATTCGAGATGTGGGTATGATGTAGAATGGAAAGGGCGAGTAGAGTTACTAGGAAAACAAACACTGAGGTACTAGAGATGATTGGGGAAGAGAGGATTTTAATCAAAGTTTTCAAGCTTCGACAGAGGAAATGTATGGGCCAAATAGTGAGGGAAGAGGTATTGCTAAAGAATGTTGTTAAGGGAAGACTATAAGGGAAAAGCAGAAGGGAAGACGGAGACAAAAGTTGTTCGATGACATAAAGGGTGGCGTGGGTTACCGGGAGGTGATGGATATGGCGATTAATAGAGAATATTAGAGCATATGAACCTACCGAAAGGTAGAAAAGTTATGAATGAATACTCCTACCTCCCCTTCTCACGGAATAAGCCGATCAATCGCTGATACCGGTCGTGTGAATAAAGCACTTGCGAAAGAAATAACGCATCTTTATTATTTGTATGAACCACTAAATTCATTTAAGTAAACAATCTCAATATATCCATCTAAGGAATTTTTTTTCAAAATTTAATAATTTTATCGCATTTTCTTACTTCAGACAAACTTTTCTGTTTTCTTAATTGTTATCACCATGTTGCTCTGCTAATATTTCTTGCAAAGTATTCACAAGATGCAGTTGACTAATGCAGACCGTTTGCTACGATAGCTGAAAATGACCAAAACTAAGTTGCAAAGAAAGGCGCCGTCTTTTCCCGGAGAGCTAACGATTAAAAGAAAAAAAAATACTTAGACAACCAATGCTTTGCGTATTATTTAGATGCGCTATTTACAGCTGTAAAACTTAACAGAAACTAAAGATGCAAACTTTTCTTTTCGTGTGAAGCACGCATTTGAAAATTTAAATCGAAAAACCCTTCACATTTTTTCCAACATGCAAGAAAATAAATATTGTCCTTTCATATTTAAAACCTCTTTTTTCATTCATTCCCTTAAAAAGCGTGGTTTTACTGTAAATCGCATGTTAATAATTTATAGTATCTTTAATTCCATTTCCACAATCAAAACGCATGCGTTATAAAATGCAAAGGAGGATCGCTGAGTCAGATTTTACAATAATAATTTCCTTTCTCAAAATTGTTAAAAATGGCGATTTTGAGAGGAATTGTTTTAAAAGTAAACAACAGTTAATACTCTTTTTGATTTTGCCGGAATCACTTCAGGAAATGGAAAATATCTTCATTTTTATTCGCTTATTCCTCTCCGATTTAGTCAATTAGTGAAGGATTAGCGTCCCTACTTAAGGAGCTCAGGCGGAATCGAAAACAAAGGGTCTTTTCGGGGCCCAAATTAAGCTCAAAGCACCGCCATAATACAACAGGATGACTTGGAAGAGGCAATTTTTTCTTTGATAAGTAGTTATGCTTTGGGTGGTCGTGGAATCAATACTCGCCACATTAGTCGATAATGTGAACGAGTCTTGCGGATGGCTTGAAGTTCTCCTTTAGTTAAATAACTTCTTGAATATGGAGAATTCATGCCCCAGTTATGTCGCTAGTTTTCACACTTGTTATTCCTTGGGATTTATATAGTTAATGTAAGTTTAATGAACCGTGGAAGAGATAGTAATGAATTACATATCTAGATATTGTTTTATAATTACTTTCACCATGGCTAAAAATAGTTGATTCGGACACCAAATAATATTTTGTGGTGTACCAAATTAGTCTTGAGATAAAAATGGTAAACTTATATTTTTTTTTTGGTTTAAAAGAGTTATATTTCTATTTTAGTAAAAACTTAGGAAACCAAGTTTCTTAACACGATGCAGCAGCCTACCTTCTGCACCTATTCTTCTCACGGTACATCTAAAATCTCAGATAAACAAATATTTGGAATTTCTTGAACGATTATAATTTAAGTCTTTATTTTCGAATGTATAGATTTTAGGATTTTTATACTCAGAAAGGTCATTAAAAAGGTACATTACTTTCATGGAAATGGATAAATAATAATTACAGTTGGGAATGAACTTCAGTCTTGAGAGCCAAAAATAAGTATAACACCAAAATGTGAGTCATAAATTTAGTCGTGTGTTGGGTGAAGTGATGTAAACAAAAAAAAGTTTCAACAAAGAGCAGTCGTTAAACGATTACTTTCGGAGATACAGGTATGCCTGGAAACGATTGAGACGTCGTCATAGCAGATGTTCAAAATGTCTGCCATTCGGACATTTTGAACCTTTGCCAAGCTTCCGTTGGCCGCCGCATTGAGGTACGATTGCGTTCACAAAACATTTTGTTCTGAAAGTACGTGAGTTTGCGAAACTCGGTGTGACTGTTGACCGGACATTAATGTTCTCAAATACCCACGGAAAACGGAAATCAAGAGGACGACGAAGGCTTTGGTTTGGTGCTTAATTTTGAATGAATCTAAAAGTAGAAATGCTGTGCATTTGCTATGATAATGTCCCAAACTTATGCAAAACTAAGCTTAACAAACTCTGTTTGCAGATGCATTTACATTCCATTCACTTCTAAAACCTAACGTAAATTTACGATACACTTCAAATTAGCTTGCATATTTATACTCAGAGTTAGGGAGGTATGGATGGGAAAACAGTGGGTTTTATGCTAAATTAAGATAATCCATGACAAAATATGGTAATCTCTAGCTATTCAATGAAAAAATCAAGTTAAGTGAGCGAATCTGTGTTAAAGTTCCTTAAGATAGTTATTAAGAAACATATAAGTCATGGGAAGATGGCGGTGATTGACAGAATTTTAAAAAATATATCAAAGACGATATCTTTTGAGCCGGTATATATTTGTTTAAATAATTTAACATATCATTTGTTATCTCATAGGAGGTAAAGGAAAATAAGATACGAATGTGCATTTATCCTTACACCTCACGCTATTCCTTTTCGTGTTAAGCCCGTTCTTTGCATAGTGTAATTTTTTTTCCTATCCAGTTTTACTGTGGACAATTTTATTCGTCTTCTGATATATACTCAATATAAAATTTACAAATTTAAATAATTATTATTTAAATTTGTAAACCTCCTCAGAATATTTTCGGCTTATTCGCTTCATTTCGTTTTCTGCCTAATTTTAGTCACATACTTAACCACTATATTGTTCAAATCGGTAACGTAGTTAATCAAATCAATATCAATAGCAAATCTGTACAATAATAGTGATGGTAAATATTTATTTACCCTGTGGCAATTATATTACCATCAATATCGTTTGGTGAGAATTACTTTTCAGTATAAGAGAACCCTCGCATTTCTAGGTTCACCGCAATTTTACGATTAATGATGCTAGTTATAGAATAGATATGGAACCCTTTCGCGAACTGCATCCACGTAATAGGATTTCGAGCGCAATGAGGGTGATTATTCCTTGAGTTGTGCACCCGATTCTTTCATCCGATAATTGAGTGCTCTCGTCTGATTCATCAGACCGCCTCTCGCATTGGCGCGCAGACGTGCACCAAGATAAGTGTTTCGATGGCTGTAACTTGGGAGAATGCGATTTGAGAGGAGTAATATCAGAGAACGCACAACTGCGGATCGATGTAGGTGTTGAGGTCGCGCACGAACCAAGTTTCAATTTGAGAGGCGCCTTGTTGGGATGATGATATGCGAACGCAAATGGCGCGCTAATAAGGGTCTTACGCTACTTGGGGATTAGGAAAAGTGTTATGGGCGATGATTACGGGGATGAACGTGAATCGCGAGAAGAGAATGGAGTCGGGCGCAGAGGCGGGGACTGGCGTTGTCAAATGTTCGCACTTAGAGACAATCGTGTTGCAGCGCGAAATTCACCCCTGGAAGCGTGACAGGGGCACTTGCGCCGACGACTTTTCAGCGCAGATGTGAAACTTGTAAATCGGGACATTTTAGTAAAAGCAGATTCGCAAGACCCGTTTTAAATGTGAATTATATCGGCTACAGAATATTCACCTGTTCCCGAAATCCAAACGTCCCGATTCTGAATCCAACAGTTATCTTTCGATCGCCCGTTCTATATATTTATGGCCAAACGGTTTCCATTTTATGTTCCCATTTTCTCGAAAACTTATTTCGTAGTTTATTATCTATGAACAGCGATGTTTCTTCACAGGTCTTACATGCACTTAACGTTCATTCAAGGTTTACTTTTTAAAAGATTGTATTGATTATCGTAGTCCAGGACCAGTAATCTAGATATACGTAGAGAATCGGTGATGTAACTTAGCGACACAAATGTAAATGAAAGGACAGAAAGTCACATCGTATCTTAACATCGATATATACTTAAACATAATTAACTTATTAAACTTTTAAGATGTATATATCCTTTTGTATCTCACCTAGAATGATGGATGAGCGTATTTTCTAGAAATTTTAAAATATACTTAACGACAAGTGTTTGTTTTAGGTTTTATTACGTAAAAACTTTCCCATTTTATTAAGGACTTATCACCTTGGACGATGCTTATTCTCAAACTTGTCATTGGGATGAAATTGGTGAACTTATATTTATTTTAAAATTAACGGAGGTCTTCACTTTGCGGAATTTTGACACAACGAGGATTTGATGAATTAAACACTAATCCACAGAGTAGAATGTGGATTGATAAAAGTTTTAAATCCCTTTGTTCTTTTAAAACTGTTTATTCCGCAAATCCTCGTTATTTTTATTGTGCCTACAAATATTTGTAAGTAAATTATTCTATTTATTATTCTAATCTGAAACTTGGTTATGTACATGTAACGTGAGGAATGGAATGCAGTTTCTTCAAGGACACTTATATAAACAGCACTAGATATTATTGATAATAATTGATATATTATATAGCCTTTCCTTACACCCTATCTAGCGGCTACTTTAATTTTGTTCATCAGATATTCTTGCATTTATTTATGCTGACTTTATTGATGGGACATTCATGGGGACCAACTTTACACGCCGACCGTAGCTCAACTTATGTCCAACTGTATACCAACTCAACCATTAAAATACAATAAGACCTAATGCCCAAATACTTTAATTGTAGAGACTCTTTGTCTGTATGAATTCCTATTCCCTGCTTTTCAGAATGACTTCGCTCGTCCCATAGTTTCAGTTGGATTTGTACCTGTGATTTCCATTAAAGGGAAGCATATTCACTCTGATACCCGTCAATCTGAGTGGAATACCCACCAAAGGGAGAATTGGCAACCGGCTAACCTTACCCTTGCATCAGAATGGCGCGAAGATGGAGGCTTTGTCCGCTCAAAAATGCATTCGTCAACTTCCGCTTCGGTGGCAACGGAGCCCTCTCTTGATCCTGTAATGGTTTGCAATTTCTTCGCCCTCATCCGTCGAACCCGTCAATTGCACCATCAGCTACGCATGTCTGGATTACATTGGATTAAATATCGACCATTACGACGAGCTTCTGTCGGGGACATGCGCTTTAACGAGACAACTTCCGAAGCTGCATTTGGGCCCCAATTGACGCCTATCGAATTGTGAGCATACTTTTGCTGCTGCCACGATTGCAACTGATCCTCCAAATCTCGCTAATTAAGTGTGTGAGAATCGAAAAGTTATCATCAGCAAAACACGTAATGGTCATTCCTCGCAATTTCACCTGATTTTTCTTCTCCATTGCCTAGGAGTCGCTAACGTTTTCATTTATGGTTTCGAACTAAGCTTAATCCTATGTTTACATGAAATCCTAGACATTTTACTTCGAAATGCATCAGTGATACTATTGAGTTTATTTTATGCTAATTAAAAGGACTCTTGTGCAATACTACCAGCGATTAACTCTTGGTGTAAAAGATAATTACAATGAATGTGTCGATATCTATTCTAATAAAACCAATCCTGTGCAAACTTGCTGGGTAGAAAGTTAAAAGACCTTAATAGAATAAAGCTGAGGCAGCTTTAAAGGAGATATACATACTAAAATTATTGAAATATTCTCTACAATAATGTAAGCTAAATGCGAAACTGCTGAGAATGCCACGCATGACTTCTTTCACAGTAAACAATGCAAGAAAAAAATCTAGAAAGCCTTTTACTGTATATGAGGATTACAATTATCAGTGAGATAAGTATACTGAGCTAGAAAAAGATTTTGGCAACGGTTTATACTTAATCATCAAGTTTTAGCTACGCCCTCCTCAAAATACTATGTGTTCGTCAATCGGTGTTATAGTCATTGCTCTTACTGAAATAGATTTGATTATTTAATGTTGTAGGCAGAGAATCTTTCAAAAAAAGTTTCTATATAAGGTTTTATAAATTACTATTACCGTTGTAAATTACTTATCTGCGTAGTTAATGAGCCATTGTGGAGAAAAACGCTCTAAATAAATTGAAAAGATAAAGTGGAAACTAAACAAAGGATTTACTTGCAGGGTGAAGAGTGATTGTGTGATTTTAATTGATTTTTCCACGGGTATAAATGTTTCTTTAACTATCTTCTCTTCTTATAATTTCCTTGCTAAACTTGCATTACAGTAAAGTCACTTCCTCCACGATGATCTGGTAACTGGCCCTCATTTATTAACAATACTTCTCACACTTCCGTATCCACCCTTTGACTAATCTTATTATACATACTCCTTTAAGTTCCTCACTTCATGTAAACTACTTTTTACCCTCTCTATTGATGACCACACATATTCTCAGGTTACAACTTTCGATCGATCTGCATCCGTCCTTCCTGCTTCTTATAAGCTGCGTAAAACACTTCATACTTCACGTTGCCTTTTCATTGGTCGCGTTCATTCATCAGCTATTCAGTGTCTTATTGCATACTTTAAGTTACACCAGTGTAAAACATGGAAAATACTTCCGAGCAGTAATCGAGTCAATGGAGTATGAATTCAGAAAAATTACCTTTAGAATATACTATCCACCCAGGAAAATATGTTTTCAGGATTATTTTTGAAGGAGCAAAATTGAATAGCGTATATCGTAAGATTAATTGTCTCGGTTGCCTTTCGTCTGTATTTGATCATCAGGTTCATCTTCGGAGTTATAATTTTACTTCGTCTAAATGCATAAGTTTTATATTTAGGACTCAATGGCGGACTTTGGAAGATACTTATGTTGACTATGAGAGAATATTTCTTTGAATTATCTGAAAGAAAAGTTATATAATCGCCGTTATTGAACACGATTTTAGATCCTCCTTTCCACCTTGATTCCTTTGTGTACCATTTTTCATCAATCTTTTCGAATCCTTTATTCATATAACACTAGAGTTGCCTGCATGCTTTGGTTCGGACAAAGTATGATATGGAGGAGCAAATTCATTTTACCTATCCAATCTTCCATAATTTGTTTCCGCTGCCGATATTCGCGAGAAACTCCTAGAAAAGCTCTCAAAGGCAAAGATTAATAGAAGGGCCACTTTTCCTGTGTGCTTGGACCATGTTAACAAAGGTGGGGGCATATATCAAACAAAGGCCTTGTTAGCGCTACACGCAGACGCCAATTATAAGCTCGCTTCCGAAAAACAACAGTTCTTTCTCTTTCTTTTACGCACCTCCCATTAAAAAAAGGAAGTCCTCCATTCTCCGTGCGAGAAGTAATTACTACACGGGGAATATTCTCTCTCTCCGCTGCTTGCTCATGTAAATATCATTTCTCCAAACAAATCAGAAATTCATTCGGTCATTCGAGTTTTTCTTCCCGTTTTCCGCGTTGCCGTGTTTATGGGATCGGCATTCCAGTTAGCGAGCAATGCATTGGAATCCTTCGCCTCTTGAGGAAGGCCTCGAGTAATTGGAAGGGGAATAGGAATTGATGAGAGGGGCCCCCGAAGGAGGAAAAGAAGAAGAGAGGAATAAAAGTAGAAACACACGGAGGAGCGGCTTCCATTTTGGACAATGCTCGCTTCCTCCGTTTCTTTTGTCGACGATAAAAATATTCAAATGTAAGGAAATGGGTTTACGGGAGAAGACTAGAAAGTTATACAATGTGGGTAAAAAGTTTGTAGAACCAAATTGTCGGATCTTATATTCCTTGGCGAGAATATTAGAGAGTGAATATAAACATCCCAAGGAGTGTTTTAGGATTCATATGACAATAAAGTGTCTTTATATGTATGAAAATGCATTCATAACACAGTTTAAACAGATGTACATGCTCAGAGTACTTATAAATTCAGTTTGTAGAGATATTACAGTATAATAATTTAACTTAGCAGTTTCAAGGCAAAGCTGGTTCTTTGGTGTCATCTAATGGAATCCATGCTATTAACTTAAAGAATGAAAAGATGCAACCTTTACCCGTAACACGAATTTTTTTATATTTGTCGTAAACTTTGAATCTTTTCAATCATTACATTATGGAGATCTACTACAAATGTATGCCAGAAATAGTTGATATTATACATGATATTTCCATATGCCAAGTATTTATACATTCATAATTGGTGATAGCACATAGCTGTTGAAATTTGGAACAAGAGGTCCGATTGCTAATTTCAATTCATAGAAATATAGTCAAAGAATATGTAATGTAGTTGAATGTAATGTAATTTAGTTAAATTAAAAGTATATTCAGGCAATGAAATTTGCATAATATAAGCATCACTATCGTTTTCACCCAATTATTTGTTGCTTTTATTTCGGAGTGCGTATTCTCGCAACTGTGATAATTCAAAACTTAGAGAGTACTTCATGTTCCCCTGAAATTGATTCTAGAGAGTGAAATCTTGCTATGCATACAATAAAATAGTAAGTATTCTTTCAGAATATTTCAAATCTTTTCGAAAACCATTTAACTTTTTAAAATGTGATCTATCTAAATTTTCACTTTTATTCACGTACTTTGTCGCTTTTTTTCTCTTGCTTATATAAAACATTGTTGCGTTAGTTATTATGACTTCGTTTCTCGAATTTAGATCGATTATGGGACTTTTGGGACGAGATGGAGATATATGGTCAGTCTACTTATTCCTATTTCCAGTCCTAACCAGCACAGCAGTTGAATCTGAGAGCAAAGAATGAGCAGATGGGCATAAGAATGGGCAGATATAAGAAGTTAATTCCGAATAAAACCACCTTTACTTCATCACACTATTCTTTCTTGTTGACTCCAACAAACATCGTAGAGGTCCCGATATACGAAGCTAAGGCGACAGAATAAGTCCTCAAACGAATCGACTCTGAAGTGAATTCATCTTCGACCCTCACTTCTCGTTAAAATAGTTCTGCAATGCAGTGAGCTCTTAAATTGATATTAATTGTTTATTTAAACGGAACGCGTTGCAAATGAGCTTTCCGTCGAGGAAGTACAGGTCGAGTAAGGGATTACTTGGTATTGACATGGGGGTCTGACCGCTTCGATAACTAAGAACCCTGATAACACTTGCATTATAGAAAAGGGATGCAATGTAAAGAAAATCGTAACTCACGTAAATTTGTATCGAGTATTTGAGCACACGTGAAAATAAATTACTTAAATCGGAGATATACAAGTAATTTATTTTAGTTATTGTAATTTGAGTAGTGGAAGTATTGTAATTGTGTATTATTGTACCTAAGGAGATATTGTGGTTGGCTATTGTTTAATAGCCAATAACTTTTTATTACTCTGCTTAGTATTGTATATAATATCTTATCATTGTACAGTATATACTTTTTTCCACCAGTCTCTTTTTCGAGTATATACTGGAAGCTGTTTCTATTCTTCTGGAAGGAGTTATCTTTTGAATTTAGATTGAGAGGCATATTCCTCATTAACACGATAAAATTTCGAAGAGGCTTCTTTTAATGGAAGAAATCGATTAGTGTGTGGCTTTTGAAATATGCAAGGAATCCTAGAATTCTGATTTCACAAATTGTTTGCTGAAGTGTTGAGCATTTTAGCTGTAAGCTGAAATGTTTGCTAGCCCAGAACTTGTTTACTCTATCAACAAATGAAAGCCATTGATATCCGAGGTGAAACCTGCCTCGTTAACAGGTATAACAGAATGAACGAAACGTTAATTACACGAGAGATTGGAATACATACAGTGTATTCCCAAATATCTTTTATTTGGGTCTAGATTAATGCTTTTGCACGATTCTCCGTTAATGATAAACAGATAAATTATTTCTTCAGATTTATTCGAGACCATTTAATAGTATTAAACTTCTTTCGTCCAATGATACTATTTTTAATTTAACAAAGACTGCACTTATTGTCATTTAACGACTGCGTTCAATTAAAGAATTTCATATATCAGTTATAAACTTAAACATTTGGTTCAAAGCATATAAATATTTTTCTTTATTATGAAGTAGATTGCTGGTATGTAAGTATGTATGTATGCTCACTTAAAAATCGAGAACCATAAGTCACACAACTTTCAAACTAGTACATTATCAAACCTACAACTCGCAAATGATAGAATACATCTCTATTACCTAACAGTTCCCGGTTCGAGCCCAGAGCTGTTGTACATTCCCTTCAGAAATACACGTTAACTTCGTTTTATCGGTTGAGCACTTACTTTCTTTTGCAGAAATAAATTAGAATGATTATTCGTCTAAAATCGAGATAAAGCACCCAAAGAAAAGTAATTCAAATTTAATTATATATATA
>KZ308731.1:1018200-1057741 GCA_000376725.2 Ladona fulva
ATTTAATTATATTTATATAAGTCACATGATTTTATATAGATATGTGGAGAATAAGAATACAGATATAATCCCATAGAGATGGTAAAAACTTCTCAATGATTATATCGTCCTAGTGATCACAATTTCGCATAATTCGGTGTCCTTTTTCCCGTTACATTTCCATCCCTTTGCGTGAATTTGGTGGATGGGATGATATAGGTCTTGCTGTGGAAAGAAGAGGGCGGAAAGAAGAAAAAAGAGAGATAGTGAAGGAGGTAAAAGAAAATGGATGGGAAATGAAACACAGAAGGAAAGAGGTTGAAAGGTGGAACAAGTGGATGTATTGATGAATTTGAATGTGCGAAGAGGGTGGGATTGAATAAAAGGCCACGCTCACGGATCGCATGCGAATAAGGGGCGAAAATACGCCGAGTTGGCGAGAAAGAGTGTGAAAATGGAGAGGGTTTGATTGATTAATTCGGGCCTTATTGGCTTTGGTGTGAGGTCACGTGGACTTAAGGAGTTGGAAGATGTGAAAAAGGGGCAGAAGATGGTTTGCTTAAAAGTTTTGAAACAATGGCGTAGCGAAGGGAAGAGTATGAGAGCTGAATTTC
Organism: Ladona fulva; assembly: GCA_000376725.2. Classification (NCBI taxonomy): domain Eukaryota; kingdom Metazoa; phylum Arthropoda; class Insecta; order Odonata; family Libellulidae; genus Ladona; species Ladona fulva. The sequence continues at coordinate 1,018,794 of KZ308731.1, forward strand.
AGCGCCACTGCCAATTCTACCAAGGGAAATCGAAAATCTTTCGGTAACCGACAAAATTATAATTGGGTCCTTCAATTTATAGGAGACGAAGCTAATGGGCTATTAAACACATATTCACGCTGCTCTACTCCACTTCCTTTAACACCACTGTTTTCTTTCAAATATTCTTGAAACATCTATACCTACATATATATCCTAAAAGCCACCCTTCGGAGTGTGGCAGGGGGTCACATGATTTTATATAGATAGTTATCCTCTCTTATGCAAATAATAATATGGTATCCAAAAAATCTCACTTGACGGAATGTATTCTTTTTACAAAGACTTATGATTAGAGAGATTTTTAATATATGTTAGTTTTTAATTTTCAAGAGAAAATCCTTTGTAGGATGAGCCAGATAAATTGGAAAAAGTAGTAATAATTAGGAAGTAAAGGGTGAAATATCGGAAAGAAAATATGTATTAGTTTGTAATGCAAACTCAGAAAGCATTTCATTTTCTAAGATTACTTCGTATACTTTCTAGGATTCCTTCGTGGTAGCTTAGAAATCTCTATTCAAAATTCTGGATACTATTCCTAGTACTGGAAAAAGAGACCACTAACAGCTATTCCTTTCCGCTTTAACCTCACGAAATCTCTTTGACGTCTGGTCTTGGAAATCCCGTTCGCCGAGTACGGAAATCACTGTATCGCATATTTCAATTCTGATACACTGCTTTCGAAACTATAACCTCCCTTAACGGAACGAGCCGCTCTGTGTTGTACGCGCTCTAGGTCCAAGACCCTCCTCGTGTAGATTCCATACATCGTAACAAAACTCAATTAACGAACGAACGAGCAAAAAATAAGCCACCTCTTTAACACTCGATTTACTACCCCTGAGAACGCAGTTGCTTATCCTCAAAGTCCTATCAGCTGACCTCACTAAATCTTGGGTGTTCATTTTAAACGATAAATTACTACTGAAGAGTACATCTAAATATTTATACTGACTTACGAATTCTAACGTTGCGCCATTATTGTGATAAAATGCTTCAGAGAGCGGATCATACTTTTTGTAACACATTTTTCTTCGCTGCAAATATTCACACCATTTAGTACTAAAGTCCAGGTTGCCTAATAATATGGATTTATCTTCCGCATCATGAATTTTCCTGTATATAACATTATCGTCCGCGGAGAACCTCACATTACTGTTTACGTTGTCTATTATGTCGTAGATTCAAATTAAGACAAAATTCGGTCCAATACCACTACCTTAGGGAACTCCTAATTATTCTTAAAAATAATCCACTTTCCGGAACTTACTCAATACATACGAAACCATTTTATAAATCATATCATACACGACCCAGTATCTCCATGTATAGGTTATTCATAGAGCAAAGTCACCTTTAAATAAAAAGGGGATAATGTAGAAGTAATGTGGAAACAAATGTAACGGATTCAAGTGGAGGATGCAAAAGAGAGGAAGATTGAATTCGAAAGGAAAAGTTTGTCGAATGAATTTCCCTTATGCAAATATTAGTTCACAATATTCACACGGAGATTGTTTTTATTAATGTTTGCCAATTTTCCTTTTGTTGACGTCGAATCCAGGCCTGAGTAGTGTTTTTCCTTCTTCTCCTACTTTAATTTTAATTATTGCATTAACAACGTACATTTAAATTTCAGTATCGCAAGTTTTTCCTGCCCTTTACTTCAGAGCATCAATAATTCCAACGCAATAATAATATGACATCAGTTGGCGCTTCCTATTCTCATTGAGGATGGCAGTATCAGTACAATAAGTAGCGATGCTTGTCCATATTGACCCTCGCACGCCGAACCATTTTCATTCGGACTGACACTGGCATATTTTTCACTATTCACCACCTTTGGGTCTCCTTGTTATTTCTTACCGGTTCTTTCCTCCTTTTATTGGTTCCTGCGCGGAATCTCTTCAGTTTCGATGGCGCCCACCCACGCCTCTTCCCATCTCATTGCCCACTCTAATCTCTACTGCCAACCCCACGCCTCTTAAAGCGAGGAAAGTGTAATCTTGGGACAGTCGGAAAGAGGAATGGAAAAGATTGAGAGGGAAGAGAAGAATAAAAGTGCGACGCAATGGAAGCTGTCAATGAGAAGTAAAGGGCCAGTTTGGGTGAATCGCTTTCAGATTCGAGGAATCGATTGCTGCCGAAGGAAGGAGAGATGGGCCGTGGAAAAATGCATGGAAAGGCTAAAGGAAAAGTGTCTGTGGTGATGGAGAGGCGGCGTTAGAGAGGAATGTTGTGATAGAAGCCGTCTCTCGACGACGCCCAAATTATTTAAAATGCTCTCGTGAAAATGATCTTTCTTAAGACAAACCATGAATACTTTGCGCAGTAACATATTATTCTGATACTAAACAGTGACTTTTAAACACGGGATTCATTAAATTCGGCACTGTACTCAAAAACCTCTCACTTGAGCTCAACTGGTGCTCTTAATGTTTGCATAAGAAAAGTTGTGAATTAAGGAAATGGATCGATCGTATTGCGTGATAAAGCGGAAATTGTAGTTTTATTTTTTGCAGCGAATGGTTTCCGCGTGTCCCTTTAGCGTCCTCTCTGAAACACTTGTAGTTATTATCTTTAGCATTGTAATATAAAATTATGACAGTAAATCATCATATCGTGAATTAGAACTGACTTCAAGTACCGATTTTTTCTTTCTTCTTATGTTTTTTTTCTCTTAAATGCGTTATTTACTTACATTAGATACGCATATTACAATAGCAACTAATACTATTTCTCGGTGTCTTTTTCATCTTTTCAGGCTTCTATTGCTTTAAAGCATTTTCTCTCACTTCTCTCGTTAAAATCTAGTACACACTACTATACTACTACTACTACTACTATAGATAGGAAGTAGGCGCTCCGCTATTACGAATCTACTAAAAGAATATCCTTCCTCAAAGTATTAGCATAGTTAAATGTGAGAATTCTAATAACCATTAGGAACTGGTGGAAAGCGGCCAAAATAGATGCCAGAAAACATTAAAATAAGAAATAATAATAAATATGTTATCGCATCAAACGGTATCTAAAAGAAACTTTCAATTTCATATGAGTCTTCAGTATGCAAGGAATCAAAAATATTTCTTTAAATAATCGTCGGAGTTCATTATTCTTATTAAAAACAGTTTGTTTACAAAGCAGAAGATTTTAACACTTATCACGTACAAAACTTTCTTTCATTTTATGATGGTTGATATAATATTTACTCTTCTATACTACAGCGTGTTAAAGAATTCGTCTGGAACATTTACTTTAATTGAATGGGCTCAAACTCTGATATAATCCATGTAATTCCAGTAATAAAGCGATGACCTACCTCATTTGTAAGGGCACTCAAACTTAAGTCATTATTAAATCCCGCTGTTCTAACCGTTGGAATCTACAAAAAGAACCTAAAATTGTTGGAATAACTGTTCGCTTTTTAATCGTAGTGCGGCTGCGATGAAAGCACTTCAGTGTCTGAGTTAGAATCGTAAAGAGAACGATCGTATATAATCGAAGCGATAATGTGTGGCGATAAAAGCAGCCTCCGAATTTTCGCCCCTCAATCGTTTCTTCTGTTTCACTCTCGCGAAAGGTAAAACTTCAGATCGTCTTGTGGAGAGGAATCAATGGCGCAAACCTCTTACTTCCGGCGGATGCTTTCAATATTTCTGATTCCTCACGAGCGGTCGTAAAGCGCGTTTCATTGCCACACCCAATCCGATGCCTTCTCTTGCATTCTCTCTGCTTGTTCCAATCTCTTTTTCCGTATAGGAGTAAGTTTGTGTGATGGAGGGCAGTTAAATTTCCCCACGTTGAGGTTGCCGTTCTGATTTTAAAGCAAAATAATTATCTTTTTAAGCCAGTACTAAATTCATTTTTTTCCTCTGACTGAATACATCCCCAACCCATCACTGAATATTTTCTTTTTGGGTTAAAATGACAAAGTGAAAGAATTTTGCCGATTCCAGATTTCGACGCAGATGAGAAATCCATCAGTAATGACAATCTGTTTCTTAACCGTCTATCGTGAAAGTCTTACGCAGTTTATTTTTAGATGATTACATTAATACATGACACCTCTGATATGTTTCATTGAAAATCTCAGCATTTTTTGTTTGATTACATTTCTTGATAGACCATTACCATTCACTCATGATCACTTTTGCTATGGAAACATTCTATAAGTAGTTAACTGAAGAAACATGTCTCTTCCTTTGGGAGACTTAGAATATTTTGAAACATTTTCCGTAAGGTTAAAATTGTATGGAATTGGAAACTGCACGATTCCCGGGTAGGTGTGGGCTGCGCGTTCAACTTTAATAGAGGCGATCCCGGCTTCAATTCCCGATGGGGGGCACTATAACGAAATGTAAATTAAATGTGAATTAGATGTAAATTTAGCAACACCAATACATGGAAACTGCAAAACGTTTAAAGTTAATTTATTCATTCCATACATCGCAATATTTCATTTCCTTTTCACTCACTATGAGATCTTCGTCTTATTTCCTTTCCATAGATGTGCATGATGGGAAGAGAAGAGTAGCAAATAGGCAATGTTAAAGGCCGTGCCTTTACTGTTTGTTGCATATGTATCACAATCACATCATTACGTTTAATTTTACAGAAACGCGATGATAACTGTGTACTTCTTCCTCTTTGTTGGACGCATAGAGTGAGAATGAAAGGAGCGCATCTCTTTCAGCAATATTGCTTAAAGTGAGCCCGCGTGCGTTCAGTGAATGCGATCCCTTGAAGAGTGACCGATGAGTGTGAGGGGCCGCGGTTTTGTGAGACGGGTATAAAAAATGAAAAGGGCGGCCTTGAGCAAATATCGCTCTGAAAAATTGAAAAAATGGCGGCGTTGGAGGATGGAAAGCGCTCCAAACGAAACGCTCGTGTCAATATCACTTGGAGAGTGACGTAAGTAAAAAGTGTCGTCGATCAGAAACGACTTATCGATAGATGTGTGGCTCCCTTTTTGTAGCATTTTTTTCTATCCGCGTCTCTATGGACAGCTTTTCTGTCAGTTTCATCCAAAGCAAATCCTTTGAAGAATACAAAGCACTGATTGCAATCACTTTAAAGAATGTTTCCTGTATTTTACGCTTAATTTTCTGGCTGGTTGAACTATGTTACGTGAATTATTTAGAAATTTAGAGATGGATGAGTTCATGGTAAATTGATAAATATGTTTAGATACCATCATTAATGCGGTTTACCTGTATTGACTTACGTAAGTGAGACTTTGGTGTTAAAGGAAGCGATAACCCAGCAACTTTAGACTTTACAAAGAAATATAGAACGGTGTACGCTTGAAATCACAAGAAGGGACAGGAAACGCAACACCTGGGTGAGAAAGATGTCAGGAGTAACAGGAATCTTAGATAAGGTAAGATCACTGCGATTGACGTGAGAACCATGTTATGAGAATAAACGGCAACCAATGAATATCACCAGTTCTCAACTGGACACCAAGAGATGTGAAGAGACCAAGAAGAAGACCAAAAGACATATGGAACAGAAACAGCATCAACTATTTAGGGGTAACACGTCAATGACAAGCTCAGAATAGAGAAAATTGGAAAGTGCTTTGGGAGGCCCACATTCAACCAACGTCGGATTGAAAATGACTGATAATGATGATGACTGTCACCGGGTTAGATAATCGATTCATAATTAATAGATAATTAGATAAAATAATAGATCGATGAATAAATGGATAATTATATCTAGAGATGTATCGAAATAGTTAGGAATAATTGGAGAAACGTCATACGCATATAAATACAAATGATAGCAATAAAGAATTAAAATTTTACGGAACTGTTACTTCATCGTTGTTTTTATTGAAGAACTCTTCCTACTAAAGTTTTCACATTCGCTTAAGAAATTGTGTGACGGTTTCATTACCTAGATCAGGCAGTCTTCTGTATTAGAGAATGGTATAAACGCATAAAAAGAGTTTAAAAGAAATACCCCTTTCCTGGGGGAAGCGTCTTCTAATCCGACTTATGAAGGATTTTAATCTCTGGATTACAGACGAAAGCGTGCTAAAGAATCCTTCCTCTGTAAACAAACACCCACTTTTAAACGACCCGATGATAATCTGCTCGTATCGTCTTTCACCCGCAGATGACAATTTGATTAATGAGTGAGAACAGCTCCTCCTCCGCCGAATGGGTATCGAATCACGCAATAAACGTACCAACGCTCGAATGCAGTCCCTCACTTCTAAATGCCTTTTTCATATTCTCCCTTTAATCCTACAACGATGCAAGAGACGCTACGACCTACATCCGGCCGAGGTTTCGCTGAAAAGGTCACTTGAAGAGTACATTTTTCAGGTAGGGCTGTAATACATTTACTTTCTATTTTGATATAATCGTCATTTAATTGAGAATGCTGCGAAGGGGAATATTGATTGAGTCTTATTTACACTACTCGAAAAGTTTACGTTCTGATGATTATATCAGAGAGAAGTGTTGGAAGGAACAGATGAAGGAAGAGTAAAAAGAGGAATTAGAAGATGAGCGACAGTTTAAAGGAAGGAAGAGGGTTCGCGGAAATGAAGAGAAGCGCAAAGAATAGAACTGAATGGAAAATATGACATATATTGACCTGTAAAAGCAGTCTACTAAGGAAAAATATCACTTCAGATTTTTCGAAAAAGCTATTGCAGCACATTCATGGACACTTATTAATATGGTTCTTTTAATTAATAAAGCAAAGGGATGAATTTTTATATAAAACAACTACTAAACTTATCATCACATCATCAAAACACTCTTAATGGGATTTTAATGTATTTTTATTACTGTCGCGTATGTAAGAAGCCAACACGTATCGTGGTAACACGGTAAATAGGGAGGAATGGGATTAAAGTGTATGCATTGGTTTTGAAGATTATGCCGTGTTATTGAGATCATCAATTTAATTTTTAAATTTATTTGATAATACTATTTGGTACTTGTTAGTCTTAATGTTAATTCATCTTCTCCATTCATTCTGAAACTCTGAATATTCCATTAGTTCTGATTCCAAGATAACAAGTGTCACTTCTGGATAGGGACAAACATGTACCTGTACGAGACGAGAATAGCATCTTACAGTAATTTATTAATTAACTTTCAGACCATTTACTATTTTCCTGGCGTTCCTTTATACGATCTTCCGACATGATATTCATATCCTCGCATAGTGTCTTTGCACTTAAAACAATCAGCGATTATTTAAGTCGCTGACACAACAAAACTGCTTGAATTCTAAATGAAGCTTATGCTTCATTTAGAATTCATAAATTGTTACAAAATGAACTATAAGCGGTTTCTGTATGTTACATTTGGTCTTAATGCAAAGTTTAGTAGTAAAAAATATTTAAATCCAAGTGACAATACTTGAATTGAAACGTAAGTTAATTTTTGTATTCGAGGACATGTACGTATTCGCTTTGATCACGTTCTTTTTACATGTAATTGGTGCAAAAGCTGCAAGACAAGTCTCAAATTATGAGAACAATACAAGAGCATTGAATTTGAACGGACTGCTGAGTCAGAGGCTGATCACTGCCTCCTTGTTGAGAAAGTTACACTCGCTCTTCTCAAGAAGTAATATATTGGGTGCGAATGCTTCCGATATATTACAAACCCTCCGAAAAGTATCAAGTTATTATGAGGGTCGAGAATTTCTTAGAATTTGATGCGAGGTGCTTGTGGGAGCGTATGAAAATAACAAGAGAGCAACGCGTAGTTTGGATGTTATTTAACGACCACAGCGAGAAGGGATTCGAAGAGGCGTGCAATGGTGATGAGATCACGAAGAAGTTCTTTCTTCGCTCGCGGCGGAGAATTGGAAAGATGGCGAAGAAAGGCGGTGGCGAATCCTCTAGAAGCATTAATACATTGAGTTTTCAGAGAGATTCTGTTTTTTAGTTTTTTACTCTTTCTCGTAAATGGCTGAAGTGTCTCGCGATGGGCGATAAATCCGAGTTTTACGAACCAAGGAGAATGAAACTGCTTCCGTCACTTAATGTTCGTGTATCATTTTCAGGAGCCATACGTCGCCAATATAAAACGAGGATTGAGACTGAAGTAATTCTCGCAGAATGTGAACAGGGGCTTTGGATTTTCGCGAGACGCCTTCGCACAATCATTGAGAATGCGGAGAATTCGTGTCTGTGCTTAATTCGAAGTAATTCCGCGAAGGAGATCTGCAGCAATGGTGAGGTTAGGATTCGCGTTGCAAGAATTCCTGAATGCCATTATACCGGCTATCGAGGTGTGGAAACCCAGTTGATTCGAATTATTGACTGATAAATGTTGAATTGAATTTGATTATACAGTAAAAATCAGACATTCGATGGAATATCAGGCAAGTTAATGAGACAATACTTAATGTTGAATGTTTATTGAAGGATAAAATATTTTTTAGTGAATGAAACATGTCATAATATTCTATCAGGTTAAATATACGAGGGTTAGATATATGCAAAGGTGTGAACAGAACTTCGTGGAAGAGATCATCCGGTAAGGGAGTTCTCTGTGCAGGACCGCACGCGACTAATTAACGATCCGTGTAAGGTCACTGTGCTTAAATAGAAAAATACGTGTTTTCAAATTTCAAACTTGCAAATGATATCTTACCTATGAAGGTTAAAACTCATTGCCCTCTATTAAGAATATCCTCCAATTAGAGTTACTTTTTGGTTTACTTGCTACATACCGAGTTCTTTGTAAGATAAGTTATATTTTGCGGTAGCATTTCTGTGAAATATTCGAGTTAACAATTTAGGTTGGAGAAAATCCAGGAATACATGGCTTTCCACGGTTTAAACACAACGTATCTCAAATGACCCCGTGTATTTCAAAGGGGACATCGGCGAGCGGTGTACATATCAATATATGCATTGAAAAAGAATGTTAGTCTAAATTGATACGTAAATTATTCTAAATAGAGAAACTGTAATTAGGACAATCTAGTGAGATTTATTTAAGTTTAAACACTATCATAAACGTTACATAAATGAAAACGTTATTTTTAAGGAAAGGTTGGACATAGTAGCGATTTTAAGTTTTTGCTGCTCTCGTTTAAGAAATAGAGAAGTTTTTGGTATAAAGTTCTGCTTTACTTTATTATTCTATATCAGCAAAGTTAGCTTTGCTATCGAATGCATAGGAGTCAAGTTTGTCGCAAAAGTAGAAGGGAATTACGACATTTTTCGGAGTAACGCATTAAAAAAGTAGTCACCTGCTACGTTTTGTTTTACTCGAGTAAGAAAATACTTCCTGCAAAAATTTTTTCAAAGAAAATACTGAATTTCACCTTTATGTTTATTAAAATATCTTGCATTTCTTAAAAACTTCCTAAAACGAATTTATATTACGGTAGAATATGCCTAGGCATAAACGGTAAAGTGGTTGAAGCATTTGTCATTGCATAGTCAAACTATATTATGTTCTAATTGTAAATTTATTGTTTATATAACTATCTTCTACCACTTAGATATAATAGTATATGCTTCCCTTCGGTTATTTGTATATTACCCTTTTACATGGAACGGGAGTGTATTGAGGCTGCTCGAAGCACTGTTTCTCCTTGCGATCCATGTTTGCAGAAGGGGAGTTACTTCTACCTAAGGTCCAGATGACTCCCCTTAAAGCATTGGAGTTATCTCTATCTGGGAAGTCATCTTTACCTCAAAAACAGCGTTTTTCATTGAAAGACGTATTTTTTTCATCTCTCTTTCTCTATCTCTCATGGTTTCGTTGGAAACATAGTTGTTAAAGTAGGAATCAAAGAATAGCTGTATATTGTTTTCAATAGTCTTATTCTGGCTGTATACGCTACATATATCCTTGAGAATAAATAATACCTATTTCTTGTAGAGACCAAATCGGTTGTTCGTTAAAGTGACCGCGATTATACGGATAGATTCTAATGACCTATTATTCTTTAATGTAATCATATATTTTTCGTAAATACCCCATTTTTAAGAATAATTTACATAAAAATACCATTTTGCAAGTAATATGCTACCATGACGATAGACAGTAAAGCTTTTACTGACTTCATAACTAACAGTTATTCTATACCAAAGATAAGTATTATATTCTAAACTTTCTGCTTCCATGCGGTTGCCTTTCCTGCATGATATATCGTGGTGATTCTTTTGTTCAGCCAAGCATACTTTCGTATTTGGAGAGATCATTCTACGAAGTAAATAATCATGAAGAGAGATGCTGGGAGGAACGGTCCATGCGTCTATCTAAGGATCGGAAAGCTCTTCTTTTACACGAACGCTGAGGTAGAATTTTTGAGGAATCTAAGAGTAAAACAAAACCCCCTTCTCCCAGTTGCCGTCAAGGTATAATATTTCGAGCTCGGCAATCATGGCTGCTCCTTGGGCACACACACTGAATATACAAGGAGGGGGAGTAGTGCGAGTCTGGTATCTTGGAATTTCTCAGGTGTAGGAATGGGCGAGGGAGGGAATATTCCAGGCACTTGGCGGATCCGTGGTACGCGAAACTTGGCAACACTGCCCTCTTCCCAACACGCCAAGCAAATATTTGCGCAAGACTCTCGCAGGGTCTCTTCTCAACCATTTCGAGCTTTTTTCCTTTTTCTGTGACTTCTTCCCTTTCCCACCCCTTTAAACAAGACCTCTGCCCCTCCTTCTTCCTTAGCATTTCCTTCCTCTTGTCATCCTCAGCCTCACTTCATTTTTCCCTTCTCTTATGTCTCCATTCTCTCCTTCCGCTCATTCTCCTTTAAATGAGAAGCCAAAGAAGGTCTCCTCATGAAACTATTCAGACTTCATTCAAAATGAAACATCTTATGAGAAAGTTTTTAAAACATTAGTAATAGAAATCATTTGCAATAAAAGATTATTCGAGACTTGCTTTCCCTAGAACTTTAAAAAATGGTATGAGTAGAAAAGAAGTTTCCCTGCCTTTTTCACCCATTTTGATTAAAATCGAAGAATATAGTATTGAAAATGTTATGATTTCCAATTCTCAAAACAAAACACGTAAAGGTTTAGCTTCAATTTATTTGGAAATTTAACCTGAGTATTATATTCCTATTCATGCTTCAAATTATAACAAACGAGCGAGCAACATCAAACTCTCAAGCTCTCAGGTAATACCTAACTACATTGAGCGAGTTACTGTCAGATGTGTGTCCACTAGCGAGTGGCTGCAAGCGAAATCGGCTCGGCAGTACATATCTACTCTCAAGTGGAAACGCACCTTCCTTCACATCATGTCATTCTCAGGATCTCTCAGATACTCTTAGAGTGTCTCTGATGCTCTCAGGTTCTCTCATAAGCTCTCAGGTTCTCTCAGATACTCTCAGGTTCTCTCAGACATTTTCAGGGTCTCTCAGATACTCTCAGGCTCTCTTATATACTATCAAGGTCTCGCAGGGCCTCTCGGATGCTATCAGCGTCCCACAGTTGCTGTCAGGGTCTTTCAGTTATTATCAGCTTATCCCAGGGACGATAAGGGTATATCAGATACTCTCAGAGTCTCTCAGTTACAATCAACTAATCCCAGGGACAATAAGAGTATTTCAAATACTCTCATGGTCTCTGAGAAACTTTCGGTGTCTCTCAGATGCTCTCAGAGTCTTTCAATAACTCTCGGATACTCTCATTGTCCCTCAGATGCTCTAAAGGTGCGTTTCTACTTGAGAGTTAATGCTGCCGGGTCCTTTCCTCTAGCAGTCAGTGGGTATACATCTGATAGTAACTCGCTGGAAGTAGCTAGCAACTACTACTCCGAGGAGGCAGCAACGTCGCCTCGCCGGAGTGACGTCATCATTATAGGCCGCCTCATATCTCTCCCCCCAATGCATTTAGGAAAAATCGCCCTCGCATATATTTTTTTTAATCATTTACATAGCGCGTACTAAAAATTTCAACTGCGTAGGATCAGATTTGTAGGAGGAGATCGATTTTTAATTCCGACGCTTATCAAAGATCAATAAATCATGGTCGGATATCAGAAACGCGGATTTTGCTTCACGACTAAGTTTGGTTTTTCTGTGACTCCTGGTCATTGTTCCACAAAGGTGTGAAGATGACCGAGTCATGGATTTTCGCGAATTTACCGTGTTTTGATTTGGTTTACGGCGACTCGCATAAAGCAGGAGATCGATATTGACTCTTAATGTATATAATTTTAAAGGCAAACAAATGTTCTTTCAAACGATGTATGACATGTCCCAATATAATAGCAGATCATCAATGGGTAACGCGTCAAAATCCGGGTCTATAACATTTTCAATCCGACAGTAGGTGAGAGTTTGACGTTGCTCAATAGGCAGCTTATATATAATATTCGAAGTGTCTGTCCGTCCGTCTGTCTGCTCCCCTCTCTCACTCTCAGAAACGGCTTGATGTAGAGATATGAAACAAACTGCATTATGTTTCTGCCAATTTGTAAGCCCCAGCAAAACTATTCGATTCTATATTGCGATAATTTGAGATTGAGTGGTGAATTTGTCCATGAATACGAAAGGCCATGAATGAGAAAGACCCACTTTTCTTTGATTTCTCAAGATTCGATGTCATAGAAGCAAACGCTAGGGAACTATTGAGATTCCTAATTTGTTCCAAATATTATTTAGTCAAGTCATCATCTTGCAAAATGATATCCTCCAAGATAGGCTGACTTCTAAGCGATTGCAGTGATACTTTACCATTGTGGCAGCAGACCTTGTAACCATTGCCTACCTCCTCGTTCTTGACATGAAGCGCGTTACGATGTTGTCATTTGTCCGAAAATTTACCAATGTAATGTAAATAAACATCATCCTTCCAACCATTATCGAGAGCATCTAAAAACAATAGCCCCTTTGTTTCACTCTAAGCCTTCTCAGCCTGTATCCATCTGTATTTCTTTGTTGGTCATTTCGTTTTCTGTTCTCCTCTTGATGTACAATTCTATGGGTCACTAAGTTTTAACTACTAAGTTTTAATAGCCAGTATCATAATGCGCTTCCTTGGCAGTTCCAATACTGACATGAAAGTAGGAACACAAAATATTTTATCATGCAGGAATTATTTTCAAAACGATACATAATAAATAAAGTTCAAGTGAAATTTCAAATGTTGCAGTATTTTATATAAGTAGTAATGAAAGGTTTTCGCTCGCTTACCGGCGATATCGAAAGTAGTTACTCCTCTGATAGTAGATTACCGTGAAAACGCCTAATGTCGATTGCTACTCGCTTCTCCATGTTGGAATAAATCAAACACATTTGGTTGGTTGTACCAAAAATCGTTTGAAAGTATGAAGACGGAATAAATTATGCAGTAATTAAATGCAGTAAAAGCGAATCTTAATTAATGAAATTCAGTTGAAATTTCTATGATTGTAATATTTTACATAAGTAGTAGTGACATATTCATAGCCCGCTAATCAGCAATATCCAAATAGTTATTCCTCGGATAGTAGAAGACTGCGAAATCGACGATGAAATGAACAGATCTAATGTACCACTAAATTCAAAAAATATTATTTAGAACGTTTTCAGCGTACCCGGGTTTAGAGAATCTCTAAAATTAACTGATGCAATTTCAAGTACAAGTTCACTCTTATACCAATTCTTTTTTTTTCACATCATCATTCATGAGCAATTACGTTGGTATAGACGAAACTTGTTTACTAAAGACGGTTAAATAATAAAGAAGCGATATTATTAGAAATATATGCGCATTTTCAAAAATTCGTTTAGCGTAGTTAGCATAAACATAGAACGTTGAAATTTACGGAATCGTTAGAAAGTGATTTTATCTTCCGTTTCCCGCAAAAGCTTTATATCTAATGGCACCAGGTTCGATGCTAGGTAAATTCTTAGTGCAAAATGTTCAAGAAATCATTTATGGTGTTTCAAGGTAAGATAGAGCGTTGAAATTCAGGTCATCGATAAAGACGACAAACCTCAATGGTTAACCTAAAGGTTTTTACACTGAGTGTCCTTAGTTCGATGCTAGGGCAATTTATATGACCTACGTTTACGAATTCATTTAGGATATTTTCCATTGAGATAGAAACTTGCAATTCACGGTGTTGTTAGAATGGATGATTGTCTATCGTATGCCGTATAGCCTTTTGCCCTAAAGGCCCAGGTTCGATCCCAAGACCATTCGAATGACCGAATTTTCAAAAATTCGTTACGGGATTTCCCGTTCAGGTAGAAGGTTGACATTCGCCACATCTATTGAAGATAGGTATTTCTATCGTATGCTGTAAGAATATTTGTCCTCATAGACCCAGGTTCGATACTAGGACAATTCATATGGACGTATTGTGAATAATTCGTTTAGGGTAATGTAGTTTGTGGATGGAACTCGGTGTATGGAAGGCGGAGTGTTGCAGGAGGTGTACAATGCCTTAGTTAATCTATCTTACATTAAGCTTGCAGTATCCAAGCAACTTTTACTCGTATAATGTATATCCACTACCACTTGATCCTACATATACTAGTGGTGATCGTATTTCAACAACAACAATAGTAATAATAATAGTAATAATGAGGTGGTTATACCCACATTTCACCTAGAACTTTTCAATTTTGTTATATACCCTTTTAATGACTTTTTCGACTTTTGTTACGAATTTTCCGTTATCTTTGTCTATAGGGAAAAAAGTTACTACAATAAGAATTCTAGTCTCCATAAAAATTACAGCATATAAACGGAAATCATTGCTTAAGATTTTGCTGTCATGTCTTATTAAATATATTGTTGAACGCATACAATATCGTTTAGGGAATACTGATAGACTGAAGAAAGTGGTCAGATTGGATGAAATCTGGTTATTTAATTTCAGTTCCCTTACTTTAGCATCGAATCGTCGTACGCCTTGGAATTGTGTATTTCACTACTGATGTAATGGACATTCCAAAGCGAAGGCTCTTTGTCCACAGATTGCCCCTGGAGGAGGACAAGTTGTCGCCTCCGAGGGCAAAGTGGATCCCAATTACGCCCCCAAAATATGAGCACAGTTTCCGGCTCTAATTACTCCTAAGAGTCCCCATCATCTGTATTCGGATGAGCGCCACATTCTGTCTCAATCACCCGTTCTCGCTTGCATTCTCCAAAGAGGGCTTTACTTTACAAATTCGTCCGAATGCTTCGCTTTCCAATGTTGTTAATTAGGAAAAGCTTATTTGTAAAGAATTGAAGGATTATTTAATACATTCCTTGCTCAAAGGATGCAAGTTGCAAGATGTATAGATGTTTTAATTGCAAAGTATACCAAATCAAGGCGTCACGTTGATGTAAGCGCTGTGAAATTCAATTAGTATCCAGAAGTGCAAAGGCGCGTATTCAGTGTGGCCCGATTCCGTCAGAACTGAGGCTCTAAAAACGACAATGTATGAATTAATTTAAAATTTTACTTCTTTCCTTTAAAATAATCTCCATCTGAATCGATCCACAACTGCAATCGATTGAAAATGTTTTCCAAAGAGCAATTCTAGTCCATTTGTAGAATTGAATTTCAAAGTGCAGTAAATTCCCTTCCCTGTCCTTTATGGTGTCATAGGAGTCTTATTTTATCGCTAAATTAAGTTTGGGGAATAACCAGAAGTCTTCCGCAGCAAAACTCGGCGAACGAGACAGATAATCCGGAACTTTGATCCCCTTTCTGTATGAACTTCGATTTGTTTGCGTACCACTATGAACAGCTGCAGCTGAAACTTCAAGGTTTGTAAATAGCCATTCGCCTACAAAAAGCACTATAGAGCAAAATTTAAAGAAAAGTGTCCTGACAAAATCGGAGCTCACTGTGTAGTTAACCTTACGCTTGCAGGATATTTAGCATTGAACATGAAAGAGGGCTTCTAAGCATTAGCCTTTTGAAATTTAAAATTTTTAGGATTGAATGCGGGCGAATAACTTTCAACTTCAAAAATATGTAGTTCCTGGCAGAATCTATGGGAAAATAATCTTATGGTGACGTTTGGCAGAAGGAACAGAGTGATATGATACATCTTGACACATTAGGAACTGATTAACTTCGTTTTCAAACGGACTGAGTGTGACAAGAAGATGTGGATGCGGATTAGCTAATGACACTGAACGTTTGATGCGATAGAGGTGCGAAGTTGGAAAGGCCAATTCAGGATTGGTTAGATTGGAAGGCAGCATAAAACTATTAGAATGTGCCACTGAAAACAGCTATGTACAGAAGAAAATACAAATGTTCATCCGGGGAAAAGTTAAAACTATTTTAATTTAATAGATGTCCTTTAAGCAAGGAAAGAATTTCATAGATTTTAGATATAGATTGGAAACAAGTTAGCAGAAACTGAAGAGGATTATGAATTAATAATGCTGACGGATACAATCCCAGCAATAATAGTGATTAACAAATAATAAACAAATAACAAATATTAAATAGTGATTATTTCTATAGGATATCTAGTAAGGGATTGCTATTACAACGACTAAAGTAATAACAAAAATTTAACTACGGTTAAGTAAATTCAAATTATTCATAAATCAGTTCAATACATTCCGAATTATCTTGTGGAAAAAGGGCTTTAAAAATTAGCTGAAGGTAAACGGAAAGAACTTTAATTTGATCGATCTCAACAAAGCCGTTGCTATCGGTGAAATGCCTTGTGTCGGCAAGGTGGTTGTTTAAGCAAGATTAATATAATTTAAACTTCAGTGTAGTAAGAGTTGAGTGAAGTAAAAGCTGTCAATAAGATCCGACTTTCCGATAGCTTACCATCATATTGTGGCATCTAACTAACATACTTCAACGCCTCATTCTTTCCATAAATCACGTGATGTCCTCTGTCAATTTGATTGCTTCATATCAATCAAGAAGTGATCGCAAATGGCATACAAAAGATTCAAATTTCAACGGTAAGGAATACAAATACGAGCCCAGATATAGTAAAAAGAGGCAATAGCTAATAAGAGGCGAAGAAATGGAAATGAACTGGAAACTTAAAAACGAGTACAAAAATCATTAAATGTACTACAAAAGGATATTTTGAATTTTTCGTATTAACATATCAATCTTGATCATGAATATGTTCATTTTCAATACAATTTTACTTCTTAAACAAGTACCAACATTTCAGACTGAGATGGTAACTGCAGTAAACTAAACACGTAATTCAGTCACCTCTCTGTAGTCAATTCCCACCAAATCGCACTGACAAAAACTCTCCGTTCGCTCGGTTGGAATCGCCCTCAGAGATTCGCGATCCAGATGCTCGACTGTCTCAATCGGTGATTTGTGTTTGGCATTTCAGAGGTTAGCCAAATTGAATTAGCGACTCCGTGGAAGATACGTGAGAGTCGACATAACACGTTGACAGATATTCGATAAAGATTAGCCGATTCTCGCAAATGCGATGACATCTCATTTCGCGTGTCAAATCAAATAAAATATTCCTCGGTGGTGAACTTGATATACAACTGAAGACGTTGAACCCAATTCTCGTTTTAGTTCTGCTGAAAGGTTTTCTGTTACGTTTCTTTCGCATCGGCACGTAAATCCCCGTTTTTATTTTTTCAGAATGTAATAATTTACAAGTTAGATTGAGGGACAACAACTACCTGTTTAGGCATTAAATCGAATCTCACGTTAGGCAGCCGATACCGACGTCCAATGAATGATACAATTGTTCACGGAATGTTCAAACTCAATACGGAAGGAAGCTTACATTCGGATGGAGAAAGAAACATCAAATTGAATCACGAATTAAAAACAAACTATTATTCGGATAATATTGGAGTAAAAGTAAAGAAACTTCGTAATCTAATTAATTCTTGCTATTTTTGACTCACAAAGAAAAGCATCGCTAAAAGTTTAAGCAATGATTTTTTTTAAATTTGTTTACATCATTAACTTGGATTAACAGCATTCATCTCCTTTAACATACTGAAGCATAACAATTAACAAAATATTTTGACGTTATTTCACCTAATGGAGTCACTCTATACTAATCCTGTCAACTTAATCATTTTCATTTGTATAACTTTTCTCTGCCATTACAGGTGTATGCTAAAGTCACACAACTGAATTTGATCCATATAAATTTAAAGGCAAGGGACAGTGCACAGTTGGGAAATTAAAAGTTTCTCCTTTCACTGTGAGTTTAGGATGTAAAAAAATATATTGGAGATGTAAATTTTAATCCTCAGCGTAATAATCAACAACTTAATCTCCATAAGATATACTAAGGTGCGGCAAAGATCTTGAAGATAGATATAAGTAGCGAGCTACATTTACTTATCTACTTTGTGAAAATGCTTATGGCAATATTTAAAAGAGGCAGTAAGAAGAATGCTTCCAAGAAAATCGTCTAAAGTGAATATTTCCACATGCACATATATTCCGTTTTCTACCAATCAATTTTTTATTATTAAACCTTTGGTCTCCATGAAATGCGTTCGATGGAAGAGGAGACTTTCTTAATGTGTCTCTAATGTGTCAGAATATTTATTATTCGTCATTATTTTTTTCAAATCGAAGGCGTAATTATACGTGAGTTGAGTCGGCATTTATATCATAATAGAGTTTAAAATTTTGTACATCTAGAAAAGAAAATGCCATGATATTGCGACATATTATTGCAATGTTACCATGATACTTATCTTAAGGTCCAATGCACACTTTAGTTTACTATATGCGGCCCAGCACGTCAGAAAATGCTATTGTGTATTTGTTGTAAAGAAGAACAGTTAGCTGTCTACACTACAGAATTTATTCGACCGGTGACGTCTATGGGCTGATAACTTTCACGAGACCAGTCGAATACAAACCTCTAGCGGAATCTACGAAGTGTTTTTCTTTCAGGTTTCAGCGTATATAGTACAAAAGCTTACGCCTATGCGAATATAGTTTATTTGCTATAGTACTTTTGCCAAAACATTCACATACTTTGAAGGTATTTTTCAGATTTACTTTTGTACATATTGGAGCAAGCTGCGCTGCTGCGGGGTAGTATATAATCATCGAGGGGCTTAATGAAAAACCAACTTTCATACATAAATGTAATGCTGTAAGACTTGCCATTATACCAAATACGAGACTTATACATGATACCAAGGGTAAAGCAGATTAAAAATTTGGATATATATGTATACATTTCTGACCCACTGGAAAGTTCATGTTTCTTCGAATGAAAATCCTTGTAGCAAGTCTGACAATTACCTTAAGGGAAAACTCAAATATTGAGTTTTCGGAAGGTCTGTGGGTCAGTCGTAGATGAATAAGACAGAGAAGTCCGAGAGGGATATTAAAGACACCTGTTACCTTAAGAGGCACTTTTTGAGGCGTCGCATGGAAGCGTAACTTTGGTGCGACAATACGAAAATGGTGCTAAGGAATGGATGTGAAAAGGAGAGTCCCCTAGGGGGCGTTGCATTGGAGGGTGTATGGCTAATTGCGTCCATATATCACGAGGCCCTTGAGGGAGGGAAAAATGGGCAAATAAAGGGGAAAATGGGCAGAATATAAGACAATGGAAGCGGATAGGGAAAGAGAACCGAAATGAAGAGGAAAGCGAAAGTGTGAAAGGATGTGGAGAAAGAGAACAGGAGAAAGTGCGAGCGAAGAGAAAAGGGAAGCTAACCCTTGTCATCCTACGTTTGGTCGAAAATCAGAGGAAGCAAAGGGACAAATGGAGTGGATAAATAATGGAAGAATGACAATTCATTCTAATCTGCTTAATTGTGATAACGCTTATTTAACCAGAGTTGGTTATTACGAATTCTTTGCTCAAGGGATATAATAAAGATCAAATTTATGGAGAATTATTAAAAAATACTAGGAAATTACGTTTACTGCCATTTGGATGCGTATCAAAATGACCAAATGGGCTGAATGCCTCAATTCTTTCTGATTTGCTCCTTTGGGTTTCATAAATATACGCTCTATTGGACTTACCTACGTCTCCTAGTTACTCAGTTATTCTTTCACATTCATATTGCTTATCTGTTGAACTTTGAGCGCTTCAATCTAATGATTCAGCTCCACTTTGGCGTTGCTTTCTTTTAATTTGATGTATGGCTTCCTCGAGATTGAAATGTTTGTAAAGCTCACGAACTATTTCACACCACCAATAAGTTTCAAAACATCCTTATAGGCCCTCAACCTTATTTTTGTTTCTTTGTGAGTGATTTTTTTTATCTCCTCCATCAAACTTTTATCTTAAAAATGCTTTCAATGACATCACTGTGATTGGTTTTTTTACAAACTACAAAAGTGATTCAAACTTTTAAAAACAACACTAAACCTAAAAAAAAAACATCAAATTACCACATGTTACCCATGAAGATGCGAAAAGTTAAAACCAAATTTTACTTTCTCATCATAGAAAAACTACATTTATGGAGAATTGTCAAGTCTTATGGACAATGTGCATTGATGTTTACTCATTCCATAACTCCAACAGAATTGTAGGTATATCTAGAAGTCTTATCAAAACAGATTTGGGTATTATTATTATTATTGCTATTATTCATTCAAAAGGCTGAAATATGGAATCTTCGAAATTTCTTCGAAAGGAAACAATTGAGTCAGAACCGCCCGTACAAAATTAGTGGAACGAATTTAAATGTAGTCGACTCAGTAGAATATCTTGGAATCAGCCTAACCAATAACTTAAACTGGAGCACACACATTCGAAAAATATGCGGTAAAGCAACTAAAAAGCTCGGTTTTATAAAGCGTATTGTAGGTAGATGCGATGAAAAAGTTAGAGAGCGATGCTATTTCACGTTAGTTAGGCCCCATCTGGAATATGCGGCTAGTATATGGGACCCAGCGGATGAAACGAACTCTCGCGAACTCGAGAAAGTGCAGCGTAAGGCGATACGTTTTGTTAAAAAGTGCTACGATAGAGAAGCAAGTGTAACGCAAATGCTCTCAGACGCAGGTTGGGAATCCTTAAAAGAAAGGAGATTAGAAGCTAGGCTGCGATTGTTAGATAAATTCAGAGGAAATACATTTTCGGATGACGTAATTGATATTATGCGACCCCCCTGCTACTTTGCCCGATCCGACAGTGAGCGTAAAATAAGAGAAATAGACGCGAGGACAAGTCGTTTTAGAGACTCTTTTTTTCCGCGAACGATACGCGATAATAATAAATTAAAGAAGTAATTGTACTCTTGGTGTTTACACCCCCTGCCACACGCCAGAAGGCGGCTTGCAGGGTACTTATGTAGATGTAGATGTAGAACCGTATACATAATGAAACCTCATTCCTAGACACAATGACCCAAATAACACAATATATACCCCAAATTACACAATATAAGTACAATTATGAAATCATAGTCAGAGTCAACTTATATTTAACGCAAGAATTTCTTTGATAACTCTTGCAAGTAAACTATTGAATACTTTGTCTTTTGTGTTAACAGTTGTGATTAACGTTTACATTCTTTCTTGCCGTTAAAATATTTACTCCTTAAATTGTCTCCGTGTTTCAATAAATATTTGAATAACCACGTTAGTTATAACATTTCTTTCTTCGTGCAAGAGTAATCATTAGTCAAACATCTGTCTTACTTTTTCATGCGCATTAATAGAACATTAAATTTATCTATATGTTATTTTCAGAGTATTATTTCAATCATAGGAAACTTATAAATGAACAAGATGAGGATAGTTTTATCCGTAGGTAAGCGAATTAGCGACAGCTGCCTACGAGTTCTTAAGCCTCCATTGTGAGTGAATCTTTTTATGAATTTCATAGAGGCAAAGTTAGGTGAATTTCCATATAAAACTTTGATGGATTCTAAGGATAATTCTTAATACAGCTGTCATATGTATGTGAGAGATGAATAATTTCATTTACGAAAAATTAAAGAGTGGGCGAACAAAATATGATGTTATATCTCGTGCATAATCCTCGGATCATCGCAGCAGGTTTCGGTCGGTTGAAGAGGTGTCTGTGGTTCTGTGTCCATGTAAGTGGATGTTCGGGGAAAACAAAGGGAGAATGTCCTCCGAAAGAAATCTTCGTAATCGAGTGGAATGGGGATCGGGTGTCATATCTCACCGTTGGCACTTCCATTAAGAGAGGGGCCGACAGCGAGGAAATGGACCGGAGGGGGATCTTATGGAACGACGACAAAGGAAATTTTTATTCATAAGCGGAGGCTTGTTTTTACCGAAATTGACTCTGGTAAACATCTTGCGTTTGACGTCCGAAAGGGTAAAAGATGGCTGAAGAACGTACTTTGCCGATAATGTCGAGATAAATGAGTTCTAACATGGAGGAGTGTTCTAGGAGAAGGAAATGAGATGGGAAATGCATGCTCCTGGGACGAGGCGTTATTTTCGATAAACAAATCACTAAAGACACTGAGAGAGAGAGAGAGAAACGAAAAGAATGATGGTGTGTTTAAAATGTGCGGTTTTGCGTCCGAAGGGAGATTTAAGGATATTGGATTCCCTTCTTCTAGAAAGGATTCGGAGTAAAAGTGGTGGCACTTGCTATTACGAGGAGTGCTCTTACTTGGTCCTAAAAGACTAAAGCAATTACATTCCTCGATACAATTTCTCCAGACGATGCACTCAATTTTGATAATGTTTCTTCTACTTCAATTCATTGTCAATTTCCGGAAAACTTTAGAGAATGATCCAAAAAAATAATTCAATAATTCTCATAATTCGTATTCTATCGGTTTCTGCTTCAAAGTGACGAATTTAATATTTTTCGTCAGTCGTTTAGTGTAAGATGGGAGAAAATATATCTTCCACATATATCGGTCTTCTTCATGGGCTCTCGTTGAAAAGTGTGACTCATAGGTCATTGTGCTGCTTTTACGAGACATTTTTCACTCATAGTCTTTGTGTTGATGGAGGGCGAAGCATAGACCATTTGTGTCAGTAAAAGATATACATTCCTAGATTCGAAGTACTACAATAAAATGCTTAATGTAAGCTGATGAATTAACTAGAGAACAAAGAGGCGAAGCAGAATGCCAGAGAATTTAGAAATTTTGTATAGCGTAAAAGAAAGGTTAAATGGATTTATTTGTTGACAAAATCGCATAACGAAAAGTAGAAGAAACCATAAATTAATAGCCTCGTTTAGAATTTATGTCCTAATTGATCGAGGACATAGGTTTTCGAACCAATGATCATCTGATAAGAAAGGGTAGTAATAAAGGACAGCAGGTATTTACTGCCAACCAATCTTGGAGTGGTTAACCATACAAAGAGAGCATTCTAGAAGGAAAATAAAGACAAGCTAATTCAAGTAGTAGATCTCTTTCCTCCTAACCTAAGGTTGAGGAATAAACAGGCAGTATTTAATTGATATGCCAATGCTAAAATGTAAAATAATCGCAGTTTTCTAAAAAGCCTTAAATAAATTACCTAACATATCTTATTTTTATCAAAGCTCCACGACGATGAAGCCTAGCTTCGTTTTTCTTTATATTAGCAGCCTATATATCTTCTTGCTTTATAGTAGCCTCCTCTTGTCTAATTTTTCAAGTAGTATATCAAAGAATTGCTGAACGCAAGTTCATTATTCGTGTTTTACATCACAATATTCAAAGGTTAAGGAATTCTTGTGTACTTCAGCCTTCAATCGTTTGTTTGATCGGCAGTAGCTCTTTAGATGTCCTCTCTAAGAGCTTTTTATTTTTCCTACACTTCGTGTAATTCGTCATCTTTTGAAGATAAAGTAGCGATTGCCTTTTCATGTCCGACTATCCGTGGATTAACAACAATTAAAAGTTTAAACAAACTTACCTTGAACTAAACCGTGACAAATTTGAACGTAATCTCTTTTCGTACTTGGCTTTTTGATGAATTCCTCTCTTCCCAAATTTACAGACTTTTTAGCTTTCAGTTTAAAAAATAAAATTCGTTTTTTTTGACTATACTCGGAGTTTCTTTTCCCTTATAATAGAGGGTGTTTACAAAGCCTTCATCCGATTTCAAATATTCGTAGTGCGAGAACGGTTTATGGCATTTGAATGAACCACTAACCATTTGAAAAAGGAGGTTCTCAAGTATTGTTCTTTTGCCGCTATACGCCTTTATTGTGCGCATGAGGCCCGTCAGTGTTACTCAAGATATCGACCACACAACAGTAAGCGTTTTGCGTTGTGAAGTTCCATGAGTGCAAGTGATACAACTCAGCGACACTTCAACATCATCCAACTAATATTATAATGATATTACATTATTTATTTTGTGGACTCTACAAAGTGAGTTGTTCTTTCTCTGTGATTAAGGAGGAGTTCCACCAAGTCACAACTCAAACCGTCTTGCTCACACAAGACATGCTAACTTCTCAGCTAACATATGTGCGACCCCCTATTTATCTCATAAACGGCTTGACTTAGAGATCTCAAACAAACTGTATTGTGTTTCTACGATGCTGAAGCCCCCAGGAAAACTATTTTCATCTCTGTGAAAGCCCAGGTTCGAACCCAGGAGCACAAAATAAGTTTCCATAAGAGATTTACATAAGTTACGTTTTCATGACTTGCAGAGGTCGTTTCTTTTACATAATTAAATTAGAAACAATGGTTCTACGAAATTGAGACACGTTTGACAAGAAAGGAAAATAATCATAAAATCTCAGTTTAGTCTTGAATCATTCATATAAATTCGAAATTACGAGAACTTTGAAAAAAAAGAAGTAAAATGCGTAAAGTTTTTCGAAAATAAAGAACCCATCCCTTTGACGACCAAAGCAATTGTTGAACATTGATTTCATGAGTTTTCCCATATAAATGCACGGGAACAACCAGTTAGTATACTTTTCCATAAGAAATGTACGTAAAATAGGTTTTCTTTCTCTGCAGAGGTTGTTTCTTGTACAAAATTAAATTAGAAACAATCGTCCTACGAAATTGAGACAAGTGTCGCAAGAAAGGAAAATGATCATAGATTCTTATTTTAGTCGTGAAATATAGATATATGTCCGATCCTTCGAGGATTTTGATAAAACACACGGAAATTTCGTTAAATATTTGGGAAATAAACAACCCATCCCTTTGACGACTAAGGCCATTTTTGAATGTTGATTTCATGAATTATCCCATATAAGTGCACGGGGATAATCAGTTCTTATATTTTTCTATAAGAAATGTACGTAAAGTAGGCTTTCATGACTTGAAAACAGTAGAATAAATATTATAAATAATGGTAAGAAATATATTGAGTTATTTTGATCTTACGACGGACTGTTTCTGGCTTAGGAGGACTAAATATATACTAATAGATATATTTTTAAACTAAATTAAGTGCCGTCATGATTGACGGGGGCGTTTACTACTAACATTATATTTTCTTCTCGCGACACTCCTCATGCCAAGCATGCCATCAAAACAAGAATTTAAACCGAATTTCATTACATGTCAAATACAACTCCAAGAAATATATATTTTGGAAATTTCAAATGACACATCGGCATCATAATTAGAAGCAGATGATGCAGATCGAGGGAGAGTAGGGCTCCGTGACCTTTATGTTGGAGGGAGCGTTGTCGTACTTTAGAAGCAAATGTGGGTCACAGGGTCGGAAGAAGCAGCAGATAAAGGACGTATCGTCAAGGGGAGATGTTTGGAATTGGGTTAAGAGGAAACGGAGTATAAAACCTCTTACTTTAGAACACTCCGACGTTGAAAAAGTGTATCGTTTTCATCCTCTCCAGAGAACTGCGCCGCCTTTTACATTTTGACTCATTCCCGAGTGCAATAGCTTGACAATTTATCGATGATCATCGAAATCAGCGTGAGAATCGCACTTCAGGAGCCTCAAATCGCAGTAGTCACTGTTCAGTGAACGCAAGTTTTGCGCTGGAATAATAAATACAAAGATGTGAAAGATGCAGATTATTATATGCGTACATGAGACTAGCAAATTAGTTTAACATTCAAGGGATAATTTCCTTGGATTCCAATCATCTATATGTTTATATATTTACTACTTTCCTTGCGACCATTAGCTTATGTATGCAGTACTGAAAATATTTTGTCTACAATTTTAATCTCTCTCTTTTATCATTCGATAAAGATATTTTACTTCGCATTTTGAAGGAATAGCATTACTGAGTATCTGAAACAGTTTTCGTTGAACTTCTGTCCGCTATTGTGCTCAAATAATGACATAGAAATCTTCGCACTTCTACCTGGTGACAGATTTTCATTTCATTCTCTTAATTTATGCTCTGATAAAAGAGTCATGCTTTAGTTTATCGTGAGATTTTCTTTTTATTCAAAGTTTTCTTTACAAGCCAAACTACTAAAAATGTTTCTTTTTCAATCCCTTTATACACATCAACCTTCTTTTATCTAATCAATTTCCCCTCAGTATTCTCTCTCCGATTTCTCTCTTCCTTTTCATCACTCTTAAAGTAGATAGAACAACTGATGTTTGTTACACTTAATTCGACCACATTTGCCCCATCTTTACAAAATATCTACCCCACCCACGCTACACTTTTTTATTTTTCAGAAGCTTTAAATTCGAAACCAAACTAAAAAATATTCCCGATCGTCCTGTAGGTGAACTCCGACCAACATTTTTTGCTTTGCTGTCTGACCATTATATATCTCGTAAATTTAGCTCCAACAAAAAGATATTGAATTTAAGATACAAAAGCACATAAATAGTAAAATTTAGGGAATGAATGAATCATTCCACTTCATTTTTATTTCTCCTGCAGGTTTTTACAAATGTAAAATATTTTCCGAAAATGCAAAACTAAATTTGCAGCCTTCTGCAAAACTTCCTGAATTTTTATGTTTACATTTTAGATGTTTTTAAGTTTAATATTCTGCACCACTAGCCTCTTACTTGAAAACAGTCAAATCTAAATGTCACATACAGATTATTTTTAATTGGTACAATCAATGTTTCCTGATCACCCATTTTAACATACACTAATAATTACTCGTTTCTGACTCTAGAGTATAATAATTAATCATAGTAAAGCCAATTGGTACACATTTACTTTAGATCAACATTCAATACGAAATGCAGATTTAAAGTAAATCGCCCAAAATCTCCCCGAAATTTAAAGAATATTTTAATTATATACACGTGAGAAAATCAAGTTTTATTTGCAAATTAGATGTTCTTACGAATATTATCTACCATCCCTTCGAGATTAAAATCGTTGTAACTTACCTGTGTGGCAGATGCCATGTTGTTATGGTAACCAAACGCAGAAGGGAAAGGCGATGCTGAATCTCTTTTGGGTATTCTCGACGCATCATTTCGGATGTTGACTTGTCCAGCGGATAGAATTCCCGCTCTATATCGCACACACATATCCGCACGAACTATTCTCAGCCTATGATCGGATCAGATGGACTTCTCATGGCGTTTTGCAGCATCGCGATCATGTTCGACGTCATAGGGAACGCTTCTTGGTTGTATTCATGAAACATGTGCGTATTGAGTGTTTACCAAATGCAAGGGCTTACTTATCTCACATTAGCTCCATCCGTCTGAACTTAACATTTCTGCACTATTTACGGGAGCGTAAAGAGGAAAGGCTTTGATCTCAGAGATGCGAAATATAGTACGAAATCTCCAAGCACACAATTAAAAACAATATTTTGTAAGGGTAACCATATGAAGCCCCGAAGCGCTAAATAATTGTATTGAACGTAAGGGGAATAATGGAGACAAATATCGTATTGCCATTCTGAATCACTTTTGCTTCGTATAACAGAGGTAAAGTATTTTCATTCAGTATTATACTTTCTTTGTCTACCTACTTGTAATTTTATGGTAAGATTTATCCCTGTAAATAGTTAAATGACAAAGAATTCCTCTTTAACTTTGTATACTAGAAGGACAAATATACACGTATTCTACCGTAAATACATTACAGTTCACCTTCTTACATTAATTTACATTTTAGTTTCAATCATAATCTTTTACTAATAAGAAACTCTTACACCAGAAAATATTCAATCGTACACTACTATGATAAATTTCTTTTCTTTCTACTTTATCCTTGGGTATCTGTGTTCTTCTTTCAGTATTAAGATTCCAAATTTTAATTTGTGTACATAAAATGATTAATTTTCCTCCAACTTTAGTTTTACCCGTATTTGTAAATTTATTTCGTCCACTACCTCTTATTCTTTTTATTAAAATTTTCCCTCATCCTTAATTTTTGCAAATATTTTCTGATTATACATATTCAGAAAATTATTTTTTTTTAAATTATTTATGGGAATTTTGGATATCCAAACCTCAAAACATGAAGTCTCTTCACTATTGATTTGTGATACTGTATCCTCAATATCCTTGTTTTCCATAACCCACGTTAATCTTTCATAGATTAGCGCTAGAATATTCTTATTACTCTTTCCCCTCAAACAATTTGAAATGTAGAATCAAAATAAAGTTCTCTAACATCGACATTCAGATGTCTTTAGACCGCAATAAAACTCAGAATTTCATCACTGATAAAATAATGACAACTTAAGTTTATCCCAAATATTTTTATTATAACAGTAACGACGGAAAATTTTCTAATGAACACGGACTGCGATACCATCCTGTGCAGTGATTGATTTACCATTTGGCGCCCTCTAATGCTAACTGAGAGCCTAAAAGGAGCCATATGCAATTCGTTTTCTCGCTTTTCTAGTTGAACCATTTCTTGACGAGGGCCCTCAAACATTCCTTTCGGTTACGGCTTCCGATAGTCCAAATTCGCCTCTATATTTCGAAAGATATTTCACTTTGTCACCTGTTTCGGATACTATGGTATTTTATTATGATTAAATCAAGTGCGTAAATATGGTCAAAAATAAAAAATGTATATATCATTTATTGTTTTTACTAAGAATTGTTAAACAAAATATGATTAAGTTAAATTAGTTAATATGATTCGTAATATATGATTTTACAAACATGTTACTTTAAATAGCCTCCATAACAAAAATAAGATATCCGTGGTATAGAATTGAGCGATTGAGTTTGGAACAATTTTATTTTAATAAGAAACATATTGTTAAATTTTATATGAGAAAAATGCAAAACAGTTTCGTAGCTATCTTTCTTAACTGAAAATTTTCTTAAATGAAAACATTTTCGCTACTGATTTGATGGTAAAAATCTTACCAATGCCATGAAGGCAGGGATACTCATATTATTTTTTTACTAGTTTTGGCTTTAGGGATACTTGAATTAGTTTTTTTCAGAGAATGTCTTAAGGAGATGAAAGATAAGCTCTAAAAATAATATATTTAGGTACAGCAACATCTTGGTATCCTTGTTTATAGGCAAAACGCGACAATTTGTGTATTGCGTGTTGCTAACTCCACGGCGTTCGGGTATAAAGTAGAAATTCACTTTCGCAAGTTTATAGCATTTCCTTCTCGAACTTTTAAGTGATTAGAAAACTGCGTTATTTTCTGTTAAAATAGGTAAATGGTAATTTATCGGGAATATTTGTGCATCTTCGATATAGTGCAATGTACTACTTTCATAATTTAGCTCCGTTTTCTGTTCTATTGATATATTATACTTCCAGAATGTGTGATCGTATATCTGTTTATATCTATGAGAGTATCCTGCAAGCCGCCTTTCGGCGTGTGGCAGGGAGTGAATGCTACATTATTCTATTTCCCTAATCGGGAACTTTCGATATTATGGAAAGTATCGTTCTCGGAAACAATGAATTTCTTTCATCCCTTCTTCTCTTTTATTTCATTAATTTTGTAAGGAAGTTTAAGTTGAAAACAAATAATGTAGTAAGTCTTTTATCAACAGCTGCTTTTTTCTCTCATTGTTTTCTAAAAATTTCTAACATTTCTATTTCAGTGTAAGAAAGCGATAATTATAACGAAATGAATTTGACAAGAAGTTTGTGAATATTGTTATCTATTTTTATACTTTTCCAATAAGCTTAATGTCGTGTTGTTTAAAATAAATATGTTTGACGGCAAGAAATGAGTATGCAAGTAAACTATATCAACAATGCAGGATAGAATGCTTATAAATTAGTTGGAGAATATCTTTCGCTCGTGAATGCCCGTTCCCTTTTACTATCCGTTTTCGGTTCTACCAATATAGGCTTTGGTCCGTTCTCACCTCGAAATCCCATCTTTTGCGGAATGAATGAAATCTGGCGAAACCCAATCTGCAAGTTTAATTTTGGAGGTTCTTTTACACACCCTTTGCCTCCGTTATTTTAGGCCCTTTCTCTCTGGCTTCATTATTATTTCTTCATCTTGTCTTCCCTCCAAAGGGGTCTGCTGCATAATTATTAGTCCTTTTGAGGAGGTCGTTAGATGCGCAGTGGCACCACTGGCTCCTTCCATTCTTTCCAATCATGATATTGATGATTCTCTGTTTCTTAAGAAATTCGAATAAATAAAATATGAAGGGTTTTGTGAGAAGAAGGAGTTGCGATTTTATTCAACTATAGGACATAGAATAGGGAGAAAATGAATTCGGGAGTTCTTCGAGTTGTATGCATCTTCACTGGTACGCCCTTTGTGAATAGTTGGCTTAATTTTGTAGATCTTAAAATATGGGACCCGATGATACAAAGTGATAATTTTACGTAATTATAATATAAATGTATATTCAAAATATTAGCTCTTCTAAATTGAAGATGGAGTTACTCATCGGGGTATGCTCTGGTTAATAACAAAAAGAGACAAATAGAAAACAAATGAGAAAAACATTACAAATTAAATTACAAAATTAAACTAAATCATGATTCAATGTAGTAGAAATGTATTTATTTTAAAAAAGATATCGTTATCAATGCTTTTATAGAAGTACAATTCCATGGTTGTAGACAATAAAAAATGTACTTTTGCTCGTCTTAAACTGGTTGCAGTTTGCAACAGACATCTACATATGCAGTTTTTACATATACAAATTATTCAGGAGTTAACGACGGTGATAATTTCCATCAAATAAAAATGTTGTCACCTTTTCCACTTTGCACTCAAATCAAACAGAAGCTTTAGAAATTCATGTACGCAGACAATGATTTGCCTCATCTATACTAATGTGCATCTTGCATCAAGGCAAGGTAAAATATATATGTATTCAGGAATGTTGCTGTATAAAATCATAGCTTATATAATTACATAGCTCGTGTTTAAACCAATAAGAAAGGCAATTTTTATCATAATATTACTAAAATATTAACGCTGTATTTCTGTTTTTACCAATTAAAGCTGAGATATTTCACATTTCGTAAAAACAGTGAGGAATAACGGCTAATTATCGAAAAAATTTAATCCAAAAAGGAACTTTGAATATTTTCTTGATAAATGGAGTCTTCTTTTAACCAGGTTTAGGAGACAACTCATCCACATACTACCTTACGCTGCCTTTAAAATGAGGAAGGATTGAGTTTTGCAGAATATCAGAGACCTTTTTATTCGCAACGAAAAATTTATGAGGTGGATGTATCGTCCCTGGAAAGCGTGGAGTTACATTGATGCTCGGTTTAATCCGTAGGTGTTCTCTGAAGAAAGCGCTCGAATCTTCATTAGTATCGAAACCAGGCGCGAGACCATGAGTAATTCGGAAATCAAATTTAGCTTTTTTAGCCGATTTTAAAGCAGGCGATTGGAAAGTGAGATAAGAGTCGGCGATAGAATGCACAGTCCGTTTCCTCGCGAAATCAACGTCTTGTGCTTATTGGATCATTTAGCAATTGGATGATGCGAACTAATTTGTGCCCCGGACAGAGGCACGCGGAGAGAGGATGGATGGCCGGAACGGACGGACGGAAATGGAAGGGTGGAATAAGAGCTCTGATTGATGGAGATTACGTGAAGGGAGGTTCGGATGAGAGAGAAGTGGCGGTTGGCTTAAAAGGACATGAGAGGGGAAGTGGGCTTACGGTACGGAAGATATGGAGGAGGAATAGAGGGAGAAGATGAAAAGTCGCGGGGATCAGAGAGAGGGCACTGATAAACGGATTTCTAAGACCATGTTGGGAAGACGCAGTCGTTGCGCATTTGTTTGGTATTTAATTCTCCGTCGCTACTTTTGAAGAATGAGATTCTCTGAATTTCTGCCGTTTACTCTCTTAAGGTAGAAAAAGAACATTTTCACGTGAATTATTGTATGGATAGTCTTTTTTAGACGTCGTTGATCTTATTTAACAAGGAAAAGATATCACTATGCAACAAATTTTAAAGGAAAATTCAGTTATTTCTGAAATCGATTTCCGAGGCATATCTTCGAAATCTCACACTGTTGTTGGAGTAGCAACATCAGAGATGTAAGCACAAGTAATTGTTTCAATTCTGCAACGCAATTTAAAGTTCATCTAAGTTCTATCTCAATAGATCCGCTTTTTCCTTGTAGTAAAATAATTTCCTACGGAAGAACTATTATTTCTTCTATTACGTGATTTTCTGTTGTAATATTTAGACGATTCAGTTATTATATAATGAAAGAGATAAAAGGTTAACAAATTATACTAAACTTATTAATTTTATTTAATTGAGATTTATTGTCCAAAATGATATTTATAGACAATAAATCTAGAATAGAACATTTCAGGCAAAATGCTACAAACGTTTCCCGTAGCTTACTGGTATGAGTAATATATGCTATCGAAAAAATGTTCGTGATAAATTAACATTTCTTTGAATTTTAATTGGATAACTGAGTCTCGTGGACGAACTGTTAGCTAAGAGTTTATTAGTGCTGTTCACGTTATCTGACCTTCATATTACACTTTCACATTTTTCTGAAAGAATTCATGCACTGGAAGCACTATTCATGTTTTCTTAAGTAACTACAAGTTTTTAACAATAGCTGTCATCATTATTTCATCAATTTTGTGAGATAACTACCGTCAGTACATTTTTTAAATAGGAATACATACGAAATCTAGCTTTATTTCGATAAGTTTAGTTTACTTCGGTTTGAAGATTCGTTAACTTTAACTTCGTTAAGATTCGTTCACAAACAATTGTCATTACCGTTTACTTAGATAGATACAGTTTATTCACTAAGGGGTAATGCATTTGTTTCATATATGTATTGTGACCAATCTTCAAGTGGTTTAAGACGTATTCACGTGACAATTGCAATTTCTGGAGCTGGAGTTCATTGGCCTTTGGATCGGTTATACAGATGCTACTCCTCAGGGCCCAATAAAAACGCAAGAAATAATATCCAGATGTTTATCTCCAGCCCTTTCTTATGTCCGACGATCTCCGCAGAACGCACCAGTTTCAATGAAAAAGGTGCGGAATCGCTCATCCCGACACATCCCTAACATGAATAAAGGAAGATTTAGAGGGAACAAGAGTAAGGAAGAGGACGAGTGAGGTGAGGAGGGAATATGTTTCGATGGATGTTGCAACGGAGTTCATTCGACGCCTCCTCATAGCGCCTCTTCTTCATTTCTTATTAGATCACATATTTCGAATACGTCAAGCCCACGGAGGTTATATACATTTCCTTCATCCGTTCTTCTCCTGCCAGACCCTCTTCCCTTCTTCCCCAACTGCTTTTCGCTCTTCCGTGGCTTCTTTTGATTGCGTCTTCCAGCCGGGGATTATCCCAGATAACTAAAACTGCATATTTTGGAATATTAAAGTCGAGTACTTCTCTTTCAGCTCAAAAGAATACGTTTATCTCAATTGGACATATTTTTTTACGTCATCGACGCACATGAATTTGTGGTGTTTTACACAGTTGGTTTTTAAGTTGTCCTAATTTTTTATTTATATTAAAATACACGGAAGCCGAATTATCATACCCCCTGCCACACGCCGAAAGGCGGCTTGCAGGGTACTAATGTTGATGTAGATCATATGTTCTGAGTAATTGATACAAAGTATTTCGCAAAAACGATTATACTTTATATACATGATTAAATGTGCATTTAAAATAAAAGGAGAAACATAATTACAACATCAGATTTCACTCTGACACTCAAAATGATTCAAATTCATCCAAGGATACTTTCACCAATGTTAGAAGAGCAAATACGGAAAGATATATATTAAAGATGAAGTCGGTAGGGAGCGCATGATATAGAACCCATTCTGATAACAAAATTTTGAGAAAATTTAAAGTTAAAAATTATATTTTATTTGTATAATTATAGTTTTAATTCAGAAATGATCATCTCTAGACAATATTGATACAGCTGATGAAGAATTAGTTCTACTGTAAAATAATTTAATATAACTATGAGATGACTTCATGATGACTCTTTTAAGAGTTTCGTAAAATATATATTTATTCATTTTCCTACAATAACGTGAATATAATCGATTTTCTAACACTCCTAAAAATGCTGAAACCTCATGCATTGTTGCTTAGCTTACCTATTTCCTTTGGTGAACAGGAATGGATTAGATATCGATTCTTTGAAGAGTATAACTTCCGCATATCAAAAGATATTTGATGCCAAAGAGGAGAAAATAATGCTTGTACATTTTCTCTAATGTGATATGCGTTTCTACGAAGTAACGAATATTGACTTCGTACTTAATATTGAAAATCAAAGAGATTAAAGAATTAGAATGTAAATCTCTAGCTACCGTAGAAGATACGTTTTTTGCCTCCTTAGCATACTCATTAATGCCTTGGCTACGTAATAGTAGTGTTCCATAAATAAATGTATTGGAACTTGACAGTGAACACGAATTTCATTTTGTTTCTGATAAAAGTCTGGATAAGCGTGTATATTTCATAGGTATATTCTCCACTAACTTGAACCATACCTTATGAACAACGGCACTTTCTTCTACTTTAAAGGAATCAGGTCAGACGTGCATGAGATCGTTATTTACGATTATTTTATATACAAAAATATCTAATTTTGAAGAGAATTGTCAACATTTTTATGCCGCGTCAACATTTTTATTCTTTCTAATGTAAGCATACTCAGCATTTTATTTTGAGAAAAGGATGAAATGAAGCTCACATCTATTACTCAGGATAAAAATATGTGAAAATAGCGACAACGTAAAATGGAATACCTGCCCGGAAAGTAAGAGGCCAGGGTTTGAGTCCCACTCACGTATCTATTTTTCTCATCTATTTATCCTTGGGTTTTAAGGCGCACACCTCAATGTGTAAAGATATCTCCTTATTCTTTTCCTCACATATACTACCTAACATATCATAAAATGTTACAGCTATAAAGTATACTTTTATCGGAAACATGAAAGACGTTTCAAAAGAGACTTTTCTTTGCCTTTACCTTATCAACGTCTCAACATTTATTGTCTCACTCCTTGTAAACCTTTTATCTTTTGTATTTGCTGCTTCTTTCCTACCGTTCCCAACTTTTTATTGCCATCGCCCATTAAACCTCTTCTTTCTGGTGTCCACTCATTTTCCACTCTTTCCACCCTCTCATCCCTTCGACCTTTTTCTTCCTCTACTTTTAATCATTTCAGGCAAAACTCTTCTTCTTTTTGCCCGCTTTCATTCCTTTTTTCTTTCTCCAGCAAATTGAGGCAAAAGCGGGTGACAAGAGAGTCGATATAATTTACTTCGGAAGAAATAATCGTTCGATAAATCTCATTCTTTGCACATTTTGGGAAACGGCTATGTCACTTAATATTACTTACTACGTAATATTAAGTAACTATATGGTCTAGTAATTAATGATTTGTTCTATAGTCAATCAATATACTGATTGGTTATTAGTCTAGACTATAAGGGATTATAATACGTAATACTACGTCACTAAATAATACACTAACAACATTCTCAAAAATATTTGAAGCTGCTAGAGAATCACAACCACTGAATTCCTTTGAAGGGAAAGATATTCTATTGCCATGCCAAAATGGATTAAGAAGAGAAAATTCTACCACTAATGCTCTAATTGACGTCACATATATTATTTTTAAATGCCTAGATCAGTCACAATCAACATTGGGATTAACCTGCGATCTTTCAAAAGCTTTAGACTGTACTTGGCACAAAATTCTAATAAACAAACTAGAATATCATGGTGTAGATGCTGAGGTCCATACGTGGATTCGTTCATACCCCTCATGTAGAAAACAAAATCGGCAATTATGAGGGAAATAAATTAGTATCTAACTCAGATTGTGAAAATGTGAATATTAGAATTCCTCAGGGTTCTGTGCATTACTTTATATTACCTATGTCAATGATATTTCACCCAGTATAATTAAAGAAGTAATACTATATGCAGGCGACATAACAGCAATAATGAAGGATGAAATTAAGAAGACCTTGTTACCAATCTTAAGCTCACAATTTGAAGCATGGATGATTGATTCTCTGCAAATGGATTAAAACTAAATATCAAACATACACACATTCTTCATTTTATCCACAGAATGGGAATCGAGTTCAAAAATAGAGGAAAAAGTAATACGCTCAAGGACTTTTGCTAAGAATAGAGACTCATGCAGGCCAATTTTTAAAAATTCAGAATTCAGATGAATGAATTAATAATGTATGCACACAATAACTTATTTATAAACAGCAAATCACAGCACCACTATGAGACTAGAAGAAATAACAAGTTATTATATCCGATTCATCGTATTAATTGTATTTGAAAGAATTCCATATTTCATGGGCATATAATTGTACAATAAAATTCCCAAAAGTTTACTGCAAAAATGAGATGTAACGTAGTATAGTAGCTTTATAGAAAAAATGAGATGTAACGTAGTATAGTAGCTTTATAGAAAAAATGAGATGTAACGTATAGTAACGATGAACAGAGATTACAGGAAAATTAAAAAGTCATGTTACTAAGGAAATGTTATCACTCGGTGGATGATTTTCTATTCGATAGAGATATATCTTGCTAGGTTTAAGGAGAGATTGTACTATTCAATGGAAATAAATATTTTTGTAATATTTTAGAGCGTCAAGCCTCTTTGTAAATTTAATCTAATACTAATTATTATTGATAATCTATTAATAATTCTATTATATAAACAACGACATGATATAATTATGTGTAATTTCATGCAAAGTAATGTAGGTAATGTATTTTATCCAATGTAATTTATGTAATATAGCTCGCCGAAACTCATTTTAATAATCCGTTTGTAATCAAAGGAAAAAGAATTGTCATTGAGGGTATTTATTTTATTTTTTCTTACATTTGTTTCACTGCTTAATTTTTATTATACACTTTTGTTTCCGGATATGTTACTAATTCAATAGAATTTAAATCTGTGCAACTAAATGTAATTGTAACAAAATAAGTTATCATTATTCTTCCCGTATATTTTAAATTAAATTTTTCTCAATCCTCTTAAAACAGTGGCGTGTGCTGATATGAATAGTATCAAATATTAAACTAGTATTTTGATAAAAGCCCGACGTCTGACTATCCATAAAATATTTCGGAAGACACGAGACGTGAATACGGAATATTATTCCGGTTGATTTTCGCTGCTTGAAAAATAAACGATAAAGATGAAAAGAATTTCCGAAAAGTTTCCATTTTCCTCTTCATTTCGCGATGTTCATTTTTGATGCCGTCCGTCGCAACGCTTGCAATATGAAGATCATTTTGGGCCGATTAAGGCCCCAAAACCGCAAACGTGAATTGCACTTGTCTTCTTCTCTATTTTATTTCCGCTCTGTTGAAGAAAAACACGGTGTGATTCAGACCAGACGCCGAGTTTTGACAAATGAAATATTTTTCTGAACGCTTCGCCTTTGATGAAATGGAATCTCTTTTTTTTTAAGGAAATAAACCTCAAGGGACTCAAATCGGATCATTTGTCACTTCGTATACTCCCTTTCTATTTGAATGTTGTATCTGGAACAGGATAGTGATATTTCCTACGAGTCCCTTTCGGCTCATTTCTAATTTCTCAGTTCCTATTTAGTCACTTAGTTGTCATTGTTTGCCATCTATAGTAAATTACTTTAAATGACTTCATTCGCAGACGATGAAGTTATCAGTTATGGTTTTAGACTTTCTGGCGCTCTGAAAGTGGTAAATTTTGGCCGCCATAATTAAACTTCTTTGGTGTCCAAAAATCAAAAAAACACACCTATCTGAATCTTCGATTGATTACTAAGACATGGAAAATTTCTATTAGTCATGACTTTCAACTGCTTTTATTTTATCATTTTCACTCGAATGCGTCGACATCTACAAGGATAAATATTTTAGACCTAAATAATACGCAATATTCAAGCGTTAAAAGATTTACCAAAACTCCGTACGGGATTGTTTCGGTGTACAACATCCAATAAGTTGAATCCAAAGCAGTTATCAAGATTCTTTCCTAAGGGACTTCATTTATTAAAATTCAGGCTTCTTCGGGACGTTCATAGCGGTATCATCAGCCACATCTCCCGCATTTAGCACAGTCTTCACGTGAATTGGCAGCTGTATTCTTGTTCATCGACTCACTTAAACAGCGTTCATTAGATGCCGAGGAACGTAGTCGCGTTCATTAGATGCGCACAACGCTACTTGTTTACATTGCTCTCCGTCAGAACTGGTGTGTTAAATTTAATATCCGTAGGATGTAAAATATTGCGTAAAAGAGGGGAACGATATCACAAGTTGTAGTAACTCCATTAAACGTCCAATTTGACATAAGTTTTGCCGAAATACGCTTATTGAGTTGAAGCATAAGTTATGAATTATTAATCATTCTAAATGGAAGAATTTTCGCATACAGATAGTTTGTAAGAAAGATGCGACGAGAATCAAACACGATTGAGATATATATATATCCCCTCCTCACACTGCCACAGTTCATTGCCTCATCGGGGCGGAGGGGTGTTAACGGAGGTTGGAGGCGATGTATAGCTCAGGTTCAACCATGCTAAGAAGGCTTCAACAATATCTCCGGCCAAATAGTGAGAGTGGCACTCAGTTCACCAACCGGCAGTGAGACAGCCTGGTGAATCACTGTCTTTTACCCTCCAGGCGCAATTACAATTTATCATGATGAGCTTCTGTAATGGAAATTTATC